>JARGYA010000141.1:0-347136 GCA_029204335.1 Mycena vulgaris
AGGGTACGTTGACTTGTCACCACAATTTTGGTACCATTCTCAACCGTAACAACAGAATGGGGCCTCGCAGCTGGACAAGCTCATTAATCGATGGGCATCGGACATTATCCGCCAGCCTCCTGCCCCGCTGCACTTGATCTGCGAAGCCACGCTGAACGACATCGTCAACGGGCCAGAATCCGCGGCTAGTTTCAGCGGAACGTCGATGCAGGTGCAGTGTCTACTGCGCCATGCGTTGGCGGAAACCATCTCCGAGGGCTTCATCAACTGCCTCATCGTCACCAACTCGAAAGAAGCCAATATCCAGCTTACGCGCATCCACGAGCACATATTTGCCCGCAAGTAGTCTTTCTCCCCCCCTTGGAGCCACCCCCTCATTCATTTCTTCCCAGGAGACCCGACGGTTGCGTCTGTTTGGCGACGGCAAACGTTCTCCGCGGCTGTCGAAACGTGCACGCCTGAGATGGCGCACAGTATCCTGACCGAGCAGATACCGCATCTCACGCACCTCCTCGACAGCGTCCTCCCCTCCAGCGTTCTAGATTCGGCGTATCACTTCTCACGCATGCTCCATGGCACCGTTGGCTCAGGCGACGCCTTTTATCGTGCATTTGTCCCCGAGCTCGGCGGCGCGCTGTATCCGAGGCAGATCGAGCTCGTCAAGCGGTGCCTCAAGAACGAGCGCGGCGAGATCGACCGTGTAGGCTGTACGTTGTTCCCTGGGCTCGCCAAGGTTGGGCTGGGCAACGAGCAAGTACGTCCCTTCTTGCATACCATGTCCTGGCCTTAAAATCGGGCATTAACAGACGGTGGTCAGACGAGCGCAGGTTATTTGCGATTGTGCTATGAATCCCTCTGGCTGATTGATATATGTATACGTGCTGGAGTTCTATTATGTGTTACAACCAACACTACACTACCAATAAAGACGCCAGTGTTGCCTGAGCTTGCACGACCTGTTCCTGCATGAGCATGATGCCTCGAGTGTAAAGGAATCTCGCGTACCTCCAGAGCCTGCTGCACTTCAAGCCGCCTTCGCACAGCCTCTAGCCAATCATGGAGGAGCACCTGTGCGCTACCCTTGAGCTGGTTAAGCTCGCGCGCAGCGCTGTCAAGGTCCTTCTCGTTGAGGTAGTACTCCGCCCGCGCCAACACGCTCAGTACGTCATCGCCGCTGACCAGCCCATGGCGCTTGAAGCGCAGCCCCGCGAACATGCGGCTCGCGAGGTGCGAGAGAAGACCCGCGTTCTGGTCCGGAACGAGCGCGACGTGCGAGACCTTGGGCGCGACCTCGCTCGCGAACCACGTCGCGAGGTCGGCGAACGGTTCGACGCCGACGTCGGGGACGTCTGAGCCCTCGAGGGACTCGAGGGCAGCGGCGGCGACGGGGTCTTCGCGCGCAGCGGAGATGTGCCGCAGGACGCGGAGCTCCTCGCGGAACGGCTTGCGCACGGGCGAGGCGAGGGCAGAGGAGGACAGCGCGCGCAGGGCGGACCAGAGTGCGTGGATGCGGATGTTCTCGTCGAGGTAGGTGGAGTTGTCGAGCGCGACGCGTTCGAGGCGTTTGAGGTTCGCCGAGAGCTCGTCGATCTTGGCGAGCCGCCCACCGCGCTCTTCCTCGACTCGCACTTTGATCTCGCGGATCCAGCGGCGCTGGAGCTCAATCCCCTGCGCGATAACCTCCTCCTTGAGCCTAAACGATGGTCGTCAGTCTTGCCTGGCATACGGCGGAGATGGAGATAGCCAACCTCTCGTTGATGAGCTCCGTTTGAGTCTGCAGCTCATTCTCCAGCTTCTCGCGGTAAGCATGCGTCAGTCTCGCCCTCTCCTCATCAAAGTATCGCCTAAACTCCTGCTCCTGGCCATCGAGCCTATCCTGTGCTTCCATCTCCAGCTCCATCAGTTTCACGGTATATTCTCTGGTCTGGTCATCCAGCTTCGATTCCAGGTCTGCTCTCTCGTCCTCGCGGACCTTCTCGATGCGGGTTGCTAAGGCGGTCAAGTCTGACTTGGCCGTCTCGAGGACCGATGCGGCTTGAGCGGTCGCTGCGGGATTCGATTCAAGATAGACTGCAAGATCGTCTATCGTCCCGGCAAGATGGGCAATTATAGGTTCGGAAGAGCTGATGGAAGAGAGGGCAGGGGATAGACGGGGTAGCTGCGGGATTTCGACTGGGGAGGGGGCGGGTTCGGCTTTTTTGGGCGGCAGCGGTCGAGAGTAGCCTGGTGGAACCTCAAATCCGAGCGGTAAAGGAGCGTTGTAGACGCTGGACCCGGCAGCGTCTGTTGGCGGGGGCTCGACCTGAGATGCTGAGACTTTGACCGGTGGTGCAGCTACCTCGGGAGTGGTAGCAAGTCGAGTGAGGTCGACCCCCTTCGCCAGGGCTGCCTCCGCCTCCCGTATGAGGTCGTCCATCCCACGAGAGAATTGATCCGACTGGTGCTTCAGGATTGCTGTCGCCCCCGAGGTCTCTTTTTTTATCTCCGTCTTTATCCGCGCCGCGGCAGAGTTGGCGCGATCTTTCGACTCCTGGAGGACTTTGACGGCGGCGTCTTTCGTGTTTTTGACCGATTCCATGGCGTCGTGTGCCGTCCCTGGTTTGCCGCTGAATTTGTCGGTGACGTAGCGCGGCGCGGATGCGAGTGTCGTCTTCAATGACTCTACGGCCGACTCGAAGGTCATAGTGTCCCAATGCTGGTCCTCCGCGTACTCCAGTACGGAATATCCGAGAGGGACGTGTTCGGAGAAGAAGTCATAGTATGCCTCGTTCTTGAATGCCACGAAAGGGCTGCCAATGTAGAAGGTCCCGGCCAGAGCCGTCGTAGACAGAACGATTGTGCGCACGACATGCCTCTTCTTTTTCGGCAGAGGTGTGGACGGTGAAGCCTCCGTTGTTAAACGCTTGAAAATATACTCGTTCAGAATCAAAATTGCAGATTTGAGAGGCCGGAACGGACCCTTCTTATAACGCGAACGGCTCCCCTGGGGGCGGCAGATGCCAGGCGCCTGGATGCAGGCAGCGTACAATACATCCCGTGTATGCGTCGGCCGCGGCCCTCAATACGGGCTGGACGTGGTTGATGGCGGTGAGAATGGAATCCGTGTTTGCCCGCGCTCACGTGGCGCTATGAGCTTTTGATGTCATCACCGTACACGTCCCAATTCGGATGCCCTGCAATGAGCCGCGGCCTCTCGAAACCTTGTTTCCGATAGAGTTTATTTTTTGTAGAAAGTACATTGCAGAAGGGAGGTTTCGACATTTACACCGGGAGCTCGAGATCAGCCATTTCGAAAAATACAACGAAAATCTCAATGGATAGCCAGGGCCTGATGACCCTCCTCTTTCTGTGGTCCAATTTCGCCTTTGTGAGAGATCGGGATGCCGGTTTTGGTCGTCCCAAAGAGGATGTTTCAAGTTCTGGCAGGCTGAGTTCAAGGTCTGCGAGAAAAAATAAATGCGAAACTGGAGGTCCCCTATATCAGAATTTAGGCTCGAGTCCAGCCTGTCTATGAAAGTAAGCTTGTCGATCGACATGCTTGCCTCTATAGACAGGCCAGTCATTGGTCTAATCAGAATTCCGATTGCTATTAAAACCCGAGAGGGCGTGCAAAGCGCAAAATACGGGCCGATCGCAGAAAGTAGATATAGAATATCGGGATCTTCCGGTACCCACCTCTTGCCCTTGCACGCCGAAAAAAAAGGGGTATCTCGCCCCCAATCGCTCCAAAAATTGCCTTTCTTACGTTGAAATATTCAATCCAATATGCGGACGAAACGACCCGAAAACGACCTGATCCATATGCTGACGAATTTGGAACTGGCCGAAATCTTGCCGAGATCACACATCAAGGCATATGCCACCCGCCTCCAATTATGTTACTCCAGGCGGCAAGAAGCTGCGAGAAAGCGGTCACAGGTGACGCGCCCTGCTTCTCTCTCCCATGTCTGCAGAAAACGATGGCAAGAGCAAGGAATCTGAGCTGGCGGTCCAGCCAGTTCCCACCGATTCCGACACCCAACTTTGGACTACAACGCGGTTTGAGCTGTGGTCATATTATCTCTACTATATAGGAAACTCTGGATTATCTGGGTAGCACCCTGATCCTTATCCTTCTCTCATTAAATGCCTAACCAGACGCCAGCTTCAATTTTGGTCCTTCGCAGTTCCAGAACCTTTTGTTTCTGGCTGGATATGACCCAACCCAGCCACCGTTCACTGCACCTTGCGGGGACAACGGATGTGTTCTTCCGTATCTTGGCCGCGTGCGCGACAGTGCGTTGCTGTTTTTTTTTCTATTCATCGTCGGTTCACGAAACGCGCAGTAAATTCAATCGTGCTCATGAGTTTCGCGCAGTTTTTCTCTTTTTTGGACCGTTAGCTGATGTCTGGTTCAGCAAATGGCATATCCTTTGCCATCCAGGCAGCTCTTTTGCTAATGATTGGCGCTTGGGCGGATTATGGGAGCGCTCGGCCTAACATTACCATTTTCTTCACCCTCCTTGCTGTAGCTGTTTCGTTCGCCTGGCTCGGAGTGGAAGATCCAGCACAATGGCGATCCGGTGTTGCGCTGTACATTCTTGGGTGTAAGCATTCCATTTATTCTCCCAACAATGGATCTGAAAATCCGGCAGTAATAACGTACCAGGCACATACATTGCCCTACCGATGTTTCTCCCACTTACGTTTTTTACAAGGGCGCGCTGACCTTCTGGACTGCAGCATTCCCGGGCCTGGCTCGCGACCTTCCCGAAGTGAAAGAATCCTTAGTCGAAGTTAAAGCAGGCCAGAAGACGTGAGTCCTTCGTTCCTTCACCCATCACCTGGGCCGACATAAATTGCGCTTCTTAGCCTTGAGGAGCACACCACTCTGACCTCCCTGTCCCGGAACCGCATCTCCAACATGTCCTTTGCCATAAGCTCCCTCGGCGAGATCGTCGTCCTCGCCATCATGGTCGGAATCCTCAAGGGAGTCAAATCGGACGACAGCACAGAGAATAACACCAAGGCCTTCAGCATTCTCATCGCCTTCTCCGGTGCCGTCTGGCTGGTTTGTGCCCTCCCGTGGTTCTTTTTGGAGAAACGCCGCCCGGGCTTGAAGCTACCGCCTGGCACGACGCTGTTGACCATTGGATTCAAGCAAACCTACGTCGCGTTCCGCGAATGCCTCAGGCTGAAACAGACCTTTTTGTATCTTGTCTTCTATTTCCTCATGTTCGTATTTATACGTTGAACATCAGCGCAGCTGACGTCCACCAGGGGTGATGTTTTGAACACCACCGTGTTAGTTCTCGCATTTTTTGACCGCCGACGAACTTCTCACCACCTCGAGCAGAACGGTGATTGGAACACTACAAAACAGGTTGGCTTGCAAGTCATCGAGGGATTCAACTTGACTCTGGAACAGTGTTGTGGCGTATTCGACTCTCCAGCTAACCCTTCTCCTGATCGTTGGCATCGTCGCCCAAGGAATTGGAATATAGTAGGTTCTTTTCTCGCCGACCCACTAAATCGGGTAATGAAAATTCACAGCGCATTCTGGCTCGTCCAGAAGCGATTCAAAATCAGCACCAAGGCGGCAAGTGCCCTTGTTCAATGTATACATTTATCTCATACCCAACAGATGCTCTCGTTCAACGTCTTTTGGATAATCGCAAGTTGAACGTCTCATCTCGTCCTTCTTTTCTTACTCCATCTAGATCCTGACGATATGGGGCCTCATCGGTGTCCACACGAATAAATTCGGGTTCAAGCACGTCTGGGAGATATGGTACGTCGTTCACTAACGAAGGAAATAAAACATGAACACGTTTAGTAGGGTTTACCAGGCGTTCTATGGGCTGATGGTATGCCCCTGGTACGCATACAGCCAGACCATGATCAGCGAGGTCTCGCCGTTGCCTCAAATGTGCGCCCTTCGCTCGCCCTCCTGCGGACTCAGGCTAACACCCCCGACAGGTTCTTATTCTTCGCTCTTTTCTCTGTGGTATCTCGTTTCTCTACCTACTTCTCCTTCCCGCCTCTGATTCCAAATAACCAGGTCGGCAAGACTTCAGCGTTCATCGGTCCCTGTGCGTGCTCATCTGCGCGTCACTGTTGAATTTCAACCAACTGCGCTTACCGAATTCCAGTCGTCTCATCCGCAATCATAACCGCGGCGGATAATAACGACAACATGCCTTTCGCGTTCCTTTTCGGACTGTGCGTTGGCTCTCCTAGAATTATATGGCTGAAGACTTATATTGGTTCAGCGGCGTGGTTAGCACAATCTTCCTTTGGCTGGTCGACGTGGACAAGAGTCGGGTGGAGTGCGAAGCGTTCGTGCGCGCGGAGCAGGAGCGTAAGGCGTTCGAGCCCAGCACGCATTTCGCTAGCGCGTATACTGGGGATTTGGAGGTTAAGATGGAGGCGTGAATGTACGTAGGATACCGTTTTGTAGACACTGACGTCTTGCAAGGCCAGTGGAGTTACAGAACCCAAATTCACGCAGTGCGATAACCCCAAACCACCTTCATTGAGGCTTGGACAACATCATTTACACTACTTGTCCACTACACTCGTCGACTGCTTGTGAGACTCTCGTTTTGTAACTCGATTAATCAAGTTCATCATAGTCGCGGCTGTAACGGCATGTTTAGTTACCTTCCTTGATTAGAAAATTGACCTTACTCGATCAGGGGAATACCGGGAGGCTTCGGCGGGAGGTGAGGGACACCGCTGGACAATGGCAAGGCCGACTTGATAGAGACGACCGATGTGGTTGCAGATGCGCTGGGAAGCGGGGGGGACGACCCGCTTGGGAGAACGCTTGAGACAACCGATGTAACTGGCTCTGGCTCGCACGACGCGGGAGCGCTGGGAGATGGCACGGTGCTCGAGGCGACCCCGCCGCTGGGGACCGGCGCGGAAACGGAAGACGCTGCACTGTGAGGCGGAAGGGGAGAGACTATGCTCGGTGAGGGCACACCAGAAGGCACGGGTCCCGAGGCCTTCAGGAGCACGTTGCTAAAATCGATGCATCAGAATTCGATTCGGAGGAGGCAGTTGAAGGACGTAGAACGCACCCGGCACGTTTATCGACGATGGCCGATGGCCGAGGAGATCCGCTGCGCGAAGTTGCAGTTGAACTGGGTCCAGGGGGATTCGATATGATGCCAGAAGGCAGCGGCGAATCGGATGAGGGTCCGGGAGTGGCTGATAGCAGAAGCGGCGCGCTGGGCATTGAACCAGGGGCCTTCCCGCACGAAGGCAGCGTGCTGCGCGACGGAACTGCAGAGGAGACTGCGCTGTGATGGCCTGGAACCGAAGATACCCCGCTGTTCAAAGGCACACTGGCCGACTTTGATGCTGAGCCTGTATTACGGGCGCTGAATGACCAATATACAGTGATCAGATTTAAACAATTAAACTAGAATGCCAGCTCACCGTTTTTCGAACTCCGGAAGGTGACCAGAGGGAATAGCGCTGCTACCGGACGACGGCGTAGGTTTTGTCGATGCTACCGATACGCCAGAGGGTTTGGGCAGGCCAGAACTGATCGGGACCGGAAATGAAGCAGCGGAAGAGTGAGGTGAACCAGAGTGAGGCAAACTGGAGGTGGCCGGGACAGTAGGCAACTTCGAGATGGGAGCTATGGGATGGGTTTTCAATCAATGTTCAAATAAAAGGGGGGATAAACCAACCAGAAGGTTTAACAGGATGTCCGCAGAGGTTCGGTTTGCCGCTTCCACTAGGGCTGAGCAGCTGAGCGTGTAGACTCCGGGATCGGGTCCGAAATGGTGGCAGACGGGCGATGATCCTTTGTGCTGGAGCTGCTCAAATCAGAGTGCACGCTGCGGGTTGAGACGCTGTAACATTTGATCAGTCAAGTCCCTGCGCATGATAAAGACGCCTACATCGGTCCTGCAATGATATGCCCCGCGTTCAAAGCCACAGTGGCGATCATGAGAACGGTGGCGTAGTTGTAGACCATTTTGTGAGTTTAGAACAAAGAGCGGATATCGGCGGGTTCGTGAAGGGTTCGTGAAATGATGCAAGAGAAGTGTCAATACCAAGTGTCCAGCACTAGGTAGGTTATCTTTGGGTGAGATGGGTGAGAATCCAGCTGAAGATTCATGTTGTCGAGCTTTGCTTTTATACGAGGCAACCTCGGGGATAATGACAAGACTCGTCTGTGGTCGGCATTCAGGGCGGAGCTATTGTCGACCGTATAGAGGCCGAAGGGAGCCGAGCGGCAAGAGCTCCACGATACGCGATACGAGCGAGAGATGATGGTAGTGGTTCAACTTGTAGGTTGTTTGGCGACGGGTCACGTTTACGGCCATGTTCGGTCTTCCTCCGACTCCCTCGTCTTTATTCGTCGCCATCGACTCCATTTTTTTTAGCAGACGGCAAGAAGCGGCAAGATGTTTGATTGTGAGCCCGAGTTTGGCCGTCCTCCAGTGCGTGTCACCATAAAGGTCATCCTTCGAATCTAAGATTAGCTCATAGGGCCATTATCTATGGCGGTCGAAAGCCACATTTAATAAAAGTGTCCACAAAATCCTGTTTTGGCAACAAACTGAGTCTTTCTCACTTAAAAGTCTGGTTTGTAGCACTAATTTAAAAATTGCGAAAAAAAATCTCCTTCCGAACTTTTTTGGAGACTTGAAAAAAAATATTCTTCTTCCCCGGTTGGTCGAGATCCAGTCACATGATGCAGCGCGCTGGTTTGCCATCATCAAACATGACCAAATATAGGCCCTTTTCTCGCTCTAGGTGGTAACCCATTGCCTGATGGCCGAGTTTGGTCTCAGTCAATGAGAAAGAAGTGTCGCGAGGCGATGGGGAGGAAGCACGTGGCAGTCGAGATGCTGTGATCAATCCGGCCCTTCGTCCCGAAGTCAGCAGATTCGACTATCAATGAATCCCCCTCGGCCGTCGGAACAAAAATGCAACCATGTTCTTTTATATAGATGGCCGCTCGAATATTTTGAGATTTTTTCAAAGGGAAAGATGCTATAAGTTCCGAGAGGATAACATGTCGAAGATCTGTGTTCAATTTTCACGGAACAGAATTGCCAGGGTATTCGTTAAGCAATTGAATGGATACTACTGCCTGAGAATTTTCTTTTGGTTCATTTCTTTCGCTTGTGTCTGTCTAGTACCTAGATTATCCCGCCATTCTGAGGACCGTTGGAATCAAGCCTCCCATTCCTTAGTCCTGTTGTTTACATGTTTACATTTGAATATCACGCCTCTGCCAATATTACATGACTGAGGTACGGCCGGAGCCGGCCACGGCGGATCATGAGGGGGGGTTTGTGGACTGACTGTCACATACTCAAACCATTGCTGACTCCAGTCACCAATGTCAACATCAATATTGTATCCGAGTCGGCATCATCGTCCGTCCATCCATTATCTGCTAGATCTAACATGCCGACCTTCAGCTCCAAGTTATCGACGCAGGAAGAGATAGCGGTGTATTACAATGCACAAATCGAAATCTCGGTGTGTGCTGCCACGTACCTTGTCTCTCCTGTGTTTTCCTAGTCGAATCATAGTGATACTAACAAGACCTGAAGAATTTCGTCGCGCAGATCAATTTAGTAAAGCCCTTACCAGATGAATTCGACATCCAATGTGTCGGGTGGATCCCTCGGCCGGTATGCTCCTCAGAGTAGGTTATCCTGCTGCTCTGTGGTACGGAGCGGGTGACTATGTCTAGACACAGATAGCGGCGGTATGCTACATGCCTGTGTTCCTTACCAGAGTCGTCCCATGACTGGGGCCGGGAATGGGTAGTCTCTCCTAAACAGGCAGTTCAATATATGCAGCTCGTACCTCGCTTGTTGAAGTCTGTTGGTTACTGCGGAGGTCCGATCGGGTTAGGCCGTTATTACAAATCATCGGAGCTTGAATTTCGATTCATTTCGGTTGCAAGCCACCTAATCTCATGTTGGGCACTCAGACTACATATTAAACTGCTCTTCCCTTCATGAAAGTCCTCTAGGATTTCCCCCTCGATTTTCTGTGCCCCAGATCTCGACTTGATATGTTTTCCACCCGTGGTCACATGACATGTTCAGTAATTTCCTCCCGCTCATTTTAGAAACTCTATTGGGATTCTGAAGAGGCAAAACAGCATACACTGGTACCAAGTGTGAGAATGCAGCAAAATCCCAAGGAAAAATGTGTCTGCAATGGTCCAGCTTCGCGCCAGGAATTCAAACTCCGATGATTTGTAATAACGGTCTCACCTGATCAGACCCCCGCGGTGACTCGAGGTCAAAGAAAATGAAGTCAGGGGCTGGCGATGGGTTGACGTGAAGATTGACGAACGGAGAGATTAGCTTCGGAGAGAAATTGGAGAGATTTACACGGTGAAAGGACTTTCTTACAAACCCCCCTCACGATCCGCCGTGGCCGGCTCCGGCCGTACCTCAGTCATGTAATATTGGCAGAGGCGTGATATTCAAATGTAAACATGTAAACAACAGGACTAAGGAATGGGAGGCTTGATTCCAACGGTCCTCAGAATGGCGGGATAATCTAGGTACTAGACAGACAATATGTGCCCACCGGGAACTATACATTTTCCACAGCGAGATCCCGTCTTCTTGTCAGCATCCTGACTCGGGGGCTGTCGATGCACCAGAAAACCGCACTGGTTTTCCGCATCTTGCCCTGTGTTTCAAGTTCGACGGTTCGTAAAGCCAGTTCTCTCAACAATCTTTCATCTATGTCAAGGACACAGGAGGCAAGCCCCGTGGCTTATGGATCCATAAGCGACCGTCGCTTATGGCGCGCTTGTGGCTCGCTTGTGACAGGTTCTGAGCATCAGGGCCTGAACCAGGGAGAGTTCAATTCCCGGTGTGAGCAAGTTTTAATAAATCTAGGTCAAATCATGTATTTATTCCAGAGCTTTTGTATCTTACGAGGACATCCTCAATACAGTTTAGAATACTTTCTAATTTAGTACTAGACATTCAATCACGACCCATATTCTGTACAGCGAGATTTGTTTAACTACTTAGGTAAGCTGAGCTGACCAAGCCCTGTTAATTTTGTGCTCCGGCTTCTCACTGTACCTCAAGGCGCAGAGAACACCAAATCCCTTATGACTTGAACCCAGAACAAGAGGTGTAAGGGCTTCTAATATAGATAATCTGGGTAGCCCGCTGCGCGGCAAGGCCCGCTATCTATCTTCCTCCTTTGCATGAACACAAAAAATCTCAACACAATTGGACATTACGAATGGTTTGAATTTCGACGATATCGGAGTAATACAGGTATAAACAAGTTTATTGAGACATATCCATGATAATGTGTTCGACAGACACAACAGAGAGGCAGCCTCCGAGGTTATTAGGGGCATAACTGATGAAGTAGCAGCAAATTAAGTAAATAAGGACTCGCCGCTCATATTGAACATGTTCAGATCGTCACGGGGCAAAAGGAAAGTAGCCGAGAACAAGTCGGAAGGATCAAGACTGAGAGGAGGGGAACACCGCTGACTGGAGGAGGGATCAACGGGAGGCCCAACAACTGCGCGACCAGGAGGAATGGGGACCGTTCTATCACGATAATATGACGGCGGTGCAGGGAAGCGAGGCACGAGAACGGGTCGGATAGCACGACAGAAAGGACACAGTACAAAGACTGGAGGAAGAGGGGGCATGTACAGATGGAACACCCGAGGATCCTAATACACGAAAATGAGTGATGGAACTCAAAAAGAAGAAAGTAAATAAGACTGGCCGTCTGCGACGGGAACCCAAGAAGAGGAATTAACTGGACAAAGGAAACGAGAGGGAAGTGAGCCCGAGAATGAGGAGGACAAAAGGAATGATTACTGACTGGGAAAGGCAATTCGAGAAGAGACATGAGGCTGCGAGGCTCGCGAAGACGACAGAAACTAGCGCAGATATGTAAGAATAATATATGGCGATGAGACGAATCAACCTACCACCGCGGAAGACTGAAAGATGGGAGGTAAGGGTTGCAGGAGGAAGCGGAACTAATCGAAACCAGACAGAGGCGGTGCCACGCGGAGAACAGGGGACTCACCCGAAGCGGTGGATGGCAAATCTTCGAAGACTCAGCCATGTGCATCAAAGGGGGGGAAGACGACGCACAGGGTGAGAAGAAGGACCAAGAACTGAAATTAGAATCCAGGCGGTAACCGGAATGCACCAGGGAGTCGCACAGGTAGGCAGTCAAGTCCAAAGCAAGGACTACGTCGTATGCAGAGGAGGACACATGGTGGCAATTCAAAGGGAAAGAAAATGGCCCGTAGGGACCGGCGGTGACAGCAAACAGGTAGTCATATATAAAGGGTGCAGGCAGACGAGCCAGCAGGGTTCGAGGGTTGTAGACAAAAATCACCAAGTGGACAGGGCGATGGAAAGAGACATGAGGGACAAGAAAGCGGACCGCAGGTGGAACCAGGAGATCTTCTTAAAGAGGCACAGGCACGGACGATCAGTGGACGAATAGGGCGAGTCGATCAGCGGATAGGGCAGATCAAGGGATGGTGAGACGGAGAGGAGCGTAGCAATTAAACTGAAAATAGGATGAAAACCAAAGAAGAGCAAACGAAAATCAGCCTATAAAAGGAAATGTTCAACCAAATACAGGCAAGTATTGACAAGTGTTAGAAGTGTCTGAAACCCTGCCAAAAGTTTGGAGGAAACTCCGTGAGCAAAACACCACAAAACCCACTACTAAAGATAGCGGGAATCAAGTTAAAAACAGGAATTAATTGGATCTAGCGCACTGCGCAGGAGTAAAAGTTCACAAACATGGGGGCTGAATTCATATATTCATGTTGAAGTTGGAAATGACCAGCCACTCGGGATGTATGTGCAAGGTTGTATTACCCCGAGTAGCGGGTGCTAATAGAGAGCTTGTAGCAAGCGGCAAGCTGCTTTTGTGCATTGTGCAAAAGCGGCATGCAGATTTTTACAAACTCTGCCTGGCAGTCAAATTCTGACACCACAATGCTAGTAGACAGTCGTAATGGCCTTCAGAGAAAAGATATAAAAAGCTGCATGCCGCTTGGGCACAAGCTCTCTAATCACCCGGTATATTTCACGAAATTGGGCACAGACCGGCCCAAACAACTTCCCTGAGTTCACTTCCAATGTTTACGCTTAGTTGGGACACCGACAGTTCGAGACAGACGGCCGGGAGATGCAGAAGCCGCACGCCTAGTGAAATTCATAGTCAAGATGGAACACGGTCTTGGAAACTTTACGTAGCATTGGGGATCGCGCAAAAATGAGCCTGGGTTCCGAGGTGGAAATAGACGAACCCAGTCCCCCGTCTTAGCTCGAATTTCTCGATGCAGCGATGGGATCGACATCCTACAAAGTATGAGCACGTCCCGCATTAGACCAAATTAGTAGTCACCTGGCCTTTCAGTCTTCGGCCCTCTTTGCGGGAAATTGGCAGTGTGCTCGACACTTCGATGGGATCATCGACCGGCAACTTGAAGAGTGTCAGAAAAAAGGAGGTCAATACCTGTTGCTCACTCTTCTTCGCCTTTTGTTTGGACGGTCCTGTGGTTGACTAATAAATGGTGGATTAACATGTGGCAAACCCGTAAAAAAGGATACAAACTATGAATGGCTCCACATCGACGTCCATGTTCTCTTCGACCGCGAGCATCGGAGTAAAAATATTTGTACAAAGATACAGAAGAAGTGGCTGGTAGAAACCGGGTTGTAAAATAGCTAGTGGGTCGAGAGTTGGTCGATACAATGTTCTGCGCTTGGAGCAGCCCATTCAAGATGCCCACTTACGTGCAAAGAAAACATGGGGGGGGAGGATGACACCTTGGGAAAGCAGCTGATCAGCTACAGGAAGCCCATCAAAAGGGATGGATGAATGTGAATTCCCGTGAATTTGGGTTCCTAGCCTAATAATCAGTGTGGATTCTTGCTGCATGCCCGAATAGAAGCTCACCATTTGCAGCATATGGCATGTCGACCTGCCACGTTGCTCCTTCCTCATCGGTTACAGTGGTCTGGCTTGTCTCAACTCTCCAAGCATGGGTGCGAATCCTGAGAACTTCAAATTGTGGCTCCATCGATAAAGTGTTCTTCAATATCTATATGTAGTATGCTTTCGCCCTGCAGACACCCAGATATATTCCATGGCGGAAGACAGATATTCGAGCTTCATGTGCCTCCACGTCAGAAGGTTTTTCAAGCACGACACGTCCCATTGTGATGGGGCCAAGCTTACTGTCTTGTAGCGCTACACACTGTGTGATAAATCAGCCACTAGAAAATATTGCAATTTTCAATATTGGAGACAAGAAAAACAAAGTAACAAATCAATAGGGAGAACCAGCATGTTTAGAGGCTCGCCAGTCTACGGTCGCTCGGCGCTAGCGGAACATTCGCCTCTGCCCATCGTCGGAAGTCGGAATCAAACCCCAGGCGCTCCATAATGCTGCCATATAATTGCTGGCCGTTGGGAACAAGATGCATCTGGGAAGATGACAAACAATGGACGAAGCAGTAATCGATAAAGATAATGCCGCGTGTGCCAGGGGAACCTGTGATGAGAATGTTGCGTGGTTCCAGGTCCAAGTGTAACCATCCGTCAGAAGTAAAGTCCATCGCCGCATCGATTGAAAGCTTCATCTATATGTATGTGAGGCGCGCGGCGGCGACGGGCGGAAGAGGATGGGGATGCCTCACCAAGGCGCAAGTGTCTGAGAACGATTTGGTGGGTGAGTCCAAATGCGCGGCGAATGTCATGCCCGGAATGTGCTCGACCACGCGGACTCGCCTGACGGGGTGTCAATCTACATGACAAGGATGCATGAGCCATGTAGAAAGTGATGCCGATATTGAATGAACGCACTGTATGAAGGCCGAAAAAATAAGGGACCAAGAGACCCTGCTTGTGCGCAAAGTGCTCGTACTGCCCAGGCCTCGCGGCAGCGCGAGGTCCTCGGGTACCATATACTCGCTCCAGCAGCGATCAGGGCTCGGATATCTGCACATTGAAGGCTGGATGATCTTGAGAACCAGCGTCGTCCGCGTCCCCTCCACTACGGCGGTCCACACCTGCGACAGCTTTCCCGCGCCGGTCTGCAGTGGTTTGTCAAGTCGGAGAGAGGTGGTGGAAGAATGAAGTAAGGGAGGGACGCTGCGTGCGGTGGGTAGCAGGTTCGACTGGGGGATGGTCAGGGCTAGCGAGTAGGACTGGTCCGCTGCAAGGGGGTTGCGCTCAGCGAGGCGGCGCGAGGCCTCCAGTTTGGTATGGTACCAGTTGACAGCGGACTGATCGTTGAGTTGGATGGGCGGGGGAATTCCTCTACCGTAGTCCTGTGAATCCCATTCTGTGGCCATTGCAAACAGAATGTTGAGTGTGACAGTGACTTATGGTGACACCGGGCTTGAAATTTCTACCGTCCTGCGCTGCCGGCAAGATATCTACGAACCTCGCTGACACCGACGTAGCCTTCAGGTCTACGGATTCGCAAGTCGCCAAATACGCGCCGATTGTCATCGGAATGCTTGGCGTGAACCTTCTTTTCCTAGTGGTTCTTGCGTTCTTCGGGGTCTTAAGCTTGGTGCGGAAGGGATCGGTGGGAGCTCTCGGTACGTTCCTGTAAAGCTGAGAGAGGAAGGACATGGCGGCCGGAGGAGACGTTTTACTCGGATGGCCCACATTAAAACAAGGTGCATCTAGACTACTCCAGTGTAATTAGATCTACACTCATTGAAGTATTCCGTATTCACCTTTTTGGGCAATACAATCGAATCGTGCAAGACCAGGCACCAGAATTCTTGACGAGACCCTAGGCTCGTCCCCATCCGGTATCCAGCAAATACAGACAATCAGATCAATCAATCACCAGAAGAACATGCTGGATACCGGCTGGGCCCTCTTGACCCACATTAAGCGGGGTTTTGGATCCCCCGCCATTTCAGAGGTGCTGTCTTAGTGCGAAAAAATGTTGAAAAAACGTAAAACGCTTAGAATCGAAAACTATCGCGAATGAACTTGATTTCTTTTTTTTGAAGAAAAAAAAGGGGTCGAACAAATCGAGTTCAGTCGCAACAGTTTTCGATTCTAAGCATCTTTCAATTTTTCATTTTTTTTGCACAAAGTCCGCACCTCTGAAATGGCGGGAGATCAAAACCCCGCTTAAAGTGTGCCAAGAGGGCCCAGTCCGCTAGCGGTTGATCTCCCCCTTTTGTCTGATCGTTGGTTTGTTGTCTGATGTCCCCGATTTAGCTTTACCTCCGGACTGTGAGTGAGATCACTCCGCTAGCGTCGACTGGTTCACGAGTCTAACGAGACCCCAAAGATGATCGAGACGAGAATGAACGGCTTGTGTGACATTCTTCACACAGTCACAAGTTGAAGTTCTTCCTTCCGACCGTTCTAATTCGTCCTAGCATATTTCTTCTTCGTTTTCAACCTCCGTTCTTCCCTTCCGACCGTTCTAGTTCGTTCTATGATATTTCTTCTTCATTTTCGACCTTTGTAGCGTACCATCTGGCATCGACTTGTGGAAACTGTACCATCAATGGTAAGAAAGTTGGGAAAGGCCGCGTATCAGAAATCCAGTGATCACATCACGAATCAGGTGGCGATACAGGTCAATCAATTTTCAGGCTGAATACGCCCAGCTCGCTCAGCCCAACAACATCTAATGGCCACTGCCGCCCGTCCTCTATAACATACAACTCCGCCCACACATCCCGCCCCCAAGCACCCGCTCCCAAGTACTCTGTGGGTCGCCCTCGACCGTCCCCCAGTACCCGAGTCTAAGACTCATCCCACTACCTCCACTTTATCACGCAGAAGGAATCCAAATGCCTCGAGCTGCACAACCAGCTCGCCATGCACGAGGAAGAGCTCCGCCAGCGTGCGTCTTGCTCCTCTCCTGTCCTTCCTTCACTAACCATACCCTAGTAAAACACAAATGGCAGTGCATCGTCTCGCGCGGCTTTTCCTCCCCACACCAGGGCCAACACCTCCCCGTCCTCCTCCGCTTTCAACTCCCTCACCCTCTGTGATGCCCCCACCGCTGCAAACGATGGCGCAGTCCTCGACGGCATTCACGAGGTCACCGCTCTTCAGTCCTGCACCGTACTCGCCCCTTGTGTTCGATGTCTCTGGCCCTGGCACCCACTCACATTCAATGCACTGAGCACGAGCACGCTGCCCTCAAGGATCAAGAGGACGCGCCTCTCGCAATTCTCTGCATCTTCAAGGACGACACATATAGGGAGGATGACGACTCGGACGGGCAGGCCCTCATGGTGCACGACCACGGCCTGACCCTCATCGTCTAGCTAAATCCGGTGTTTGCTGCAAGGCACTCGCAGGACCGGGATTGTGAGCATAAGTGCGCCTCGAAGGAGGGAGACCGGGAAAGGGAACACAAAAGCAAAAAAGAAACTGACGTGAGCGCCGATGGCGCCGCCCAGGTGGTCGCACGCGAGTTGCCCAGCCCCCTCGGTGACGCGTAGGCTATGGGACTACTAAAGCGTGGCGGATGCGTGGGAAGATGGGGTGGGATGTGCAGGTGAGGGTTGCTTTCATCGCAAGGTGCCCATGCTGAACTTTTACACAGCAGGTGTCCTATCATCGCTCGTTCCACAGATCAAGTCCTCCCTCTCCACGAGCAACATCCCACTCGTGTTCCTCCTTGAACTCCCACCACAACATTCCCAGAGATCAAGAGCGACCGGATCCCCCAGAGCTACCGCATCGCCCACTTGCTACTCGTCTCCGGTGCTGCCCTTGACTCGTTATGCGGGGCGCTCGTGAGCGCCAATGACCGGCTCACAACACACCTTGTCCCCAACCTTGTCATCGCGGTCGAGAAGGCCCTGCGTGCCGATATGAGCCCGAGTAACACCACCATGGCCGTCGTGCAGATCATCAGGGCAGCGCCACGGGCACCGTCGCGCTGTACGGCGTACACCCAAACTTCAAGGTGGGATCCATTCTACTCCTGCCGTCCATTTGCTGATTGGTCACAGGCTTTTTTTTCTTCGTCTACACCTTCGTCCTCGTCGCTTGCTCCCTTCGCGGAGATGTGTCGCATCCCGTACTAACAATTCGCCTAATTCTGGCTCACCCCGAGCGTGGAAGGAGATCAGAAGCGTCTGCAAATGGCATGGCATTGTTGTGCGGGTTTAGGAAGAAACAAATATAATTAGATTTTATCGCCGAATTCACGGTCCAAGAAAGTAACAATAGGTATTATGCTGTAGAGTAATAATAACACTCTATTGTAAACTGTTGTCAATGTGAATACGAATGCGTGAGTTATAATATTGAATAAGTTGCTAGACCTTTGCAGTCCTCGTACGATTGGATTTCACCACTGGCGGCTGTCTTTCTGCAATGAAGGAATTGTAAATCAGACACCGGATGTGCTCGGGGGGGAGATCGTAGATATTGTGGACGCGGTGAGATTCTTGCGTTCCACAATCTTGATCTCCACCCTTGCCGCGGAAGCCTGGGAGGCGGCGGTTGGTGGTGGGGTCGAGCGGTCGAGATATCTGCGTGCCAAGGCAGATGTGGTTTAAACCACTGGGGGTGCAGGGGACAGGTCTTCGGGCAGAAACATCAATTGTTCAGGCGGGGGTTTGATTGGTTTTACATCCTTTGGATGACCGAAGAGGGTTCATTTAGCAAGATCAGCCGCTGGATTTTCCAACATCAGCATCGGGGACAGGAAATATAATGGAACATACCAAAGGCGTCGGTGTCCCGGACTTCTGAGTAACGGAAAACGGTATCTGGACAGAATTCTGCCAAGGCTAGAATGAGAAGGCCTCGTTGTTATTTGTCAAGAACCGTCTGTAACTAAGCTTCACTTGCCTTTCTCGGTTGGTGGTATAGTGAGCCATGGAGAGTCGGGACAGAGATTTACTAGATGAGAGACAATTATATGATTGGATCTACTCGAAGCAAGTCAGACTCACCATCAACCTGACTCCAGTCCGGGTTCGACATTGCTTATTCTGGGAGGCCCTCGAGAATGAAACAGCTGTAGAGAGTGTTAGAAGAAGTGGCATAGGTAGAGATATCGGGATGTGCTTGCCGGTGGAAAAGGCGTTGGAGAGAGCACCTATGTGACTTCAACCGCTGTACCGAGGAGCCAAAAGCACAGTTTTTGGATGTTTTTGGAGCAAGCAAAAGGTTCGGCGAGGTTCCTTGATGGTAAATGCGTGTTTTGAGTTCCAGTTGCAAGGTGGATTGGACGAGGAGGAACCAAGAAAGTCGACAAAGCAGTAAGTGGTCGCTGAAAGTTGACAATACACAGCCACTATTGGCATGACTAAGCGACCACTTAGGCATGTGACTTGAGCTGCTCTCATCCTCCGAAAAAGTAGAGTATAGTTTAGGCGACTCTTCGTTTTCAATCTCTGCGTCTCTGTAGTATAGTGGTTAGTATGCTCGCTTGTGGCGCGATCGACACCGGTTCGATTCCGGTCGGGGACATATGTTTTTGTAAGTCTTTATTTGTCTTTTACGACTCGCCGTCCAAATTACTCTATTCACTAATCCATCCCCTTTCTATTATCTGGACCATCAACCCGACGGTCCCGACCCCATCGTTGATCCGACTCATCTGACTCAGATTACAATGATGCGACTCTTGATGCGCCTCCTTGTGACTCACCCCGCGAGCTTAAATACCATTACCCCGAACGTCGCTGCAACATGGCCTCTTCCGAGTCCCTGTCGGCCAGGATTGCTGCTTCCAATCCACACAAGCAAACACAATCTCCCATTTTTGCGTCCCTGTACCCTGAATTACGCAACATGGTTTTCCGACACGCCCTCACAGAGTACGACGACCCCACGCGTCCCTACAGCAAGCATGAATACTATTACCGCCCTGGTTTGCAGTTCGCCGGCAAGATCGACACAAACCTGCTCCTCACCTGTCGCCTCATATACCTTGAAACCCACCTCGCGCCTATTACTCTGAACGAGCACGTCTTTTGGATGTACCGCGCGCCGCCTGGACGCCTCGTCTCCAACCATAATGCCTATTTTGGGCGGATGACCCCTCAGCAGCGTGCGGCGGTGCGGCGGTTGCGGTTTTTCACGCAGCTCTTCTGGCTGGAAGGGCGGATGGCGCAGGAGTGGCCCGTGGGGCTAGTTGTTCCCAAAGTGGCCATCACGATCCGGCACTCGGACTGGTGGAACTGGGAGAATGGGCAAAACCTCCGCATCGACGACCCCAGTGAGAGGTGGGGTGGCTGGATCGGGAGCATACCGGGGTTGCAGGAAGTCGTGCTGGAGCTAGAGACCATCGACGTCAAACGAGAGCAACTGGAGGAGCGGGTGCAGGCCGCACTTGCGTGGAAATTTCCTCTCGCGGAGAACGGCGGCTCACTCGTTCATGATGGTAAAGAACCCATCAACTCGACATGGCTGGGGACGTCAAAAATGTCTCCGGGTCAGCAATATGACAATTCAGAAGACTCGGAAGAGGGAGAAGAGACGGATGAGGAAGAATACAGCGACGACTACGACCATTCAAACGAGGAAGGATCGGAATCGGATGGTGGTTCGGGAGTCATCATCGAGGCGGATGAGGAAATAAATTTGCAGGAACCAGACATTCCAGTCCTAGTACCGGAGGAAGCCCAGGTTGTTGCCGACGCACATCTACAGGAATCCCATACCGATGTGGAAGGATCTCGGTTATCCGCCCTGGGTGAGGAATCAACGGAAGCACCGCAACAATTAGATGTCGGCCAAGGTCAGGACGTATCCAGCCCAGGAGAACTGGACCGCGACGATCTCGACTATCCGCTCGACCTGAAGCTTCACATCAGGAAGCTTAGGTTCATTAACGAGAGTCGATTACCTTAGATTAATCACTAGAACGGAATTTGTACATCACGTATTTATGCGGAAGCTTTCCCTCCGGTATGTTAGAAACGCCTTCCATAGTCAGTCGACGTGAATTTCAAGTTCATCCATTGTTGCGCAACGCTCAAGCAGTACTACCGACGGGGAACGGTCGTGATATGAACCCCTTGCATCGCAAGTTTCTCGAGATTGTGCTCCTTCCAAACCCATTTGTTTCCTTTCTTTTTCATTAGTCCTGGCTTCCAATCATTATGCCCTGGGCCAATAACCCGAAAGACGAGACCCAAGTCAGCACAATATTTGGGGAACCAGAACCACAGTCTGTCTTCCGGACGAACAGTAGGGAGCTCAAAGTCATAGATATACGAGGCCGACGTCCAAACTTGGGCGCCGTCAATTACGTCTGCATTGTTGAGATCAGCCACGGCCACGGCACCATGAAGTCAAAAAAGCACTCACATAGACACGGAAACACCCCTAGGAAGCCTTTTGTGCCCGCGGCACGTTCCTCGGCGACGGCACTCTCTGTCATGGGCCAGTAGTTGGCCAGAGACATTGCATCCCGAGGCCCCCCAGCACCCCGTTTGCATACCTCGGCACTAACAAGGTGGAACGAAGTAGACGGGTTCCCTTCGCCATCAGGACGAAATTTGAGGTGGAACTTGAAATAATGTGAACGAAAATCGAGAGGAGGGTTGGCGATATGAAGCGCCCAGGCCCGAGCTTCCTCCAAAGGATGGCGATGGATTTCTACCCAGTCTTCTGCGAGACGTAGGCGATCTTGGAATGGCGAAGATGCGGGGGAATACTGCTGACGCATTTCCTCGATTATCGCGTTGGCTTTCCTGTTCTTTTCCTGTTGTTTGCAGAACACTTTGTGCTGGGGCCAAAAGGCTAACTGGTGCTCCCGATTCTACAGCCAAGATAAGGAGTTGGCGATAGCTCCCGATGGCAAACCGACGATGCTTACACAAAAGCGCAAACTGCCACAACCGGAACATAGTGGAAGGGCGTCCTCTCCGTGACCGCGTTTTTTATCACAGTAAGCGCACGCCTCCGGAGTATTCTGGCTGTAAGGAATTTTATCCGTGTTGACCTTAAATACAGTTATGCGCCCGGGGGCGTTAGGATCTATGGCCATAGACGTTTCCGAGGTTAGGAGCGGTTTGGCATGTACAGCCACACATCACACATCGATATTTGCCCTTCGGTCCGGGTCTGCCGCCGGTCCGAATCGCACTTCCAAGTTCTCGCTGCAGCTAGTTGGTGCTTTGTGTATCGGATGCCGATGGAAAAGTTGGATGTCTTCGTGATAGGAGCTGGTGAGTGGGACCGTGACATTGAGCATCGAGGTAACCGGTACGATCCATCGCAGGGGTGGTTGGATTGTCAACTGCGATACGAGCACTTGAGGCTGGATACAATGTCACAGTATTTGCAGAACTCTTTCCTGGCGATCCTAAAAGCATCAAATACACCTCTTGCTGGGCGGGGGCCAATCACATCAGTGTCGCAACATACAGCTCGCTTATGCATCGTTCGTTGTCGTGCTCCGATTCTTGAATAAAGCTCATCAAATATCTCAGAGTTCGAACGGGAGACAATGCAGGCCTTTATCGAACTTATTGAAGATGATCCTCTTGTCCCTGTAATGACGCGCCCGCAGATAGAATGCACGCAAACGGTACGTTCGTGAATCATTTTACTAGACTCTGCCGATGGAAGCCCTAATCTTTTCAGCTTGGGCCCGCCGAACAAAAGGAGGTGGACCACCTGTCCAAATTCTATCCCGATTTTCGGCGCCTTGACGCCAGTGACCTGCCGGAGGGCGTTGTGAATGGTGCAACATTCACGACAGTTCGTGGGCAGTTCCAGATTCAGGATTATAAACTAACCGACAGGCCAGATCTGTGTCGATGTTCCCAGGTATCTGCCATACCTCATGAACCGATTCTTGCATGCGGGCGGACATGCATTCAGAACAACTATTCCCTCCCTTTCAAGCCTCATTTCAGGGAAGGATCGCCCGGTTTTACAACCCTTTCCGCCTACTTCGACAAACATTCTTCCATCTTCTGAACCCGCAGCCGTGATAAACTGTACTGGGCTTGGGGCATTGTCGCTAGAAGACGTCCTTGGTGAGCCCATTAAATTATTAATGTCGTGGGCGTCCTGATAGTTTTCGAGAGACATGGATGTCTATCCTACTCGCGGCGAAATACTGATTATACGCGCACCTTGGGTTCATCATGGCATGACCTATTTGTACAAAAATTCCGATATCTCGTATATAATCCCTCGGCAAAGCGGCGACGTTATCCTTGGGGGCACTTTCCAGGTTGGAGATTGGTACGTTTCTTCCGCGAACAGTTGAGGATTCCTGGGCGGATAATTTACTGCGCTCAGGCATCCCACCTCCCGTCCAGAAACAGTGAAGGCAATCAAAGAGCGAGGAATTAAAGCATATCCTGAGCTGTTACCGCCGGGGAAGCGCGAAAACCCAAACATCGACGATCTGGATGTCGTCGAGGAATGTGTTGGTTTGCGAACCACCAGAAAAGGCGGGATTCGCTTGGAAACCACCTCGCTTGGTGCGCTCAGCGTCAGGCTTGAAGTACGCGACTGATCATATATTAGACGTGGGCGGAAAGACTTTCCCAATTGTGCATAACTACGGGTTAGTGGATTACAGCTATAATTGATTCGTTCTGATGTAATTCTAATCAGACATGGCGGAGCGGGATACCAGTCATCGTGGGGCTCTGCAAAGCGCGCGATTGAGTTGCTGCAGGCTTCGCTTAAATAAGAGATGAATGAAGAAATACATATTTACCATCTCTTACCAGCGGAATCGAACTCATCCACCCAGCGAAGCAGCTCGCAGGTAAGGAAGTAAGGCTGATTTTCTTGAAGACGCCAGCGGAACGACTCCCAAAGTTCAACTTTGGTTCGATGTGACTTACATCACTTTGGAATTCCTGATTCATGGGTACGTCGAAATCATAACAAAATTGACGATGTACAGATAAACCGATCGATGCTTAACGCTCAACCCTCAATGTGCGAATCTAAAGTCAAGACGCCTATTTCCAACATCCTTCGTTGTCGACAAATAATTTTGGCGTTCCTTGTGAGGCTCAAGTTCAGGAATTGAACCCGTTTATTAGTTGACTGAAACGAACCTCTTTGCTCATTGCGTCCCATATCTTCGCGCGTTGACGATTCCGCCAGATATAATATGCCTTTGTGGCGGGATAAATGAGGAGGATGTTGACACAGTTTATGATGATGAGCGTGCGGTTTCCGCGCCGGTCTGACGGAGGCTGGGGTCAGCGGCAGAATAAGAAGTATTTGGATGGCATGACGAACATCGAGGGGCGTCGTCTGTGCGATAGATCTGGGCAGCGACGATGCTCGAGGCTTGGACGAACCTACTCAACAATGAGCACGGATAATGCGGTAGTAGGGGCTTTTGCTTACATGTTGTACAAGGAGGCATTGACCGTCCGACTAGCTACCGCGCCGGAATTTCGCGAGCACCATCCAACCTGGTGATATTCAGGCTTCGAGCAGCAACTTCAGAGTGAAAGCCTTACCTGTATAGGATGGGTGTATCTGGACAATGGAAGTGAGCGAACCATTGGCATCATATCATCCAAGGCATGAAGAGATACTTACGGATACGAGAGAAGACCGGATGCTAGTCCCTAAACACCAAATTTTCCAGCGCTGAACGAGTAACAGAACTAAAATAAATCTCACGAAGTAAACCCACTGATTCGGATGATCCGGGAGAAGATATAGCGCAATCAAGAACGGGAGGGTCCAGATATCCTGCGCCATCGCGACAAACGACCGGTCGTCCACGGTCTCGGAGACGAGAGTGATCCCGAACATTGTGATGATCCCCGCGACGGTGCTTGGGATCGTCAGAAGGTTGGTTTGAAAAGTCTTGAATCTGTCGGCGCGTAAGTTGGGCACCAGGCACAGAGAGAAATAGAAACGAACCCAATGTTGCGCAGACTCAGTGTCAGGTATGTGGAGGGCGGGGAGGAGGGGATGCCGAACAAGAGGCCGATGATGTACAGCGGCCATAAGTCGTAGTCACACACTGCGTTCCAGAGACGTTTGGGCGTCAGACCCTCGCGGTTGTGCATGTCCCCCTACGAGGTAAATTTCAGTTCACGTCCAAAACCGGAGTGTGTTGCTGACCTTGGTGGGATCGTCCCGCAGAATACGTGACACAGCGATGACCTCTTCGCGTTCGGTGAACCACCCCTTGGGCCGGAACCAGGACTTGGTCTGGGTCGGAGACCTGCGTATTGGGAGTGAGAGGCTGTACACACTGAATGTATGGATATATACGCACGGCGGCATCCTGAAGAACGTCGCGAGCCCGATGACGAGCGTCAACAACCCTCTGAATACCTTGAGTAAGATATTTTATTTGATATACACTGAATGACACACTCGAAGAGAAATAACCAGCTGGGGTGGACGTGAGTGAGTTATATCACATGTATAGTGGGATGCTCACCGCCATCCAGCACGATCAAGAACGCCCCGCATGTGGAGGACCCCGAATGCAATAAAGCTGGCTATTATGCTGCAGACATTCGAGGACATCCAGAACAGGGCGAGGCGAAATGGCAGTTCGTGCTTTGTGTAGAAATCTGCGGGTCGCGACTCAGCACAAGAAGCTGGCGCGAGGATAGAAAACGAACAGGACAGGTAGAGAATCAGATCCGGAATAAATCTCGGATTATAATCAAGACTTGTATGTGGGAAGGCTAGCGGCATGAACCTACCCGCCTTGCAGGAATCTAGGAGAAAAATAAGGGGACTTGGTCGCAGAGCCGGAGACAAATTCCACGAACCCAAGAAGAGCTCGACAAACCAGGAATGACGAGCGACCTGAGAGCCAGAATTGGGACAAGGTTACCAAGGACCAGAGCACCTGTTGCGTTTGGTTCTCAGCTGTGTGTGCTCAACAATATTGCAATAGTTGCGTACCATTTGCGTTGGAATCCACCGGTCGGGTCCAACCTGTCTCGCAATTCAGCAGGTTGCTCAGGGCCGTGCCAACATCACTCACCCGTTTAGAAACTAGTTGGGAAGGGAGTTCCGCGCACAAGAATGCCAAACGGAATACCCTGTTGGTGGTCAAAACTTTATCGTGACGTCTATTTATTCAAGCTCGTACGTATTGCCGAGGTTGAAGTCTATGTTGAAATCTCAGTGATGAACTGATGGTAGAGACCCAATGAAACGTTACCGTCTGTGGTCATCTTTAAATCGCCCAAGATGTTGTCGGAATTCGCTTGGCTGAGATTGTTCCGGTCTAGGTTGAGCGCGGAGAAGCTGATGGCGGCCCAGAGCATGACCTTCCAGTCGATTTTCCGTAGTAGAGCCTACAGAATGTTATATCCAAGGCGAGGTGGGCCGCGTTGAGACTCACTTGTTCTTCCCGATAAGTCCACCGCGCCTTGGGATCGAATCGATGCAGGTTCTCGTACTCTTTCTTTGGCCAATAGTGTGCGGCCAAATCTTGGTCGTCGTATACGGAGCGGCGGGTGGAGATGGCATCTGGATCATATGGTCGACTGTCCTGCCGCTTCCATAGGTAGTTGGTCCATCTCAAGGGCGGAGGCTCATGGTCGACAAGGTCGTCGGTCTCGGTGCTGAGGGTTTTCACGTCGTCGCCAGCCAATTCGCCAGCCAATTCGCCACTGTCGCTTCCAGACAGTCGCTTGGAAATTGAAGAGTCTCGAGGCGGTGAATCCGACATTGCGGTCCGATTTACCTCCAATCTGTTCACAGTGATATAGAACTGAACCGAGCACGCCATATAGAAGACATTTGGCGACCTGCTCAACCGGTGAGATTCATCCGGCTGATTTAGTGTATAGGCTATGGTGAGGGATGGTTGGAATATGACGTGACATGACATGTAGGCGGGAAAAGATATGAAAGTGAAAAGGCACCTATCGTCGTATGATTTGGTATCGGTAGATCCGGAAGCAAAAGGCTGGGATTTGCGTGATCAAGCAGAGGGAACATTGCTGAAGCACGACCATCCCTATGTAGATCAGACTTGGATTCGAACGCTTTTGGCGTAGTTCCCAGTGCTTCGCACAATCCAAGCAGGCACGAACAGGAGCCGACGTTCAGGATGAGATCAAGCTCCAATTGGTTAGGAAAGCCTGAGCGGTTGAGGCCAAGGCTACTCGGCTGGCCGCCGTGCAGTCTAAATCATGTGTTGCCTGAACGAGTCTCTGACATTAATCTCCCTGAGGCAGAGTAGATAAATTCCTTGAACCTTTGTGCCTCAGGATACCCTTGATGATCAGAATGGTATCGTCAGAAGGCACGAAAGTTGACCCATCGACGACTGCCTCTGGAAGACCACTCCGACCCCGAGCCTTGAAATGTCATTTTTAGCACCTTTTTAAGCCAGAAGAAGCCAGTAATGGATTTTGCGGGTGAGTGGTCCAGGCGAAAGGTGTCTAAGTCGCGGCGTGACCGTGAAGGAGAGCGTGACCATCGCGACCTCCTTCAACTCAAGCTTGCACCGCAAACCGTCAACTGCGCATAGCCTACGCCCATGCGCTTCACGAAACCCGCTTGGGTTGCCCACAAAGATTCTTCAGCAAAAAGTGATGCCTCGAAACATCTCTGCATCTTCTCCGTGCACGTCCACCCAGATGGCTCTCGTATCGCTACCGGAGGACTCGACGCCAAAATCAGAATATGGAGCACCAAACCAATCCTGAGTCCCGCTTCGGAGCTCTCAAACAAGCCGCCCAAGGCGCTCTCTACCCTGACTATGCACACGGGGCCCGTTCTGACCGTGCGGTGGGCCAATTCCGGGAAATGGCTGGCCAGCGGGAGTGACGACGAGATTGTCATGATCTGGGACTTTGACCCGTGAGTAACTTGATGTTTCCAGCGCTCGCCATCCTTCATGTATGTGCCAGCTCAGCGAAGGGGAAGATATGGGGTTCGGATGAGGTCAACGTGGAGGGATGGAGACCGCTGAAGCGGTTACCTGGCCATGAAAGCGGTGAGTGGAGTGTATATATCTTCATGTTAGAGGTCACTCGAATATTACTGGCTTTTTGGTCGGATTGACGCGTCGCTATCAGGATGCAAGTACTGAAACCTTTTCTTTTCAGATGTTACCGACGTGGCATGGTCTCCAGGCGACCGCTATCTGGCTTCTGTCGGGCTCGATTCAAAAGTAATCATCTGGTGCGGGTTCACCCATGGCACGTCTGTTTCACTCGATCCGAGGTTCCTTCGACTAAAAGCACATCCAGAGCGGCTCCGGAAGCTCGACCAGCACCAAGGATTCGTCAAGGGCGTGTGCTGGGATCCCGTCGGCGAATATCTTGCCACTCAGTCAGACGACAGGTCCGTCAAGATCTGGAACACGACCGACTGGTCTCTCGAGGCCGAGGTCACCAAGCCCTTCGAGGACTCGCCAGGGAGCACTTTCTTTAGGAGGCTAAGGTCAGTTCTACGGAGTCTCTCTATTCAGTGATATGTTAATGGTCTGTAGTTGGTCACCAGATGGCGCACATATCACCGCGTCGAACGCGACGAACAACAAGGGCTTCGTGTTCATCGCATCGGTGATAACACGAAACACCTGGACGTCGGAGATCAGCCTCGTTGGGCACGAAAATACTGTGGAAGTCGCGGTGAGGCTCCCATCTTCGCTTTATCAAACTCTCCCACTGAAGGATTCCGGGCCAGTCATACAATCCCCACATTTTTCTACGCAATCCGAATCTCCCTGTGCTGACCTCGAACATCTGCTCCGTCGTGGCTTTGGGCGCCGACGACCGCTCTGTCTCGATCTGGCAAACGAAATCTGCCCGCCCACTGATTGTCGCAAAGGAGGTGTTCGAGCGGCAGATCATGGACCTCAACTGGTCGGTCACTTATCGCCACCATCATTATTGACTAAAACTGACTGTGATTGTGTAGGTCGTGGGACGGCCTAACGCTCTATGCCGTCTCATCTGACGGCACCCTCGCGGTGTTTAACTTCGACCCGGACGAGCTTGAGGGGCTTTGCCCCCACTCGGTGCAGGGTGCGTATCTGAAGAAGTTCGGCTTCACGCCTCCGCCGATTCCCGAGGGCTTCTCCCACGCCTCCGCCTCGGCAAGGCAGCTCACGCCGCCGCCGTCGCCCAAGTCTCAATCGCAGAGCATGGATCAGACTGGGTTCGGCGGGTCGGCGGGCGGTGGTGAGCGCGTGAACGTGCTCGTGGCGAAGCGCGGGGGGAAGAAGCGCGCGGGGCTCACAACTGTGCCTATGACTATGCCCATGGCCACGCAGCAACTGCCCCTGCAGCAGTCGATCTCCTCCGGCCCCGCGACGAGCGTGTTTGCGGGCCCGGCGCTCACCGGTGTGTCGATCTCGAAACGCGCGCAGCTCAGCCAGCAGCAGCAGCATCAGCAGCAGCAGCAAGAGCGCGCCTCGAGCGTGTTCGACGTGGACGGTGACATGTGGGGGTCTTCGTCCGATGTCAGGATCGATGCGGTGGAAGAAGGTGGCCGGAAACGAAAAGCGGCGGCCGCGGCGATGAGCGTGGACGGCGAAGAGCCGAAACGCGCGCGCACCCTTGGTGGAGAGCGCAAACGCGTGGTGGTCCCCGTGAAGGAAATTGCCTCGGGAAGTGGCAGCGCTGCTCGCGCACCCTGGAGCGTTGGATCGGTCAATCTCCCCGTGTCTCCCCTGATGACACGCATCCACACGACGGTGGAGGGAAGCGACGACGTGTTTGAAGCAGTCAATCCAGAGTCAGATGAAGAGGGTACGTGCAGTGTTTCCTGCTTGTCCTGCGCCATAGAAATTGATTGTCCGTATCTAGGTGCACCAGAAGTGTCTTATATGAGCGGGAAACACACGCAGTGGCTAGATTATCTGCCCTCTCCGGCGTTAGTCGTTTGTGCATCTTCGCGATTCTGCGCGGTTGCACTGGTGGATGGCTCGGTGATCGTTTATTCACATACGGGTCGACGGTGCGTCTTGTAATCTTTCGGCTCATAATCGTGCTCATGGTATTGCATCGCAGGATAATGCCGAGTCTGAGTTTGGGCGCACCGTGTTCATTCATCGACGGGCGCAGCAACATACTCCTGATACTCACATCCACTGGACAGCTATATTCATGGTGCGCAACATCCACCTTGCCTTGATTTTTCTTCTGATCAATCCCTCCAGGGACATCAAAAAACAATCCGCGCTCTTCCCGTCCGTGTCCGTCTCGACCATCCTCTCCTCGCCCAATTACACCATCACGGCAGTGAAGGTGCAGCCCGGAGGCGCGTCGATCCTCACCTGCTCCAACGGCGTCGTCTACTCGTACGACGCTGCGCTCCTCACGTTCGTCAAGCTCACGGAGCGCTGGTGGTCCGAGGGCTCCGACGTATGGCAAGCGCGGCAGCGCTCCGCGACGAACCCCACGGCGAATCGCGGCGTGCTGAGCGTCACTGAGGGCAGCATCGCCGGCAGCCCCGAAAGCAGCGGCGCGGACAAGAAGCGCCCCAAGTGGTGGAACATGGCGATGACGCTTGGCCATCTCGAGACGCGGATGCACTCGGCGCGGTTGCTGGATAGCCCGGCGGAGTATAAGCAGGCGCTGGCACAGTACACGAAGAAGCTTGCGGAGGAGGGCTTCAAGGCCAAGGCGGAGGACCTGATCCGGGATCTGCTCGGGCCTATGTATCTGTGCGGCCATTTCTTATTTCGTCTTACTCGACATCTTCTAAACGATTGGATTTCTAGGCGGCCGGGAGAACAGGCGTGGTCGCCAACTGTTGCGGGCCTTGCGAAACGCGATCTGCTCAAGGATGTGCTGTCTGCATTCGGTCAGCTTGACGCATGTCTGTCCTCATTATCTACTGACCCGTCCTCCCCTTCAGCTCGCAGTAAAACTCTGAGCAAACTGGCTTCGGATTGGCAAGATGTAGTCAGAAGAGCGATTAGCGAGGAAGCCGATAGATAACCCCTGTCGATATTTTTGTCTGTTTTCTGTGTTTTGCTAGTATGTAGTTGATATCGCTGTTGTAATGGATTGGTTGTAAAACAAACGTAAGGAGGTTCTATCAAGCCAATTTTCTTCCGGTACATAGTGAACAAAATACACATCTAGATCTACTCACTCTTGTCCGAATCGGACCCGTCCTCGTGCTTTCCCGTGGCTGCGGCCGCCGCACTCGCAGCCTTTGAGAGACGTTTTGCGCGCGCGAAGATCCCCACCTCCTTATCGCGGATGAAGTTCACAGTGACCATGGGCCACGACGGGTGCGACGGTAGCGTGTCGTACACCTCGGGGGCGAGCGCGCGCAGCGCGGGGAGGCGCGTCCACGGGATTGACGGGAAGTCGTGGTGCTCGTTGTGGTACCCAACGTTGTACGCGAGGATGTTCAGCGGGCCGTAGTAGCTGTACGTCTCCTGCGCGAGCCCGTCCCAGAGGTAGTGCTCCGCGATGAAATGCCCCGCGCAGGGGTGCAGGCTGCCCGCGAAGAAGCTGCTCGCGATGAGGTACGCGAGGGGTCGCCAGCCGAAGGTGGAGACGAGGAGAAAGTCGAAGCTGAGCTGGAAGAAGAAGTTGAGGGCGTGCCACCGTCCGAGGCGCTGCGAGCGCACGAGGCCGGGGCGCAGCGCGTAGAAGAGGATTTGGAAGGTGCTGATAAGTAGTGAGCAGGCTTTTGAGGGAAAGGGCAAAGTCCACTCACGCGAAGAATACTTTCCCGAGGACATTGTTCAGGAAGAGCAGTTCTAGGCGTGTCGGAAGGTCGGTGTCAATGTTATCTTGGCCTAGGAACTTGTGGTGCTCCAGGTGGTATCCCTTGAACATGACAGAGTAAGGTATCCCGATTGGAATATTCGCAAAGATGGCGAGCAACTTGTTGGGCACGATACGCTTGAACGCGAGGTTGTGGGTGATCTCGTGGATGGCCAGGAAGAGATTATGATTTGCCGTCCCGCCAATGGCATAAGCACAGAAGAGGAACAGGGGCGACGAGAGGCGGGTGTGTCGCAGCGCGATGGCGCAAAACAATTGCAGGGCAACCACACTGAGCACGACGTATTTCGTGAGCGGTTCGTGTCCCATTAATTTCGTCACCTAGATCTGAGTTAGGTCCCCTGCAGAACAGAATATGAGCCCCTTGCCTCCGGATGAGCCTTCATGATTTCCATGCGGCGAGTGCGGTGTGGCTCCTCCGTCATGATCCAGAGGAAATCGGATGGGTTCTGCGGGGGTGCGACGTGTGTGCTGCCATCGTCCTGTTCTGTGGCCCGCGACACGGTTGTGCGCCGGGGTGCCCGGGACGATTTTTTGCCCTCATTCAGGGACTCTGCACCGCCAAACAGACTGAAATCTGGACGCGCGGAAATTTGGAGGGGAAATTCAGAATAACAGAGCGGACTAACCAACAAGTGGGGGACTCGTCGAGACAGACATAGCGGCTAATGATAGCGGGAGGATGGAATGAGCGGACGGAGAAATTCCATACTGCGGGTCACGCCTGTCACGACGACCCATGTTCTCGTTCTTGCTCTCGACTCCCATCGGGCGGCCAGCCTTGGGCTGGACTAGAAGCCGGTGTCAGTTTAATGCACTGCAATCCTTCTCCGGTTCACGGAAAGAGTGGCCAAACTGGAACTTGTACTGCGAGAATTATCGGCGACTGGTAAACTCTGCTAAACCCAAACCGTTTGACTTGTGAACTTCGCGCTTCATTCTTGGGACGCGCTACATAAAACTCCTCTCCAACACCCTTTGCTAATGGTACCCGCCCGAAATCACGCCGCGTCGAAATTCTGACTAACCAAGTTCTTCGTACTCGGGCTGTGTCTCAAGATTTTTATGCCATCCACGTCCATTCACGGCCCACAATCGTCAACGGCGAAAGTCTAGTCTTGCTCATAACCAACTCTTTTCGAGTGCGCGACGCGATCTCTGAAATATTTAACGCGTTGGAGTCGCACGTTCGCTAGACTCCGAGCGGCCCAAGTCTCTACTTTGAAGGCGATGGGTGTACGCGCCTGTCTACCATCCTGCACGTCCTTCTTTGGCCCGCATTCAAGGACCCGCGTGAATGTGTAGCATAGAGCCAATGCAAATATTGGTGTCTATGATGGCCGCAACAGCGGCGCCCTTCGGCGTACATCGAATGGCGCTCGCTGGCAAGGCCGCGGGGAAGGACGTGGGCATGTGGTTTGGACCCAGTACCACGGCGGGGGCGTTGAGGTAGGTTCCCTCTCCCGTTTATCGTTATCCCTTTCCTCCGACCACCCTCGTCCACAGAACGCTCGTCGACGCGTACGCCGTGTGCGGGCTGGCCGTCAGCGTCGCCATCGACGGTACTGTGCTAAACAGAGGTCTTCGCGGCCTCGCACTCGCCCGGGGCGCTCGCTGTTGCGCAATCCCACTCGCGGGCGTCTTCGAGGCATAGCTCGTCGCGCGGACACGGGAAGCCGGAGACGAAAGTGTGGGGGACCGCCCCGTATTGCTGTTGCCCGGGATTCAGCTGGGGCTCGACGGGGTGAACCCGGTGTATCATGAGACGATCAAGGTATGTATTTTGCTCTTGCTTTCTCTTCCTCCTTTGTAATCCTGAACGCTGACGCCCTCTTTTGCAGATGCTGTAACCTTCTCCCTGTCGGTCGGCATCGCGGGCGGCCGCCCCTCGTTATCGTATTACTTCGTCGGTGTGCAGGGAAACGGCTACTTCTACCTGGACCCTCACCACTCGCGTCCCGCCGTTCCCCTGCGGCCTTTCATTGACGAATCAGCGCCGCCACCGGCACACGGCACACACGCTCATGATTACCGCCGTTCGCTCAGCCCCGAGGCGGATACGTGTGGTGGCTCGCTGAGTTCCGACTTGCCGCGCGGCGGTTCGTTGAGCCCAGACTTTGCACGCGCCGGGTCGATGAGCCCCGAGTACGAGCAGTACATGGACAGGGGCAGGGGCATAGGCCCATGACGGAGGACGAGTTGATATACACGCCGAGCCGCTCGCGCAGCGCCAGTGCAGATCCCGCAAGTGGTGCACCCTCAAGCCATCCATGCACGGACTCCGGCTTCCGTCCGAACTCCGCCTCACATACGACTCCCGGCTTGCCCATATACGAAGCGGGTGATGCGCGGGCGCCACCCCCCGCTTTCCCGATCCCTCCGATCTCGCTCCCCTCGACCGTTGTTCTCTTCTCCGCTGTCTCCGCCCCAGCCTGGTGGCGGGGCATTGCCTTTGCGGCGTTCGGCGCTTTACGTAGAGCGGCGCGTTTTCTTTTCTTCTCTCTTCTTACGCGTAGGATTTCTTAAACTTACGAGCTTTGCGACTACGCTTCCCCCCCCCCCCCATATCTCTCGATCATGTACCACGATTTGTGCAATACATTTATTTTGACCTTCGTGCGCTGAATGTGTTGTGTTTGAAGACAAGGCCGGTATATACACCGAAAAAAATGTACTGGGTTTGGGTGAATGTGCCGGCTCTGAACCAAATGTGCCGGCTCTGAACGAAATGTGCCGTGCTCTAAATGTTCAGTGCGGCCGGGTTTTGTCTATCCCGGTGGCCTAAGGTGCACATGCCGATAATTTGGGTACCCAAATGCACCGCACTTATAACTAGGCGCCTGCGGCATTATATGAGATCGAATATGGCCCCATATTCACGGATTAGATACATAGGTGGCTGGGCTGAGGTAACTTGCAGTGGCGGGAGAGGGAATGCAGGGGGATGCAGGGGAATACAAGGGGAATATAGGGATTGGAGCTGCATGCCGGATGGGCTGCCTGGTCGGGGCTACTGTCTCCGTGAGTGATTGCAGATCAACATTAATGTGCAAACCCTCTGAAGGTAGGTGCTCGATTATTATATTCACTGATGCCTGGTCTCAAAAAGGACTAGTGAACACGGCCGTCAATCACGCTGAGAGGGAGCTGAAAAAAGTCGTCTTCCTGGTCTCAAATCACACTGATACTCCTACGGCCGAGAACTCAAATATCCATCTCAACCTCTAATAAATATGCATCCAGTCTCCCCGTCCAGCGCCAGCATATCTCCCCATCCGCGGTCATATACCCATCTGCGCCCTTCTCAGTCCGGCGCATGGAGACGTCGCGGCCGCCGTCCACGAAGGGCTCGTCGGCTCCATAGCTGAACGGTTCTGCCCCTGGGCCTGCTGGCGGGTCGAGGTTCACAGTCGTCCCCCCGATCATCAGCGTTTTCAGAGTGGGCGACATGTAAGGCAGGGTGATGTTTGTAGCCTTCTCGGTGGCGTGCAGGGATTGCAGTGTGACGGAGCGCGCGTACTCGCGCCCACTCGGGCCAAAGTACGCGTTGCCGCACCAGGCGCCGCCGTCGAAGCCGACGCCGAGCTCATAGACGGGAGGGAGGTCGAGGTGTTGGAGGCGTGAGAAGCGGGTGATGATTGGGAGGAGGGTCTGTTTGAGGGTAAGTAGGCTGTCAGAGGTGAAGGAAGAAACTGCAAGCCGTGCAGGAGAGAAGGGTCACCATGTCCCGCAGGGCAGGGCTAGATACCTTGAGCTTTTCCGCATCCTCCTCCTCTATCGAATACCGCTGACGCCCATCAAGCGCCCCGTGTATCTTCAGCGTCGTGATGTGCGGCATGGACTCCAGCACCACCTCGAGCAGTTCCGGGCGCCACGACTGCGTGGACATGGTGAAGGCCGAAATGTTCTTTACCCCAGCGGCGGCCCGTACCAACGCCGTGTAGGGATCCGTCTCGTTGCTCCAGCTATCCCAGTGCGGCCATGCCAAACCGCCCCCCGTCTCGAGTGTTGTCAGATTCGGACACATGGTCACGAAGGACTCGCACCCGGGGCCGAGGAGCAAGTGCTCCACTGCAGGAAGAGTCAAGTTCCGCTCCGCAAAACCCTTGACGAACTGCGAAACAGTGGTGCCAACCTGGAAGTTGTACTTGCCCGAGTCGGAGGGGCGTACCCAGTCCAGTTTCTTGAGCTTGGGCATCTGGGAGAGCACGTCGGCGAAGAGGCCGGGCAATTCTGCCGGCGGTGTCGCAGGTTCCCACGTATCATCCCACTCGCTCCCGCCGTGGCGGTAGATATCCACCTTCAGCGACTCACACGTCCACAAGGCAGCGGGACACGCCTGGATCTCGCGCAGGCGGTGCAGCGCGTTGTTCCAGCCTAGGCGGGAGATGCCTGCGCGATTATTATCAACATGAAGAGACGAAAAGATGTCATTCGGGATGGGGATCGGGTCCGGGAAGCCTGGAGCAGAGACCTGGATGGACTCGGGGTTGCACAGGAGCTCATTCACGTTCGGCACGCGCTCGAGCTGGTTACGATGCTGCTCGACCCATGGGTGCTGCGTATCGAGGATGAAGGTAGGGATGCGGGAGGGCCCGATGGGGCGGCCGAACCAGGAGCTCAGGGTTGATTGGAAGGGGAGTTGCAGGTGCCATGCTGATGCCTGAGCGGCGAGGAGGAGAAGAGTGGTTTTGAACAGCCTCATGGCCCAGATTACGACCCAGCGGGTGAGGAAGGTGAGCGAGCTAGTGATTGCGGGGTAGAATACGAAGAAGACAGCTGTCGTGCTCGCGGAGAGGTAGATGTAAGTGATGGGAATGAGGGCGGAGTACTTGAGCGAGAAGGCATAGGTAAACAACGTCACGAAGGTGACCTGACCAAGGTTCTGCGGAGGTTGGTGATGGTTGTGATGTCGCGGAGGTGATGTTTGGCTATATCTACCTGTAACCTCCGGCTTAGTCATCGACCAGTTTGTGTGTCGAGAAAAATACATTTCCGTGCGAGTCCGTGCGAAAAGGGGTGCTCAATTATTCGCTCATCTCGCTCATCTAATTTATTTATATGTATTGGAACCAATCAAGAGGCGAGAAACTAATCAAGAGATGAGAAATACATTTAAATTAATTAGATGAGCGAGATGAGCGAATAATTGAGCACCCCTAAACTCAATAGTTGCAGACTAGACATATAATAGTATGAAGCTTGTTTACCTCGCGGCTTCTTAGGCTGTCTTTGTGTACTCCACACTTCTCTTCGATGCGAGGCGGAAAAGAGACCGGATATTCGGAAGAAGTGGGGTAGATACAGTACTGCGTACACGGTGGGATAGAAATACAAAGCTGTCAATAGTAATGTGATACAAGTGGGTGTGTAGTTGTTGTACAGTGTGGAGTCGATGGAAGAAAAAAAAGTGTAGTACATAGTTGGTATAGTGTGGATGAGAAAGAAAAAAGAAACCTCACTTCCGCGCCCTCATCTTCCCGAGCGCCTTTGCGCTCAGCGGCACGCGATTCTCGTCCCCGTCCCCGTCCCCGTCCCCGTCCCCGTCACCCTCTTCCTCCCCCTCCCTATGCACTCCCCCACTCGCCGCCTCCGTCCCATTCGCAGTAGACCGCCCGAGCACGATCCGCTCCGCGGTGAAACACCGCGCCCTCCGCACCTCCGAATCCCGCCGCTCCTCGTTGGAAGAGCAAAAGGCGAGCTGCCGCTCCAGACTCTCCTGCCGGCCCTCCAGCTGCTCGGGCGCGACGCTCGCAAAGAAATTTAGAGTCACATCCAAGGTCGGCATCCTGCGGTTGGGAACCGTCCCCGCCGTAACCCCAGTGCTTGCCTGCCCAGGAGCCGACGCGTGCCGACGATGGTCGGTGGCCTGGTTGTCCGCCGGCTTCGATGGGAGCCGGAACTGCCTATCAGGCTGCGGGTGCACGGCCGGTGCCCCCAGCTCGCTGAGCGAGAGGACGGACGTCGCCGCAACGAGCGAAGGCGAAGGCGAGGACGGAGATGCTGTTGGTTCCTCGGTGGGAGCGGCGGGGGCAGCCGAAGGCGGGGCGGGTGCGGCGGGGACAACGACGACGTGTTTGCGAGGTTGCGCACCGGTGGCCGTGGCCACGAGGCGGGACAGGGGGGAAGAACCCGCGAGGAATTGGCCTGCTGGCCGTGCACGAGCACCACCGGCGACCGATGCGGGGCGCTTTGGGGCGCTCGGCACGTTAGGGCTGCCGGAGCGACGCGCAGTCCCGGTAGGCAGCCGCGGCAGCTCGCCCGTGGGAGTCCCGTCAACCCTGACGCGAGAAGGGCGGGAAGGCGCGGTCGAGGGGGTTGAGGGGCGAGCGCGAGGGGGGAGGGGAGGCGTGGGGACGATCGGTTTCCGAGAGCTTCCCGACGCGGAAGGAGGCGGCGTTGGTCGGCTGACCGACGCGGGGACTGCAGTAGCCACCTCGGCCTTGGCGCGAGGGATGACCGCCAGTCGCGCAGAGGTTGTTGCCCGCTTCGCAGTGGGTGGTGGGAGCGCCTTCAGAGCCTGCGAAGCGCCGCCGGCCCGAGCAGGGGGCTTCGACGGGGGACCCTGCACGCTCGGCCGTGGGGTCACGGAGCGAGCTCGGCCCAGACGAGCTGCCACGGACCCAGAGGCGGGAGAAGCAGTGCGGCCGGCGGGAGGAGTTGCGGTAGCAGCGAAGGGGCGCTGGGGGCCGCTGTCGTCGAAAGCACCGGGTGCGGCAAGGTTCAGGATCGGACCCTCCGTCGGCTCTTGGCCTGCGCCTAGAGCGAACGTGTCGGCATTGGGCGTTTGGGCGCCGTCGACGAGAGCGTCAACTTCGGCGACTGCCTGCAGTGGAGTGCCCGTCGGTTCGCCGCCTGGAGCACCGGTGTCGGCGTGGGGCTGCTGAGCGTCGACGAGAGGCGGGGGAGCAACAGGTGGGGGAGCGACGACCGCGTGAGCGGCGGGCGGGGGGGCGACGGTCGGAGACGGGACAGGGGGAGGCGGTTCGACCAGAGCCGCGAGTTGCACCAGGCGGTGGCCAATCTCCGAGTCCTCCATCCTCACCACAAGCCGGGGGGTGTTCGCAAGCCAGGGAGCGTTCGCAACCCGGGGGGTGTTCACAAGCCGGAGGGTGTACACAAGCCTCCAGGACTTCCTCGATGAGGTATACCGACGGATCCAAGCCACTAACAGGATGAGGATCGCTGCCACCAGTAGTATTACCGCCCACTCTGTAGAGCTCTTAGGTGGGCTCTCCGTGACGGTGACGGGCGTACACGTATCCGCGCTAGGAACCCTGGAAATGGCGCGGGCGACAATTAAGAAAGCCGCAGGTTCCTCGGGAAAACTCAATCCTGCCGGAGGGGTTGCGGTAGTTTCCTGGGGTGAAATCGCTTCCGGCGAGGATGGGGGTGCAGAGAGCTCGATTGATTGTGCCGGTTGCTCTGGAAGAAGGGCGGGTGCGGTATTTTCGTGTGCTGGAAGCGTTTCCGGCGATGAAGGGAGGGCAGGGACAGGGAACTCGAGTGGTGGTTGTTCGGGAAGGAGTAATCGTGTCGGAGGGGGTACGGTAGTCTCGTGGCCTGGAAGCGCTTCCGGGGAGGAACTGGGCGCAGGTACACGGAGCTTGGTTGAAGGGATGTAATGTGGGTTGAGACAGACCCTAGAATGTTCTATTTTCGGAAGAACTACTGCGTTCTCGCCAACTAGTAGATCAGAGTAAATCAGCGCTCAAAACCTGGAGTGCGTTGGAAACGAACTGAAGGTAGTGTTTATCGCCCAATAAGGGTCGATCTCGTAGGATGCGTGGCGGCGAGTGGGCATGCGGGGAATCCGTCCCGAAGTCGCGCGCCATGGGGTGAGCCCCGCCTGGGTTGGGTATTTCAGGACAGGAAAGAAAAGGGATGGGATGGAAACAATGAAGGTGATGGCGGTCGGAGAGAATCGCATTGAGCGAGTCGAAGAGTATCGCTGGGGGGGATGGTGGGGGGAGAGAAGGAAAGAGATGCGGCCACGTGACACGCCTTGCGCGTTTGTTATGGTGTGTGTTCGCAGACTTGTTCAAATGTCAAGCGGCTGACAGTCCAGTTCACACTTGATCCCGTACCACAACATGCTCCAAATCCCCTCGTTCGTTCTCAGCATCTTCTCCTTCTCGTCCAAGGGCCTCGCTGGTCTTTTCGGTGGCTTCTGCATTGGTGCTCAGATTACGTTCACTGTCGTCCTTTCTGCCATGTCGGGATCCATCCCCAAGGACAGCTTCTACGACGCAACTCGAACCATCAAAATCGTCCTCCTGCCTACAAAATGTCTCCTTTCAACCGGCGCTGTCTCATTTCCTTACATCGCCGCCATCGCCTACGCTACCGTCACATTCGCCAGCCTCTTCTATATTCTTCGTGCAAAGGGCATTTCCGCTCCCTCACTCCATACAAACGCGAATCCCACTTCTCATGACTCGATAAAATCACCCTCCCCCCACGCACGTAATCAGAACGGCGTCAGCAGCCAACCTCCCTCACCTCCACCCGACTCCGGTTCTAGTTGCAGCGCTGACAAGACCCCGCGCCGGAGTTTATGGGCGTGGATTTTGTGCCTCATCGTCTTCATTCTAGCTATTTCTGGGGTCGTTGGGGCTTACGTGTATTTCACCACCCACGATTCGCGCAAGCGGTTGACCGCGCTGGCAGCGTTCTCCCACCACGGCTTGTCGCAGATCGAACAGGGTTTCTTTGATGGATGCAGCGCGGTTGCGTCGTGCATTTTGAGCTTCAAGACTCACATCTCCCTCCGTGGCTGGCAATATTCGAAGATCCTCCTCGTTGCCCTTTCAACTCATTCGGTCTCGCTCCTCGTCGTGTGGGCCCTCCGTCGCATACGCGTAAATCTAGTAAAGCTCGCGGGGATAACCTATATGGCGCTTTCCCCCCTACTCCTGGTATTGGTTATGATTGGCTCCTCCTCCTACCTCAGCTGGATCTTCTGGATTAGATACTACTTTGGTGATCGCTGCGGATGCGTCCCCACTGCTCGCGGGATTAATTGGAACATTATTCACTTCTCGTCGTACTTGTCATCTTTGGCAATATCCCACTTCGACGAAATCTCCGTGAGTGTAGCATTAATTATTTCTCTCCATCTGACACTCACAATATTTTCAGACGATAATTGGTGTTCTGGTGATTCACACTTCTGCGGCATGCCTCGGGACTGTGTTGCTCGTCCTTTCCGGGTTCCCTCCCACCATCTCGGCTGCGTTTCAGGAGCTATCTTATCCGCCGCGCCTCCGCTATTTCTTGGAGTCTTGCGTAATATTCATCAGTTTCTGTTACCTTGAAGCCTTGGTCGATTTCTCGTGGCAGCTCTATCGTTCCCTTCCCCCGGAAGCAAAGCGATTGCTGTGGCAGTCGCCTTCCTATCAACACGCGAGGGTCGATGTGCTCTATATCTTCTGGTTTATGCTTCAGCACTATCAAGAATGGAAATCTGCCCAGCTCGACGAGTTTCACGAGCTCACCGCCGGGCTTTCGAACACCCTGAAGGCAGGTTTTAATTCCTGGTGGGACATATGGAGCGACCTTCCCTTGGTGCAGAAATTGGTAAGCCGCGTCACGCTCTCTCTTGCACCCTTCCTGACCGTCCCTCCAGCTCATTGCAGCCCCGGCCGTCGTATTCTATGGCTACTCCTACGTCGTGAGTAATTTCTCGCGCAGTTTCTCTGGCTTTGACTTATCACCTCTCAACAGATCCCGGGTGGTCGCAGAGTTCTATTGCTTATTCGAAGGTGGCGACTTCAATATCGATATCGATGGTAAGTCTTGTCTGTTCTTCCTCATCGTTCCCTGTCTCATTCTCCATTATCATCTCAGATACCCTCACATTCTTCTTCACCTTATCGCCTCGGTTGAGAATCGGCTAGCGGTGCGACGGACGACGGCGAGTTGACGGCCAGTAGAAGCGGTCAAAGTAACACCGACGGCAGACACCAAGAAAACGGGAGAAAAATACAGCATCGATCTACAGAGGACCACGCGCGAAGCTGCCGGTGCGGCCATGGGAACCGTAGGGGACGCCTTACCTTTCTCACCACCAGCAAGCCTTCTCACCTCTGCCATCCCCTGTATCTTCCATTCCTGGACGGTGTCTCGTTCACGACGTGTTCGTTTTCTGGCTGCCTCTTCCTCATACAAATTTTGACGCGCGACTTCTCAGTGCTGGTCCCGCTTGGGTCATCGATTCGCTACAATCCCCGCCCGCTTTCCGACCGCCGAGTCAGGTTATACCCGCAGCTCTACGTCTTGTGTTTGCTGCACCTAGATCTGAACCTTTTGGTTATCTGCTTGACTCGAGATTCGGAATATCTCGTTGTACATTTATTTTCATCCTCCAAGAATGCCGTGGTTGTACGTTGGATCTCACTTAGATTCTCCTGATTTATATACAGCGTCTAAATATTAGAAGGATTCTAGACTTGGAATCCACTGGCAGAGTCAAGATCCGCCCTGAACAAATTCGTAACTCGTTTCTTGAGATGCCGACTTTTCAACTCAGTAAATGATAATTCCTGGTTCCGGATTTCCGGACCAGGTCTGACATTCGATATTGGAGGTACAAAATCGGGCAGCTCGGCCACCCCGATCTGATCGATCTGATCCCCTGATCTGACAATGCAAACTTACAAAGCAGCGGCGGCCCGGTCTTCGTCCGCTTAGTCATCTTCAGCTTTGTAATCCTGAATGTGTTCGAACGTCGGATGTCGCTGCTTGGTCTAGATCTTTCACATCTCATTTTAGATTAACACAGAACCCGTACGCAAAGCCACCGAGGGTCTGGGAGGAACAAGACCCAGTGCGACCCAACGGAGTGGTGCACATAGGCACCGTCGCGCCCGATCGATTATAGGCAGCACAACCCAGGCCCAACCAGAGGGTCAAGTCAGGCTCAGAGTCGGGCCTGACTTCCGAGCAGACCCGGGCTTGAGCCCGGGCACCCTCTTTGATTTGCTCAAATTTCTCAATGGAATCACAACCATTCTTGCATAAATCTCGGGTCACACCTAGTTTTTGTTTAATCTAAAGCTTTTATGAGGGATGGCATTAGAAGGGAGAAACAATATCTTAGAGTTTGGGCCGAGTGATTGCAAGCACCAAATCTCATCTCCCGGGTGGAGCGCGGCTCCCAAACAACTCCCAACTTCCAAGGCCCAGTGGAACTCAAATTCGAGAACTCTTCTCCAAAAGTGTTTATCCCTCACTTAGCTGTGCCTGAATACTATCGATCGCGGTCTTATGCAATCGGATGGCCTTATGCAAGATTTCACTTTTCCGATCTCATTTAGAGCCCAATGGCACCAAGAAAAAGGTTCAGGAACCTTAGAAAATGTAGATCGGTACTCTAATTTTTATAGTATTAATGGGCGGATTTTGAGCTCTGTGGAAAATCAACAGTCGGATTTCGAGGCAAATTGGTCGCCCGCCTAATTCGGATGTAAAAAATCTTGCATAAGCCCATGTTATCTCGGGGACTTCCTCTCGGCCTCAATTGGGCTTCAAAATTTAAGGCACTTGGGATTACTTGTCTTCACATGCTACAAGTACTTCTCGCACAACCCGAAGCTTAACAGTTGAGAAACGAATGTGTGTGGTGTTCATCAAAGTGCCATCAAAATGATGTCGCAGAAGACTGCGATCGATAGTAATAAGTAAGTACCTCCCGAACCCAGAGCTCTCACGACCAAGAGTCCAGTAACCGACTATTAGCTGATTACCTAAACATGTATCTGCTTGAATCTATAGGATTGCTAACCATTGACTGCAGGAGGAACCAGGCTTGCCCGGAGGGCGGTAGTATTAACATTAGCTCAGTTTTGTTGCTTCAGCACTGGAAGCCCAGCAAGAGGAACATAGCAAATAGGACCATTGTTTGCAAAGGTTGAACTTGCGCTTGAACATGTGCATCATTGATCACCGATCATGCCGGCGTACGTAGCCTTTCTCCAGCCTCAGGCCTGAGTTTTTTCCTCTTTCAGATGGCCGACAAATTTACAGTCATTCGCGAAGTATATCTCTTCATTCTCAAAGGTTCACCTTACTCATCCCTGCTACTGCCAGGTCGCCAAGAATATCTGGACTTTCTCAAGGTAAATAGGTTGTAGCTTCAGAGAGAAGCCGGATACTCAGACTCGGAGCCGCGCGGTAGGCCCTTTTCTTACCTGGGGATAATTCCCGTTGGCGGCCGGTCAACCGCCATCAAGATGACGAACGGCGGCGTCTGGGTCCTTGCATCAACGCCGCTGAACCCAGAGACAAAGGCAAAGATCGACGAGCTGGGGCCCGTACAGTGCGTATGCATCGCTGTTTGCTCCACCAGTCCATTTAGATTATTGCAAGGTATATAATCAGCCCCGACGGGGTGCACCACCTATATCTCGGTGCGGAAAACTCGAGTACATCGACTTGTGGTTGATTAATTTTCTGCGTAGGGGAGTTCAAGAAAGCCTATCCCACCGCCAAGCTAATTGGGCCTGCTGAGGCTGTTGCGCGGGGCGACAAAACCCTGGCGTTTGACGGCGTCTGGGGCCGCGACCTGCCGGACACCAAGTACGGATTCGAGGAAGACGTGCGCATTTTCGAATGATATTCTAAACGTGCACTTATCTTCATCTTTGCTGTATAGATTATAGCATGGTGAGGATCTGGAACCGGGCGACAGATCTGGCTACCTCTGACGGACATGCTGGGTAGCTACTTCTCCGGGTTTAAAACCAAGGATGTCGCGTTCTTTCACCCGGCGTCGGCGACCATGGTGCTTATTATGCTGGCACGGCTACCTGAGGAGCTCACACTGAGTTTCGCAGATCCAAGCGGACCTGCTATTTAACCTCCCGTGCACCGAGCAGGTTCGTGTGTTCAGCGAAGCCACAATTCATACCTAATACGCACTTCGTTCAGTACTCCAAAACGAAATCCTCCGGCGCCTTTCCGCTCCTCAGCAGCTTCAAACCCTCCTCATGGCTTCAAAGAAAGTTCTCTTCCTCCATGGGCGACGACAAGGCGTCAGTTCCTCTTCCGTTTCATCTGTCAATCACATAAGTACTAAGGACATCTGCATACAGGGCAATGAAGCGCGACGTAAAGACCGTCACGGACTGGGACTTCCAGCGCATCATCCCTTGCCACGGTGACGTTATCGAGTCCGGCGCGAAGCAGGCGTTGCTCACCGCGTACAAAATGTACCTGGATCCCGCGTGAACTAGTTAGTGAATCCGCCGTCCCGGACCTCACCAATACCACATGGATATATGATGGCTCAAATCTTTGGTGGAGCTGAACCCAGCTGCTAACGGACACTTATTGTGTTCCAGACAAAAAAACATACTTATTGACACTGCTGCATCTACCTTTCAACCTGAATCTTAATTCAGACGGTTCTCGTCGCTCGAAGTTCCCTTCAAAAATGTTTCTGGCTCATGAATTGGACAGGATTGAGAGTTGAATACTATCTGGGACACGACATACCTCCCATGTCCGACATTTGTGCTTGCTATCATATATTCCTGGTACAATGTTGGTTTCGGACTCAGTGACCGATTTCGGACTTTGTGCCGATTTTCAAACTTGATCACCACGCTCATCTGTTTCCCGTCCACAAAGCCAACAGCGACCGCGTCGGGCGCCTCACCCGCGAACGCATCGTCGACGGTCTCGTTTATCCCCACATTGCTCCCGGCCGTGCAATCTTGCGAATTGGCACCAGCCTGGGCCCTGCAAGACCGAGCTACTTCGGTGTAATTGATAGTAAAGAGGGAATACTAGTAGGTTTAACCCAAGCGTAAGTGAGTTCATATCGACGTTACTATGTCTTCAGCTCGGATCTTTGCAGATCGAACGCTTGGTGCCAATTATGGCGCGAGGCAGCGACGTAAACCGGCCGACAGGCAGCGTGAGGGCAGCCCTTGCCACTTGTCGTGCTCGCATCACAGAAATTCAATCCAAAATGCTGGAGCTAGAGCGCTCCCTCCGCTCCCTGCAACAGGAGAAGGAATTGGTGCAGGGTCAACTCGACGGCTACATCTATCCAGTCCTCACCTTACCCAATGAAATCGTCTCGGAAATCTTCATCCACTTCCTCCCAGTCTACCCGGAACGCCCTCCGTTAATCGGTCCCGGCTCTCCGACGCTGCTGGGGCAGATATGTCGTAAATGGAGGGAGATTGCGTTGACGACTCCCGCACTTTGGAGGGCAGTGGCACTGCTCTTCCTTAAACAGCAGAGGCGCGAGCCAAATCTTGGCCTTCTAGACGCCTTCCTAACCCGCTCGGGCTCTTGTCCGCTTACAATCAAACTGGTCTACTACGATACTATTAGTGACTCGGACCCCTCACCGAGAATAGCTCCATTTCTTCAGAAAATTGCATCGCACTGCGCGCGCTGGGAGCATTTGAAACTATACGTCCCTCACCATTCTCTTCGCTCTATCACAGGCCCACTCCCTTTCCTCCGGAGCCTGCAAATTGGGGTTCCAACCGCAGATCCGGAGCCCAGTGAAAATACAGACGGATCGATCCTAACCTCCGCCTTCCTCACCGCCCCTCTTTTGCGCCAGGTCAATCTCAGATCCTATCAGGATGTTTATTCTACCATTTTACCTTGGTCACAACTGACCGTGTTGACTGTCGAGTTGGTCTTCCCCGGCGAATGCATTACGATTTTGAACCTGGCGGTCAATCTTGTTTATTGCAAGCTGTTGATCTCCTCAGATGATTTGGATCCATCGAGGTGCATACACACGGCCATTCATTTAGCGGTTATCGCAACTAACCATAGGCCCAGCTTGAGAGATTTAACCCTCTGTCGCCTAGAAACTCTGGTTCTAATCGACATGTTCCCGAGTTTGGGTTTTCACACCAGATTTATCAACCCATTGACTCTCCCAGCTCTACGCAAGCTTCATGTCACAGAGCAGCTCCTTCAGCCCGGCCCGGTTCATACACTTGTGTCCCTGGTATCGAGATCGCAGTGCGACCTGCAGGAGTTATGGATCGAAAAACCGACCATAGCCCGCTATCTGTACAAGGACGCATTTCCCTCTGTTGCGTCCTTAATCTTCGATCGCAACCTGCTTCGCGAGCACGGGTTCGTCGGGGAGTCGGACACTGAGGCTAGCGAGAGCACAGACTCGGATATCGAGGAAGAAGCGGAGACTGACCCGGATCACGATGATAGTGGAGAGGAGAGCAACAATTCGGAGTCGTCGGATTGACCTAGTAGAACCCTTCGCAAACCTGTACATACTTTGATTGACTCAGATATCCTTGACACCAAAATTATATCCCTTCTTCTCATCCTTCATGTTCCCGCTTTGCGGCTGATGCTTCCAGAGCTCGGAGTTCTAATGCTACGCGGTGCAACCTATTGCAGTTGAGACTTGAGACTCAGTTGGAGCGAAATTCACTTTTGCGACCCACAGCCTTTCATGAGAGTGTACGAAGGTTCTGCGGATTTGTTGGCGGTCCGTTTACGTTTTGTACCCAATACATAAATCCAAAACAGCGGGAGGCGTCAGTGCGACCCTGGACCCAGGTCAGTCATGACTCCACCGCCACGCTCGCAATGCTCGCGGAGCTCCCATACAAAGTAAGATTCTCGATGCCAAGTTGCCAGCCAAAGCCGAGAAAGGAAAACGCGGCCATTGGTTTGTATTGTAAAAGAATATACAAGGCTCTAGTAAACCCGAAATAGTACTCTACCACATTCATACTTTCGAAATTCCCTTAGACTGTACCCTGACATTAATAGTAGGAGCGTATAAATCAGACCGTGGCGATGACCTGTCCGCCCGTCAGGCACACATATAAAATACGGCGAGCGGCCGCGGGAACGACGAGGGGGAACACGTCTGCGGCGAGCACGGCCTCGCACAGCCCAGGCAGCGCGTGCACATAGTCGCGCGGCCTCTCGGGATTCGGGATGTTAGCAAGCAGTTCAGGGGGGCCGCCGCGCAGGTTGGCGGGTGCGGCGGGGTGTTACTCCGAGGACGATGGCGACTGCAGCCCGACAGGTATGATGCGGGAAGGGGGGGGCTTGCGACCTAGAGCGAAGGAAGCGCATGCGGCTTCGCGCCTTCGTCGCCCACGGTCTCGCTGTTGCTCGGCAGAACGAGACGCAGTCTCACACATCGCATCCTCGCAAGGTGGATCGCTCGTCCTGCCGTCGGTAAGGTGCTGTACCCCTCCGGAACATTCGGGTACGTCCCTGGATTTGTAAAATCTCCCGCAGCACAGCCCACTCGAGCACCGGCGGGCCAGGGTTTGCGGCAGTAATCAGAAGGCGTTTGCGGGAAGGAAGATTAGAACGGAGGCGGAACGGGAGGGAAGCAGGGGAGGAATATTAATGGCAGAGTAAAGTACCACCTCGAAACATCGCAACAGTGGCTTCGCGTCGCGCGCGGTTGAAGGGAGGCTAGGAGAGTGTTGAGGCAGAGTAGACCAATAATCAATTCCTTCTAATCAGGACATCGACGACTCCCTCCCGGGACTAGAGACACACCATCGCGCTCCGCATCCTTCACATGTCCACGGTGTTTGTGCTCGCCAGCGAGGATGAAGCGTAGGCATTGATCCTTAGGACGAATGCATTTCGACGAGAGGGCTCTGAGGAGAATCTCTGCAGCGACGGTCCAAGAGGACACCAGTGAATGCTGGCCCGCGAAGCCCTACACGCAAATAGAGCGCTAGGGAGGCGCCAGTTTTTTTTCGTCGGACATCATGCATCATGATGTTTGAGGCCAAACACTCTTGCGCACTGACCATCACCACCACCGCTTTGCTTCTTACTTTCCTCCTTTAGCATGCTTTCCGAGGGAAATGGAGACTTGCTAATTTGTTTTCTTTAGCCTGCGACTGCGGTATCCAAGCGTTACTGTCTGAGATCACCGTGACCGACCGTGCACGGTGCTCGTCGACACGATTCTTTCTGGGTACCCATCTAGCTGGCGCACTCCTGGTCCGAATCCCCTTCTCCGAGTCTCTCGTCCGTCGGCTGTTCAAACTGGAGAGCCTCAAACCGACTTCAAACACATCCGCCTCCGGGTCTGGAATTAAACCCGTTCTGAGGCGATGATACCCGCGGTTAGCCAGTCAAAATTAATGCGTATTATCCCGTCGGGATGGAGACCCCGGGTCTGACCACGGATTTGATTTGCACCCGTCCTATGTCTAAGACATAGCAGCACAAATATAAGCCCCCCATCCCAGCAGCAAATGCACTTCCGACCATGTTATATCTGCACCCATACTACCAGCCCGGCGCTCAGATCTCCCTCAATCTCCGCTCCTGCGCCGACGACAGGACTGAGCGCAATGTCCAAGCGACCGTCGTCAAGGCCCTGACCCCATTCACCATGAGCCAGGTCCTCCTCGTCGACATCGACTCCCCTATCCCCGACATCCTGCCCGCCACAAAGACGAGCTTTATCCTCAAAGTCTACGACCCGCGCTTCCTGCAGCACCGGAAAGGCACAAAGTCGAGCGCGCCCCACCCGTGGACGCTCGCCGCCGAGACCACCGCCGCGCGCCGCCGCGCCTTCGGCGCCGACACCTTCCTCCCCACCTGGTGGCCCGACGACGCGGACGCCGCCGGCTGGGAGGAGTACTACCACGCGAACGCGCAGCAGATTTTCAAGAACGAGCTCGCCGCGTACACGCGCCTGCGCTCCCTGCAGGACCGCGCGATCCCGCGCTGCCACGCGCACGGCACGCTCGTCCTCCCCACGCCCGCGAAGCGCATGGTCGTCCCGCACGTGCTGCTGCTCTCGCACGTCCCGGGCCCCGCCCTGCGCGCGGTGCACCCCGCGCGCGTCGCGCCGCCTGTCGCGCGCGCGCTCGTCGACACCGTGCGCGCGTTTGGCGTGCTCGGCGTCATCCATGACGACCTCCGCCCGGATAACATCCTGCTCTTCCCCGGTGACGACCCCGAGCGCGCGTTCGTGATCGACTTTGGCAACGCCGAGGTGCGCGCGGAGCAGACGGACGAGGAGTGGGAGTGGGCGGTCGCGGAGAAGGACGAGCCGAAGCTGGTCGAGATGATGCTCGATAAGCTCGGCATCGACCATTCCGACTCGTATTCCGACGATTGATTCTTTTTAAATGAGAGGAGAGGGATTGGAATGCAGGAAACTCGGCGTGTATACTATCACTGTTGTATTTGTATTTTTAAACGAATGTACATTATCCAGACCATACTTCAGAAAGAACAAAGAGGATACTGAGGTTAGTCTGGACAGAAATCCCGGTGGCGTTTTTTCTGCACCCTCCGTATGGCGATTAGGAATGTCATTGGCAGCGACAAGAAGCTACAAGAAGTCGCGGCCGCGAGCGGCCCGCCGAGAATACGCAGGCTGGTAAAGATCGGTTCCTAGTAGGGGAAGTCAAAGCGGTCAGGATACACCGATCCACGAACAATTCTGAGGCTGATTCTGGAGTCAATTCTGGAGTCAAGAAATCTGTTGAGAATCGGTCAGAATCGGTGTTCCTCCTCGAGAGAAGGAACTGCATCAGAATCACCGATTCTCGCCCCGATTCTCGATCCACCGGTTCTGATCGTCAAGAAGCGACGCGAGAATCGACCGCCGAATCGACCCCAGAATCAGGTCGGTCAGAGTTAGGTCGATTCTCATCCGATTCTGTCTATCGATTCTGACAAGAAATCGGATGATGAATCGGCCGTCGCTGACCGTTTTGACTTCCCCAATATACGATGTACATATGTTCACACCGAGATCCTTCGAAGTCTATTCCAGCCCTACGATAGCATAAACCATCTCCCAATGCCCCTTTTGCGGCCCTATTTTCGCAGAGCGAGATAATATTGAGATGGTCGACGTCACCAGCCATCTGCGCCCCATAATTCACCGCGTAGTCAGAACGGCCGCTGGGTCTAGCATTCCGTCTATGTTGAGTTATCCGCCGAGTTACCTCCGCCGAGGTGGACGCTGGCGCTCCCATACGTGCAAGCAGACTGGCGAGATAGTTGAAGGGTGGGCAGGGATACTAGTTGAACATAGTAGCCTACGGGATCTCGTTCCTCACACTAGCATAACGCGGTAGTCGAACTTCCCTGATTCCGAGAAGGTTCGACAAGACCGCCTGCGTGGAAGCTGGAGCAAGTGGAAGTTGCATCGTCGAAGCCGAAGAAATCCGCAGGTATATGTTGAGGGCGGGCAGAGCGGTCGCTCAGGGCAAGATTAGACATGCCAACTCGGAATGGAAACGTTTAACGTTTACACACACACCTCCCTCCCGCTTATTTTTTTGAAGACAAAGTGCTTCGAACGAGTCCTTCTCCGCAGCGACAACCCTTGATATTTTGGAGGCCTGATCCAGGACCGGAAGGGAAAGACCATGGAGCCTGGAGGTCCATGCTTGATACGACAATTCATTGGTATCCGGGATCTCGTCCGAAGCTCTGCCCATTAAACGTAGCTTACTTTTCGCGCCAAGTTTGCAGTGAGGATCTTTGCGCACCTCGGCCCACTCCATACGGTATGGAGTATTAGCCTCTTATAAAAACCGTTTTGCTACCGAAACACTCCCACTAGAACCAAGCCATATGGGTGGCGGTTGGCCGACGGGGTAGTTACTTTCAAGCGTTAGTCCCGTTTGAATCGATTTAAGAAGGCGCATCTGCTAAGCTGGACGAGGAACCGCGCTGCATCGATGTCCGAGTAAAAAGGCCGCGAGCCAGAGTCGACGAATGGGCGATTGGGAGTTAAGTATGTTCAAGTTGCGTACACCGGGCCGGACCGGTACCAATGAGCTACGGATCATTGCAGACTTGTGCCGCGGCTGGCCGCGGCCTGTGCGCAGTAACAATATGTTATCTCGTCTCTTCCTTGTCTCTTCCCACTTCCAGCTTCAGCACTCTGCCATTAATCTGCTACAGATCCGCGGCATCGACGATGGGAAACGCTAATCTCAACATATTCGTGGTCGGCGCTGGTAAGCTTTGGTCCCACCCTGGCCTATAAATATGGCACTGACAGAGATAGGGGTGGTTGGACTATCGACTGCTATCCGCGCACTGGAGGCAGGCTTCAATGTCACAATATTCGCCGAGACTTTTCCCGGGGACATGAAGACCATCAAGTACACGTCTTGCTGGGCGGCGGCCAACCACATTAGCGTTGCAGCGACCAATGCGCTGCTGCATCGTTAGTCCCTGCGTCCCTCCAAATTTTCTTCTCGTTGAATGTCTGCTTTCATAAGGATTGGAACGAGAAACGCTCCCTATCTTCTTGGGGCTCATCAAGGAGGACCCCCTTGTTCCGGTCATGGTTCGGCCTCACAAGGCATATGCCCAAGCTGTGCGTCTGTTTATTGTTCTATACTGCTCCAAAATCCAATGCTCTCAGTTCGGGCCAGATGACCAGATTCAAAACGACCATCTTGCCAAGTGTTATTCCGATTTCCGCACTCTGAAACCCAGTGAGCTTCCGGAGGGAGTTGTGCATGGTGCAGTATTTTCAACGGTGAGTAGTTTGTATGTTCAATTATGCATATTCAACTGAATCTGGACGCTAGATATGCATCGATGTCCCTAGGTATCTCCCATATCTCATGAACCGATTTTTATCTGCAGGGGGGCGCGCATTCCGAGTCACCCTTCCTTCATTATCCACCCTCTTATCCGAGAAGGATCGTCCTGGTTTAACACCCTTCCCACCCACTTCGACCAACGCGCCTCCATCCTTCTCCCCTGCAGCTGTGATTAACTGCACCGGAATTGGAGCATTGTCGATGGGAGATGTCCTTGGTGATTTCCTTTCATCCCCGACGCGCTGATTTCCTGATGATTTCAAAGATACCAACGTCTATCCAACCCGGGGCGAGGTGCTGATAGTACGCGCTCCTTGGATTCATCACGGATTGGCTTATTTCTGGAACGACGGCCACATGTCGTACATCATTCCCCGCCAAAGCGGGGACGTGATTCTTGGGGGAACATTCCAAGTCGACGACTGGTATGCCCTGGTTTATTGTAATATTTTATTCGGTCGACCAACTGCTGTTAGGCACCCCACGTCGCGTCCAGAAACGGTCAAGTTAATAAAGGAGCGGGGCATCGAAGCTTACCCAGAGCTCCTGCCTCCGAACAAGCGGGAAGGACGGAACATAGCTGACCTCGATGTAGTCGAGGAATGTGTCGGCCTCCGCCCGACAAGAAAGGGCGGCGTCCGACTCGAAATTACCTCGTTAGGTAAGTTCCGGAGTAGCACCTGGAATATTTCTGATGATATTCCAGTGGTGGGCGACAAGAAATTCCCCGTCGTCCATAACTACGGGTCAGCGGAGCATTTTATATCCATGTTCATCTCTGACATTTGCACTCAGCCACGGAGGTGCCGGATACCAGTCGTCATGGGGTTCTGCAAAGCACGCAGTTGATCTTCTACAATCTGTCATTCGACCTTGAAAGCCCACTTGCGCTTTCCTCTACTCTGAAGTTGTATCGACTCGACTCGCTGATGTCACAACGCAACAAGCCTTTGCTGATTTTCAAACACGATGTTTCGCGCTGGGGCCTAGGATGTATTCATATTATGATGGTGGACTCTAGTAGGCATCAGGATTGCAACATGCCCGATTTGGACTTGAGCGGTTGTTTTCTGAGTCTGGGCAGCGTCCAGCCAAATAGGTGGATGCTATACTGTATATTGGAACGGGTTCAAAGGTTCAAGTCTTGACCTCTTCCGCTCATCGTGTCGTTTTCCGTTTTGGGCTCTTCCTGGCACCATCGGCCACTCGCGCCAGTAAGTTTCGGGCGACTGAGTTGAACACTGTTGAATACGTCCAAAGCCCTCTGAAGTTTACTTCCGTTCTCTTGGGTCACGCACTCCGCGAATGCCGAAACAAAACATAGGATTACTTGACGCCTGAACCATCATACACAATAAATAACACAGTAACCGCATGACCACTTCACAAGTAAGTCTTGTACGCTTCTCTCCAGACCATTTTTCCATTTTCCTCAATGACGTCCCCGTGGCAGGGAATGATACGAGAGAAATCCCAGTCGGCGACGATCTTGGCATCGCGCTTCATCGCGCTGAGAAAACAAGTGGTCAGCTCTTTGGCGATTGCAAGCAGCGGAACAACGAACACGGGATCCACAGTCCGAGCGGCCTGTGCCTTTCTTTGAAACCAGCCATAGGGCTTTCCAAGAGGGCCGTAGAACGGGAACCTTCCCGCCATCTTCGACTTGGAGTACTAGGAAAATGTGAGATGTGAGAGGCAGACAATTAGCATTCAGGCGAGCGTACCTGCTCGATCCCGGGCAAATTAACCACGAGGTCTGCTACAATCTGGGGAGCGGCAAACTCAGTACGCTGATATCGTGATGGTTCGATATATACCAATGTTGACGATTCATGATGGAAGAAGGCGACGTCCTTGTTGCTGAATCCTGAGAAGTAGCTGGAGCAGGTCAGACATCGTGCAAATAATCAATTGTCTCTCGTACCAGGCTTGAATCTACATATCGTCAGCATGGATGCTTCGCTTATCTGAATCCTACTCACATCCTCCTCGAATCCGTACTTGATATCTGATGTGTCATTGCCCCAGATTCCATCAAAGGACAAGGATTTGTCGGAACACCGTTCAATCGCTCCAGCTGGAGCTATCAATTTCGCGGTCGGATAGGCTCTCTTGAATTCGCCTTCGGAGAGTCAAGATATAATCGGGTCGTTATCCTGAATAACCGGGACGTACCTAGATATAAATTATGAACGGCGTTGGGTGCGACAATGTACCTAGATATTTAAGCGAGCAATTCGATGCCGTGTCAAAATCACCTACTCGACGGGACCGAGCTCGTCCAGTTTTGCCTTGGTTTCGGCGCTCAATGGTGTTGATGCAATTACCCAGACTCCTCCGCTGGACAGTTTTATAGCGGTCGATCGCCCACCAACGTGGATCCAGCCAAAGAGCGGAAAAGGCCTACAGAAAGAACGGAGGCGGCACTTATGCGCGGAGTCGAAAATGCCAAGGGAGCAACGCACCGAGAGAAGGTCCAAACATTTTTTGTGACCTAGAGATTCGGCATCAACTAATGCGGCAGAAATACAGCTGAAAGTCACCTCGCGAATAACGATGTCCGCCATGGGAGTAGAAGATGGTAAGAGAGTGAGAAGACACAGGAGGCAAAACATGAGGCATGTGCACTTTAAGTACATGCATCATGCCAAGCATGTGGCAGGCATCTACCCGGGCACTCACAAAGCACTTCAACCCGGATATATATCAATGGTTAGTAACCGCTGCTGACCAGCGTTTATATTTTGTACCTAAGTTCGTGCGGCGAGCGGTTTTCGAGCCAAGCTGTCGGAAACATATGTGGTGTTAATTTTCCACATTCCCGCCCCACCCTGCTATTGCCAGGTCCAATTTCTGGGACGCTTAGAGTAGCGGCCACCAGCCTGACTTAAGCCTGACAAGATTACAGGAACCATGCTAAAAATAGGACTCACAAAAGACGACAACTTGAAAGAGGTATTCACTATTCAGTGCTCGTCTTTGTGCTATCAGTAATACCTGAACACATGCCATGCAACTGCCTGGGTACATGCTCGCCACATGCCTGCAAGGCATGTAAAGTGCACATGCCCCAGGTTTTGCCCCCTGGTGCGAGAGATAGCTTATTCCGATCAAAGATCCTCAATCATTGATCACAAGAAAATCACACGGCCTTTGCACGGCATCGCGAGGAATTCCTTTTAGACTTTTTTTTGGAGTCGCAGCGCTAGGTGTTCATCTAGTTTGGAATTGCTGGATCCACCGAACTAGTGTCCAAATTTTATTTCGTACAGCCAGCATAGCAGGAATTGCGCCGGAGAATAATGCGGGCCAGTGTTGGGCCAGTGACCAAATTGCTGAAACTAAATGATGGGGATAGGAATATCGTGTATCTTATCTTATCTATTTAACCCTAACCTTATGATTCGTTTCTTGTTCGTTTCTCTCCCAAGCGCCACCTAAGCGCCACCCACTCTGAGCCTGCAAGCATCTGAACCAAGCATAAACCGTGGATAACTCGAAGATCAACTAGATCCAACAAGAGAGTGTTGGTCTCGGTTCGTAGTCATTGCCAGCATCCGAGTGCAATTTCTATCCTAATCGGACCATATGTATGTTTCTCGGGCGCGCCGGGGTAGAAAATGAAGGGGGTTTACGAGGGACCGAGCTATCTGCGCCGCTAACAACGGTGTCGGGATCCGGATCGTTATAAACCATCTAATTTTTAGCCGTGGGTAACAGGATCGGCGGTGGGTTGACCTGCGCCGTGGGTGTGGTTCGTTATCAGCGATCCCGAGGACTTCCTTTTATCGGCGTCTTTCAGCGTTCTGAAACCTCCTGAAACCATTGATTCACCAAAGGGGAAAGCGGAGGTGTCGGTAAGCAGTCGGTGTACGTTACTGTTCGAATAAACAGAATGCTGGCTGTGAGTCTGAATTCTACCTCCGCAGGTTTTAATTCTACTATGTTCTCGAAGTCGGTGCTGGAAACAAGCTAGAAGGAATCTATTGACTTCAGCTTCTTCAATTGCACTGAGAAGAATTTTCCCCGGGTTGCCTGGTGGAGCGCTGCTCCTTTGTCATATTCCAGATTCTTCCGCTGATCTTGTTAATTCGGGATCTTGACGCAATGGCACTCCGCAGCTCTGCGCCTGGATCTATGTCGGCGTCCCCGTTCCTCAGCGACTTAAACAGTTTTACAAAATACATGATCGACTACTTGGAATATCTCTTACGGGATCTCACGCGCATCGTAACGTCATTTATTTACAACCAGCCATTCAGGTACGCCATCTTCGCACCAATTTTCTCACAGTTCGATTGACTGTCATATGTTTGCCTCGAGGCAATCGGACAGATCCATTTTGGCCGTGATTTTCCTGACCAAACCGCTTCTTTTTACTTCCCCTATTCAGGCCTGTGCATTAAGACGCATCAAATTCCCAGCCCCCGCCGTGACATGCATAAGTACGTTCCCCGCCTGGTTTGTGAGGACTCACCCTGACTACACATGCCTTTCAAGTGCCGCCAATGCCCGACCCGCACCTTCGTGTCGAGGATCGCACTCTCCCAGCACCAACGTCAGACCGCAGGACATCCGTTCTGTTCTGAATGTGATCAATACTTCGACGATTATGAAAAGCTCGAGGCCGTTGGTGGTTTACATTCAACATTTCCGTTTTCTTACATTGCATTTCAGCACAAAGACAATACCCACGCCTCATTTCCTTGCACAACGTGCAATACTTCGTTCATGACGCAGATGTCCCTGGAGGACCACTACCGCGGCAAGATCGACTCCATCCATCCTACCTGCTCGCGCTGCGCCAAAGGTTTTTTCAACCTCCAGGCCCTGAATGAGGTGGGCTTCAACACTATTTGTGTTCGATAGATTTTAATGAATGCAACAGCATAAGAAGACGGACCACCCGGTCCTGAAATGTCACTGCGGCTCCCAGTTCCACAAGGAGGAGCTTGATCTCCACTACATACACTCGCCGATGCACCCGACCTGCCTGTTATGCGGCATTGGCTTTGAAACTGACGCTTCATACGACGAGGTGAGCTCGCCGGCCAACATTGGACGTTTGTTTTTTTCGGATTCTATGTAATAATCCATCCTTTGCAGCACGCCGCCGCCGAACACTCGGACCGTCGGTGCACCGCGTGCCGTCGCCAATTCCCCACTCCAGAAGAGCTCAAGGACCACTTTGCATTGTCGTCGGACCACCCCACGTGCAAGAAATGTGAACTGGGGTTCTTGGATGATGCGGCGTTGCACGAAGCGAGTTTCTTCAATTTCAACCTTACGCCCTTAAATTGAACATTTGCAGCACGACGCCACGGAGCATCCTGCTCCGCCTCGCGTCTTGAGCGCGCCGGAGATGCCAATCAGAGTACGCATGAGATGTGGATGCTCTATTTACTTCGCTCACAACTCTCCAAGGACGCGTTCACTCTTGAAGGTGTTGCGGCAGCTTCACGCGCCAACCAAGCGCTTCTCCCTCCTCCCGGAAAAGAGCAGAGCGAGTGGTGGAATCAGACTAAGGTGCGCCGATTGATCAATGCTATCCATCTCATCTATTCACCGCACCTCCAGAACAAAGTGGTCTCCCCCTTCGAGACCGGGCTAACCACCGCGCTCGTGCGGTCTGCGTCCCACCCGACCTGGACGGTCGGTTTATCCTTATTCCCTTCCTTAGCAAAATTTAATATTCCTTTAGGAAACTGCGGCAAGATTGTCAAAGACAACCTGGGGCTGCGGGCTTGGCGTGGGCGGCACGGTAAGCATAACATACGCGATTGTTCCCTCATCTGATCACGATTCATAGACGGAAGCGTCGTCCCTCTCAGTTGTCCCGGCGCGATCTTCTTGTAGAGTAAGAGCTTCAATTAACCTACCGGAAGTTCAACCTCTGATCTATCTGCGCAGGAGCCGGACACTCCGCGTATCAAGGCAATCTTGAACACACCCCAGCAATTTGAACACGATGGCGTTTCCCGCCGGCGCGACTGGCAGGTTAGTGTCTGCATCCTCAACACAGACACACTATTTTAATCCAGCGACCATCCTTAATCAAGGCCACCCCCCGCCCCTCTGTGTCGGGGTCGCCTACTGTGCACAGCAGCGGAGTCAAGTATGCCGCTCTCCTCCCTTTTTTCGGATATCTGCTCACGCACCACTTAACAGGCTCTCAGACAAGAGTGGGATTACCACGCCCTTCGCAGTCCCGAGCGCAAACGCGATGTATACGCGCGGCAAGACGATCTCCCCACAATCGTCTACGTCTTCGTTATACTCCGAGTCATACGCGGAGCTGTCCGAAGGCTCATCGGGGACAGATCCCGGTCCGTATTCTCTGCTTTTACATCGGTGCAAAATCTCATTATTTTATCCCCAGGCCGCACTCGCCGTGGGCCCGATTCTCTTGCGACAGCGACGTCGAATGGAACGGTCGTCGCCCCCACCGCCGTGGACCTGGAATGCAGCCTCTGCCGCCGCGCTCCGTTTGTGGAGCCAACGGCGACGATTTGCGGACACATCTTCTGCAATAAGTGCGTTGCATTATTCCTTAGTTCTACTACCAAATTATTTCTCATGTCCGGCCCCTCAGATGCATTATGAAGCAGATTATGCAGACGTCCAAGTGCCCCAAGTGCGCAACACCTACGCTTCTGTACTGCCTCTTCCGCCTCCACATGTACTCGCACTGAGTCTTATGATCGCCATGTCGCGCAGAGCGCAAGGATCTCCGTTTGCTAATGCCGTTCAATACTTGTACGCTCGTCGTATGTACTACTCTTGCTATCGTCTCCTGCTGTGTTGCTATCTGTTGCGTTTTGTAACTTGCCTCTCGATTTACGTAACCTCGATGATTTTCATCTGAAGGATCCGCGGATCCGCGCCTTCGCAAATCATCTTTGCGGGTTTTATTTTCACTTCCGCGCAATCTCATCTTATCACCAGCAATCGTCCTCATGGCCGCGCAATAGCCGGGTACACCGAAGTTCAACCCATTGCCGAAATTCAGGGCTCGGCAGGGCTCCAACCTGCTCCAATCCACACGATCGGAGCTCCTCCGGGCTCCTGGAAAGGAAAAGGGATGCCTCCGAGGAATCGGCGTATGAGCCGCGCGGACAGATTTAATTTTGGCATGTGCGACTCGGCGCATCCGGCATGCGTTGAAGCTGAAGAGGAAAAAATCAGGCGCGTTCCCTCGGCGTGGACGTCGTATGTCCATTTTCTTCCCAGGAATTCCGGACGGAAGTTGAATATCGAACACGAGGGGAAAAAATCATAATGCATTCCGAGTCGTCCCGTCAGTAAGTCGTGCGTACATCCCGCCATCCGCTTTCCCCGCAAGTAATTTTAAATTGGTTTTGAATCACACCATTACTTCACCTCCTCGACCGGCGCCGCGACGTTCGCCTGGCGCTCGCGGGCCTCCCGCCTGCGCACGCCCGCAGCGGACTCACGCCCGAGGATCTTCGAGCGGCCCTCGGTGAACTTCATGTAGATGAGTACGACAATCACCGCGAGCCAGTAGAACACGTAGGAGAGGACGGAGCCCACTGCGTAGAAATTGACCATCAGTCCAGATGCTGCAATTAATGAGAAAACACCTACGCGTTGCGCTGTTCGTCCACCCGAAGATTGCATTGAAGATGCCCCAGCCCTGGCCGTCCACCTTGTCCTCGGGGTTGCAGCAGTCGAGATGCCACACGCTGCCCTGGACGCGGAAGCTTCCGGGTCCGTCGCCTCCGGCGTCATCGACATCGGCGCCGAGGAGCTTGTTGAAGGCGTTCTCCTCAAAGGCCCAGATGGCGCGCGAGAACAGGCCGGCGCCGATAAGCAGGAGGAGGTTGGTCATGATGATGAGGAACACGCTGAGGGTGGTGCGCGACGCGAAAGTGTAGATGATGAACCCGATGATGAGCCCGCACACGAGGCCGACGATGGTGGCGATGGGGATGGAGGTGGCGGGCTGACCGAGGGAGACACCGCCGACGAAGACGACGGCTTCCATACCTGAGTTGCGGTTGTTGTTAGTTGGTTCACATAAAAGACGTTGAAAATTGAACGAACCCTCGCGCAGGACGGTGATGAGCGGCAGGATGAAGAGGATCCACTTCCCGGTTCTGGATTCCCCATCGGCTTTCACTCCGGAGAACGCGCGCTCGAGCTTGACGCGCCATTTTGCCTTTGCTTCAGCACTTGTTCAATATCAACTGTGTTGAAATTACAAGGGAGGCGTACCGCGGTCCATCTTCAGCATGGTGACGCCCATGACGAAAATCATAAGGGATGCGATGAGTTCGAATATGCCTGGGAGGAGTGTCAGTGGAGCGTAGATAAAAGCAGATAATAATGCAAACCTTCCCAGAGTTCCTCAGACTTGGCCCAGAGATTCGATGCCTGCGTGAACCATACCGCGATAAAACTGTAATGGGCTTAGCACAAGTCAATTGATTCAGAGATGAACTAACGCGGCACCAATAGCGAGGGCGAGGAAGAGTCCGAGGCCCGCACCAGCGAAGATCTAGACGCGACAATTAGGGAAGCGATTAGTCGGACTTTGAACATCGCTAACCTGGAGGCGCAATTTGCGGATGAGTTTGCGACGATGGACCGAGTCGTCTTCGGGGTCGCTTGCGACCTCCTCCTTGCTGCCGTCGGAGGAGCCATGGCTTCCCGCGATTGCGCCTCGCGGGCTGCCGAAACGGCTGGGGTCGGTGTGGACGATCTGCTCTGCGAGGCCGAGGAGAACCGAGACGATGATGGCTGCCTCGAGGGTCTCGCGGAAGACGATGAAGAATATGGGGACGGAAAAGAGATTCTTGCCCATGGCGGATGAAGGGCGGGGGCAGCGGATGGGTGTTTGGGGCAGCGAGCTTTTATGTGACGGGACGTAAGTGATCTGATAAGATCCAGATTAGATCGGAAGCCCGAAGATTGCAAAAAACGAGGCGGATAAGATTATCCGATAAGCGTCCAGATGCTTCGGTGGGCCAATCGCGGGCATGGTGAAGCTCCGGCTAGCTCCGGCTTGCTCCGGAAACCCTCCAGGAAGCATATGGTGAGAGAATTCTGCCCGCTGGGGCGCACACGCTGGCACATATGGCTCGCACGACGGGAGCGTGGGCCAATCAAAACCCAAGAACTTATCGATTCTCGTATGGCCAGATAATCAGATTACCATTATCGTAATCAGATTACAGAATCGCCTCCACATTCAACCGCACTTAAACCGCCAAAAAATTAGGCTCACTCTACCCCCCCCACCATGTGGCCCGCCTACCTCCTCGTCCCTCTCCTCGCCACCCCCCATGCCTTCGCCGCCGTCCATGAGGTCTGGTGGAACCTCACCTATGTCCAGGACATCAACCCCGATGGCCTCTCCCCCCGCCGGGTCATCGGCGTCAACGGCACATGGCCGCCACCGCCTATCGACGTGCAGCAGGCCGACACTCTCCTCGTCCACGCAACAAACTCCCTCGAAACCGTCTCATCTCTCCACCACCACGGCATGTTCTTCAACGCGTCCTCGTGGAACGACGGCGCTGTCGGCGTAACAGAGTGGTAAGCGCTCCGATGATATTCCACCCACCGGATAATCAGAACCCTTCTAGCGGTATCCCCCCTGGTGGCCAATCGACCTACAGCATCGCCATCAACGCATCCGGCCAGACGGGAACGTACTGGGTGCACGCGCACGCCTCGGGCCAGTATGTCGACGGCCTGCGGTATGTCCCCGCTCTCTTTCGTTTCCAGGATGCAGTGCTTACCATTCCACCAGCGCACCCTTCGTCATCCACGCCACCAAGGAGCCCCACACCTACGATGAGGAGTTCACCGTCGTCCTCGGTGACTGGTACCACGACGAGCACAGCGTCCTCATCGACCAGTTCGTCAACATCGCCAACCCCGGCGGTGCCGAGCCTGTCCCAGGTTAATCTCCTCCTATCCCTTGATCGGCTAGAACTCACCTGATTGACAGACTCCGGGCTCATCTACTTTGCTCAAAATGGCACCTACCTCGGGCCCAAGACGGGGACATCTCCCTCCTCCGGCACGGCCGTTGGCTTCAATGACAACGCCACTCTCCCCTTCCAGCCGGGAAAGACCTACCGTCTGCGCGTCGTCAACACCTCCGCCTTCGCCATGTTCTTCTTCTGGATTGACGGGCACGACATGCGTGTGATCGAGGTTGGCTTTCCTGGTGGTTTCCTGTTCGAAAATAATTGAAACAACCGCGCGTAGGTCGACGGCACGGACGTCGAAGAATCCCCAATCGACCTGCTCACCCTCACCGTCGCCCAGCGCTATTCCGTGCTCGTCACCGCGCGCAACGATACCACCGCTAACTGGGCCAGTCCACGCCAACATGGACACGGACATGTTCGACACCGTCCCCGACACGCTGAACCCTAGTATGTTCCGCGTCCTGCTCAGCTTTGACTTCTGGTCCTAACGACCACCCAGACTCGACCGCCTCGATCACGTACGACGCCTCTCTCTCGATCACCGACTCCGGGACGATCGACGAGTACTCGGACGTCGACGACATCCACCTGACGCCGCTCGTCGCTGAGCCTGTCCTCACGGCCACGCGCACCATCGAGCTCGAGGTCTTCTTCGACACGATGGACGACGGCACGAACCACGCCATGTTCAACATGGTCACCTACAACTCCCCCATGGTCCCGGCCATCCTCAGTGCGCTGACTCTAGGGGAGGACGCTGTTGTCGCAGAGGCCTACGGACCGCAGAGCTTTGTGCTCGACCACCTGGAGGTGGTCAACATCGTAGTCAAGAACGGCGATGCAGGGAAGCACCCCTTGTGAGTGCTGCCATATTATCTGTCTTGGCTGCAGGCTCACCATATCGCAGCCACATCCACGGCCACAAGTACCAGATTATCGAGCGCTCGTCGGACTACCTCTCCGATGACCCGTCCGTCATTACTACCGCGAACCAGACGAACCCGATCCGTCGGGACACGGTCCAGATTGAGAGCGGTGGATCAGCCACGCTGCAGTGCGTAGACGTTCCCCGGGGTGTTTTGTTTCGATACTGATGCACGACTTGCAGGGTGGTCGCGGACAACCCCGGAGTGTGGTTCTTCCATTGCCACATCGAGTGGCATCTTGAGGTCGGCCTCGCGATCCAGCTCATCGAGGCGCCGCTGCTCGCGCAGCAGTACACGTCGGACGTCCCGAGCTTCATCGCGGACAACTGCAAGGCACTGGGCTTGCCCGTGAGCGGGAACGCCGCCGGACACGCGGGAACAACGGACCTCTCTGGCCTGAAGCTCGGCCCGTACCCGCAGAACAACGGCTGGCACTCAAAGGGCATCGGCGCAATGGCCGGGTGTGTCCTGACTGCCGTGCTGGGTGAGTTTCGCGCTTCTGTCGTATTGCCTCGCTGACACAATGACTGAAGGGATGCTCACTGTTGTATGGTACGCGCTTGGCGGGCGCATCACCGAGGAGGAGGCGGAGCACGAGGTGCGCGCGCAGCTTGCTGCGAAGGAGAAGCGGGGCAAGTTCTTTGGGCTGTTCAAGAAGCGGGCATAGGTGCTAGCAGGGCAAGAAAATTATTAGCTACAGGCTCGGGAAGAGAGTGTAAAAGGAATGGTTACTACTGAGAACTCACGAGCGCAATGACTGCTTTCCATTTATGCACTGTACATATTCAATTGACGAGGCATTCCGGATCCTTTACTGTTCCTTTGCCCTGGGGTTTCGTCTGGGAACGCTCGCTTGCGCGCGGGGCTGGTCGGTCAGAGAGGGTCAGAGGAGAGCGCCCACAAGGATTGGTGTGGGTAACTTCAAGATGCCGCCGTGAGTGAAACGTGACGAGGTCACGGAGGCGTGACGCGACGCGTCTAATTATGACGCGTCGGGCGCGTCGCGTCGTTTTGTAAAGCCGGGATTTTGTATGTCTTACCTGATGTTGGGTCAAATGTCCCGAATATAGCCCTCTTGAGTCTGAATCCTCGGAGAGCGCGCAATGGGAACTGGCATTCTGGAACCCACTGCTTCGTTCCAGAGAGGTCATATTCCAAAGCGGAGTTGAATCCTTGGGAGCCCGAGAAATGACTAAGATGACATTTATATCAGGAGCGGTTGAGCGCCACTGACAGGAGTAGATTAAACTCACGGTTTGCGAAACCGCCCGTAGCCTGAAGCGCACATGAGGAAACGGGGTTCCGCAGAGATAAATAAGGGGGGTACCGATGTTCACAGTTGCCAATGTCACCTCAAATCCACGCTAACGATCTTTGGCCTGACATGCAGTAGACCTCTTGAATTGAGGGGATTGCGGGGAGCGGGTTCTTTAGTGTCACCGCTTTGGATCACTCTTCTCCCGCGAGGCAATGGTCTACGGCATCACCCGCCTTGACCCATTTGGCGAAGCCACAATCGACGATTAAGTTATATTAAAAGGTACCGATCCAGCCCCACCAGACGAAGTCCGTCGATTGCGGCTTTGCTATCGTGGGCGGCAGGGAGGCTAGCGGTTTGTCGAAAGACGTATCGCTGTCGTGCCTCAGAATGTTGAACCTCACAAACGGTCTACAACATCGCGAGGTACGAGCGAAGATTGTTGTACCGTCTGTTTATAAGAGACTAAAAACGGTCTGTATGTAGAGTTCCTTTCCAGTATCTCAAAAGAAGCAACAAATTTCATAACGGGAGCTGTAATCTAGCGCGAGAATTGCTCAACACTCAACAAAGGAAGGTTGAAAGGGGATGTACAGCGTAGATAAAGGCTTTCCGTCGCCTTGGGTTTGGTGTGTGAGAGACGCGGAGGAGAAGCCCAAGGCGCCTGATATAGTCAAGGGCATCCGCGGGCCGCTTTAGAGGCCACTTCTTCTGTCCATGCACCCTGTGACCAATTTCTCGTCGTTTGTGTTGGCAGACTGGCCCCGGAGATTCATTTAATTGAAACAACACCGTTGATTTCGCACGGCATTGGCCGATAAGGCATCTAGTGAGCTTGTATACTCTTCAAGGCACAATACTTCCCGTACTAGTCTATCAAGGGTAGTCGCTGCTAACAATGTTTCCGCAAGATGATTTAAACCAGCTTCAACCGGTACTAAAAGTTCAACGCTCAACCTTGGTTCGATTTGGACATGAGGTTCCGACAGTGGTCGTCGCAATGGCTGTCAAAATTACTCGCTCCAATTATTATTTCTGGAGCACGCATCCTTTCAAAGATACAGAAAATACGAAACACTAATTACACGTATACTACCCTAATCACACCGCAGCGAAAAAAAAAGAAATCCACCAAAGCCGAACGTCGCTCACGAAAGATATTTGCTGTACGCAGAAGCCCACGCCTTTGTACCGTCCGTCTCTATGACGTCCTTGATGCACGGTGTCAAGAAGAAAACAATAAATTGTTCAGTCAACTCACCCCATGGCACATAATGATTCGCTCTGGCGCCCATGCGAGTACAGTCTTCGCGTCGCGCGTCATCGCACTACGTCGGAATTAATCTCGGCCCAAACAAAAAAAAGAAAGAGCGGAATTGCCACGCACGCTTTGTCTTTGCCCTGGCCCCACACAAAGTGCTTGTGAACGGAACCCCATGGATCCAGCGTGCCGAATATCGGTACTTTGGAACTCGATTTGGACTTCGAGTACTGGTAAAGAGGGAAAGAGCAATGAGTACCTGCCACCCGTATTGATTGGGAAACGGGACATGCCTGCTCCTTTCCGGGAAGATTAAACAGAAGATCCGCAACAATCAACGTCTTCGAAGCGGCGTGGAACCAAGCAACGTCTTTGTTTGCGAAGCCGGAGAAATAACTGAGTTGCGCAGAGGTTATTGAAGAGACCTTATTGCGAAAGCAGTCAAGCTCACCAGGCGTAGATCTGAACACTGTGTCAATGATCTGCGAGAAAGTCGGTGGGAAAGTTCCATACCTCATCTTCAAACCCGTACTTGGTATCTGCGGCGTCCGCTCCATACGCTGAATCCACATGAACAAATGGCTAAATAAGCGGGGCTTTGGATGTTCACCTCCGTCAAGTTTCAGCCCTTCTGCCTTCTTCTTTGCGATGAGTGCTTCCACGCCAATGATCTTTGCCTCCGGGTACGCCGTCTTGAATTGACCTGAGATTGGGTCAGCGTCACTGCATTAGACCACTCTTACTTCTCGAAGCTCACCCAAGAACATATGATGCACGGCATCACCCGCCATGATCCATCTGGACGGAAGACTTTGTCAACGACATCAATTAAAAGGATCCGAGGGTTCACACTTCACTGGGCCGAGCTTGTCAATTGCGGCTTTGGTGTCGTGCGTGAGCGGCGTGGAGGCTAGAACCCAAACGTCGCCCGTAGATAGACGTATCGCCGTGGAGCGTCCTCCAAATGGCAGAATACTGAACCGCGCAAAGGGTCTAGTACGGGCATCAGCATTTCAATACCTTTCGGATGGAAAAGACGGACTTCGAAAATGTTGTAATTTGGGGTGTCACCTAAGGCGGAAATTAACGGATTTTCAATAGTTAATCTTTGAAGGAGGTACTTCGCGGATAACCAGTTCAGGAAGATTTTCGGTAGCCATTGGGTTGAGGTGCGGAACGAGACTGGAGAACAGAAGAGGAAGGTGAGTGGTATGTGCGGTAAAATCAAACGGCGGAGAACGGCCTTATAAGGTCCTCGGCTCGTTGAATGCACGCGTTCTGCTGAGTGTGCATACACGCTGACTGGGCCTGCACGCGCACGCCGGGAAACGCCGACAAACGCCGACTTAGTATTACTTTCCCGGTTGTGGGTTCACGTGGCCGACAGTGTTATCTGGTCCAGGCCGTTGCCCGACGATGCAAGCGGTGGCAGTGAATCAGCCTCTGATTCAGCATCACCATTCGCCCGAGTCGACACACGTGATGCTCTTAGTTCAGGTTCGTGCGACGCCAATGTGACTCTAAAGTCAGAAATCACCTACCGTGATCGCGAGGAAGAGCGGAGAGTTGGACTAAGTGTAATCTGGTGGTAAGAGGAAAGAGGGACGCGTCCACGTGACACACCTTGCGCGTTTGTTGTGGTGTGTATTCGCAGAGTTGTTCGAGTGTCGAGCGGCTGACGGCAAGGCTGACGGTCCAGTTCACACTTGATCCCGCACAATATGCTCCAAATCCCCTCTTCCATTCTCAGCCTCTCCTCCTTCTCGTCCAAGAGCCTCACTGGTCTCTTCGGTGGCTTCTGCATTGGTGCTCAGGTTATCTTCACCGTCGTCCTTTCTGCCATGTCGGGATCCATCCCCAAGGACAGCTTCTACTACGCAACTCGAACAACCGAAATCGCCCTCCTGCCTACCAAATGTCTTCTTTCGACCGGCACTATCTCATTTCCTTATGTCGCCACCATCGCCTACGCTACCGTCACATTCGCCAGCCTCTTCTATATTCTTCGTGCAAAGGGCTTTTCGTGCAGCTCCGCTCCTTCACCCCATAGAAACCCGGACCCCACTCCTCATGACTCGCAATCACCGTCCTCGCGCGCGCATAATCAGAACGGCGTCGGTACCCAACCTCCCTCACCTCCACCCGAATCCGGTTCTAGTTGCAGCGTTGACAAGACCCCGCGCCGGAGCCTATGGGCGTGGCTTTTGTGCCTCATTGTCTTCATTCTAACCATTTCCGGGGTCGCTGGGGCTTACGTGTATCTTACCATCCACGAGTCGCGTAAGCGGTTGACCGCGCTGGCAGCGTTCTCCCACCACGGCTTGTGGCAGATCGAACGGGGTTTCTTCGGTGGATGCAGCGCAGTTGCATCGTGCATTTTGAGGTTCAAGACCTATATCTCCCTCCATGGCTCGCGACATTCAAAGATCGTCCTGATTGCCCTTTCAAGCCATTCGGCTTCGCTCCTCGTCGTGTGCGCCCTCCGTCGCATGCTCGTAAATTTAAGCCGGGTCGACAGTTTTGGCCTTTGTGTTTTCGCCGTGGTCTTCGCCGCCATCGCCTCTTCGTCGCACCTGAGTTGGATCATCTGGATACGATACTACTTCGGCATTCGATGCGGAGTTCTTCCCATTGTGCGGCAGATAAAGTGGGACGTGCTTCGCCTTTCGTCGTCCTTGTCATCCTTAGCGGTATCTCACTTTGTCGAAATCTCGGTCAGTGCAGCTTGAGTCCTTTGGCGCCCATCACTCATCTTGTTGATTTTAGACGACGATTGGCGTAATACTAGCTCACTCCGCGGCGGTATTGATCTGGACCGCGTGTCTCGTCCTCTACAACTTCCCGTCCGCGGCCCGCGTTGTGACCCGGGTGATATCCTCCTCCCCCTGCTGTTTCTTGGCCTGTTGCATTGGAGTAACGCTCTTCTCGTCCTTGCAAGCCTTCATCGACTCTTCTTGGCTGCTGTACCATTTCTTCAACTCGGATCTAAGGAAACGACTGTGGACGCCATCCTCTTACCACGAGTTGAGGGATGATCTCCAGACCATTTTCCGGCTCTTCGTTCAGCACTATCAGGAATGGAAATCTGGGGAACTCGAAGAATTTCACGAGCTTACCGCCGGGCTTTCGAACACCCTCATGGCCGGCTTCAATTCCTCGTGGGAGATGTGGAGCGACCTTTCCGTTGATGCAGAAATTGGTAAGCCGTATCGGTCTCTCCTTGCTGCATTGCTGACCGTCCCTCCAGCTCATTGCAGCCCCGGCGGTCGTATTCTATGGCTACTTCTACGTCGTGAGCAATTTCTCGCGCAGTTTCTCTGGCTTTGGCTTATCGCCTTTCTCAACAGATCCCGGTTGGTCGCAGAGTTCTATTGCTTATTCGAAGGTGGCGACTTCAATATCGATACCGATGGTAAGTCTCGTCTGTTTTGCCTCCTCGTTCGCTGTCTCATTCTCCATCGTCTCAGATACTCTCACATTCGTCTTCACCTTATCGACTCGGTTGAGAATCAGCCAGTGGTGCGACGGACGATGGCGAGTCGACGGCCAGTAGAAGCGGTCAAAGCAGCACCGACGGAAGACACCAAGAAAATAGGAGAAGAATATAGCATCGATTGACGGAGGACCACGCGCGAGCTGCCGGTGCGGCCATGGGAACCGTAGGGGACGCCTTACCTTTCTCGCCACCAGCACGCCTTTCTACCTCCGCCATCTCCTGTATTTCTTACCCAGTGGGTGTCTCGCTTACGACGTGTTCGTTTTCTCCCTGTATCTCCTTCATTTAAATTTCTGACATTTGATTTCAGTGCTGGCCCCGCTTGGGTCGTCGATTCGCCACAATCCCCGCCCGCTTTCCGACCGCCGAGTCAGGTTATACCCGCAGATCCACGCCTTGTGTTTGCTGCACCTAGATCTGATCTTTTTGGCTACTTGCTTGGCTCGGAATCCGGAATACCTTCGTCGTATCGTCATGATTTTATTTCTATTTTAACCCTGTTTTCAGGCTGTACATTATGAATGCCTTGGACTCTTCTAATCGTGGCAATGTAAGACGCGGTGTAAATCTGACTAATATCGTTAAATGTCCTATAGCCTCTGCGGTTCGGTTCATAATTATCTGAGAACCCTCTACCAACGCTGGGGTTCTCTGCTGAGAATTCATCTCCCTACTCATCCTTTTCATTATTTTCAAATTAAATTTCTAACCTTTCGCCCATCCACCCCTCTCGACGTGAACGAATCTATCATAAAATATCGCCTGGTTGGAAAATTACCTCCAGATGCCTGTCGCCCTCGGGAGTTCAAAATGGTCCATAAAAGTCTCTCATAACTGCTTTGAATGTCCTGGCCTGTGTCGGCCTGTGTCAAGTTCTTATATTTTATAACTCTTGTGCGAAAGTTGAATTTCCACGGATCAATCCGGGCATCATTGATGACGTCATTCAGCGATCACTGGCCACCGATCACTTCCCAGTCGCGATGCACTCCAGGCGATTGCCAGGCCACCCAATGGCGACCAAGCTCCCATTCCTTCCTTCCTTCCTCCCACCATCTCCAGCTTGAAATGGGCGACAAATTCACAGTTATCCGTGAGGTATGCAGCTCTTCATCGCGCGCTCACAGTGCTTAAACACGGCTTCCAGGTCGCGACGAATGTTTGGACTTTTTCCAGGTTTGTTCCTTGAAGTTCACAGATATCCAGTACTTATTTACACGTCCCAGACCCTTTGCTCGGTTCGGGATATTCCCAGTTGGCGGTCGGTCGACCGCCATCAAGCTGGCGAACGGCGGCGTTTGGGTCCTCGCGTCGACACCGCTGAACCCAGAAACCAAGGCAAAGATCGACGAGCTGGGGCCTGTGAAGTGCGTAACCAGCGTTCTTTCCTTAGGACACTTATTGATAATTTCGCAAGGTATATCATCAGCCCCGACGCTGTGCACCACCTATTCCTCGGTGCGACAAATTATCTACCTCGGTCGGTGGTGAACTAAATGACTATGTCTACGCAGGAGAATTCAAGAAGGCCTATCCCACCGCAAAGCTCATCGCGCCTGCCGCGGCTGTCGCGCGTGCCGATAAGACGCTGGTCTTTGACGGCGTCTGGGGCCGTGATCCCGCGGACACCAAGTACGGATTCGAGGAAGACGTGCGCACATTCGCATAATCGGTGTGGTTCCCACTCACCTGTACTATTCAGATCAAGGCATGGTGAGCACCAGCAATCGGGCGACAGATACACCCTCTGACGGACCGCAGCTACTTCTCCGGCTTCAAGAACAAAGACGTCGCGTTCTTTCACCCGCCGTCTGCGACCATGGTGACTATATATCCTCGTTGCTTGTTCGAACGCTCACCCCGCGTGTTACAGATCGAAGCGGACCTGTTGTTTAACCTCCCTTGCACCGAGCAGGTTCGTCTGTCTAGTCGGCGGAGCCCCAAATCGTACCTAATATATCCCTTTTCCAGTACTCCAAGACCAACTCGTCCGGCGCCGTCCCATTCTTCGGCGGCTTCGGACCCTCGTCGTGGCTACACAGCAAGTTCGCCGCCTCTATGGGCGAAGACCAGGCGTCAGTATTTTCTGCTTTCTTCGTCTCCATCACATTCTAACGATAATCCGCACCAGGGCAATGAAGCGCGACGTGAAGACCGTCGCGGACTGGGACTTTGTCCGGATCATCCCCTGCCACGGCGACGTTATCGAGACGGGCGGGAAGCAGGCGTGGCTTGACGCGTACAAGACGTACCTGGATCCGGCGTGATACTTGCCATGAAAGCAACATAAGCTATTAGTATTTGTCTTTTCGTGTCTCCGTCGTGTATATGCACCGCATTAGTGTAGATATTCGTCCCGTGGTCTAAGCGTTACCTATCTGTCCGCATTGGGCAATTCCCACTCTACGCGCGAGAAAAGGTTGGGTGTCAATGCAGTAACCCTACTACATTGGTGACTATAATACAATGCGGCCCGGACTATGTTGAATGTCCGTTATGTCTAACCAACCCAATGACCGATGAATGTTGAATCTTCTTTCTCCAGTTATCCCCAGCGATCTCTTTAATCCACGATGCCATGGGGCTTCGTCAGCGCAGAAACGTCCACGCCGGGCAGCGGCCACTTGGTCGCAAAGGCGGACACCTCGTCACGGAGCTCGCGCACCTTGGCGAAGCCGGTTTTGCCCTCCTCCTGGACGGTCGCGACGCGCACAAAGTCCTTGAGCATCTTGCTGCCGGCCTCCTTCTGCAGGAGCAGCGACAGCTGCACGGCGCGGTGCAAGAAGTCCGCGACGACCTTGACGTCCGCCTCGAGCATGTTACGCGACGTGATCGCGGACGTCCCAAGACGGATGCCGCCGGGCACCTGCGCGGACGCGTCGCCAGAAACGGCGTTTTCTGTGCGTCGAGGCGCCGTCAGTACACGGCGATTTTCGCACTAAAAGACAGCGTACTGTTGATGGTGATCCCCATAAGGTCGCAGACCTTCTCGACCTTGCTGCCCGTGAGCCCGATGGGGCGCAGGTCCCAGAGGACGAGGTGGTTGTCCGTGCCGCCAGTCTGGAGCTTGTAACCGTGCGCGACGAGCGCATCCGCGAGCGTCTGCGCGTTACGAATGACCTGCTTCGCGTACTCGCGGAACGACGGCTGCGCGGCCTGCAGCAGCGCCGTCGCGATGGCTGCGATGGTGTTGTTGTGCGGGCCGCCCTGGCACGCGGGGAACACCGCGTCGTTCACCCGCTTCTCGAGGTCTTTTGCATTCTCGAGGTCCTTGCGGAAGAAGATGAGGCCGGCACGCGGGCCGCGGAGGGTCTTGTGCGTGGTGGTGGTGACCACGTCGCAGTACTCGAAGGGGCTCTTGAGCGTCTGCGCTGCAACGAGGCCGCTCGTGTGAGCGATGTCGGCCATGAGCCATGCGCCCTCCTTCTCGGCGGTCTTCTTGAGAGTGGCATAGTCCCAGTCGCGGGGATATGCGGAGGCACCGCAGATGATCAAGCGAGGCTTGAAGATCTTGGCCTGCGCGGCGAGGGCTTCGTAGTCAATCAGGTCGTTCCCCGGTGAAAGCCCGTAGGGCAGAGACTGGAAATAGATGGACGATGCCGTCATCTTCTTTTTGGCAGTCTGGACAGCAGTCAGGGTCAGTGCGTTGTGCGAGGATGTAGAGTGCCGCTGAACGCACGTAGTAGCCGTGGGTGAGATGACCACCGTCGGGGAGGCCGAGTCCCATGAGACGGTCCTGGGGTTGAATCAGGGCAGTGAGGGCTGCGAAGCTAGAGACTCGTTAGTTCTCTCGCGTAGAATAGGCGGCTTAGCCATACTTAGCAGTCTGCGCGGCACGTCAGAAGGTGGCCTCGAGGTAGGGGGAGAAACTCACGCTGCCAGAGTAGGGCTGTACATTGACGCCCCACTTTGCCGGGTCGAGGTTGAAGGCCTCCAGGGCGCGCTTGCGGCAAAGGATTTCGAGCTCGTCGATGTACTCGTTCCCACCGTAGTAACGAGCGTTAGGGAGACCCTCAGAGTACTTGTTGGTCAGAATGGAGCCATTTGCCTCCATCGCTGCCAAGCTCGTCAAGTTCTGGGCACGGTGAGCACGAAGTAGCCATCGATGCAGACAGACAAACCTCAGAGGCGATGAGCTCGAGCCCAGTGAACTGTCTCCATGTCTCCTTGTCGATGATGTTCTTCACCACGGGATCCAGCTCCGCCAGCGGCGTGTAGAGGGGCTTGTTCTAGATGGAAAAAAAAATGGGAAAAACGCCAAAATTGAGGACAAGCAAGAAGGCGGGAAGCAAACGACGAACAAAGTCTGGGGTGGTTGCGGTGGCCATTGTTCTGAGACGGAGACGCGAAGGAAGGGACGATGAAGGGAGGACGAAAGAGGCACGAAGTGGTAAAGGTCGAGTCAGTGCACGAAGCATCGTCTGAAAAATCGATCGAGCATCAAATACCTTTAACCCACTACCATATCCGAACAAACTCCGAAATCGGTCACTATCTCCGAAACCAATTCTTATTAGATTCTATCCCAGAAAAGCCAGCGGAAAGGTGAGACGATGGGAAGTTATGCGGATTTTATTAGATATTATTCAACTCGCAACCCAGGAGCCCGTCGGACCCATTTTTTGGAGGGAACTCTAAGCGGATGTTCTATCCACCAACTGATCCGTCTGGGTCAGTATCGAGAGGTGGATGGAGTTGAAGTGGGGCGGCGGTTCACAACGTGTATTTTCCCCGCCGAGAGCGATGTCTACCTGGAAATGACACAAGGGTCCAGAACTCCGGCAAAGAGCCCGCGAAAGTCACCGATGACCATCCATCATCCGGTACTTAGTGTGGGGAACTGGCAGCGCAGTTAGTCCTGGCAGGATTCAACGATGCTAAACGTGGGTTCGTCCGAATGCTGTAAATTTGAACCCTCCGACTTTTTAGTCCGGTCGAGGACAATAAAATCGTGTCAATCTGCCATCGTTAGAATCTGGATACCAACATTTATCTGCAACCAATGCTAGCTCATGGCCCACTCTACACAGATACCGCCGAGAAATCCATTTTTGTGGCGGCGATGAAACCCATACGGGCAGCGGCGATGAAACCTATACGGGTGGCGGCGATGAAGCCCATCTGGGCGGCGGCGATGACGACCTGAGGGCCAACCGAAGGCGAACCATGCCCAGATATGGAGCAAACAATTCGATAGCTCTCGATCAGAAGGGTCTTCTGTATCGACGGAAGGCCTTCGACTTTGACGGTCTGTCTCAGATACGATATGACATGGGTGAACGGTACTTAAGGATCCCCGAGAGAGAAATTGGTTAGACGCCATATTCGGCAGTAGTCGTGGCAGGGGATGATGCGCTGAAAGTCCCAGTCCCCGACGGTCCTCACGTCGCGTTTCATTGCCCTGGATGTGCATTCCGTCAGGGTGTGATGGAAGGAATACAGGAGACACGGACGCCTTGTCGTCGCCCATGAATGCGGAGAGCCTGCGGTGTGTCCATGAGGAGGGCCCGCAGGGGAGCGGGACGGCGCCGGAGGATTTCGTTTTGGAGTACTGAAAGAAGTACGCATTAGATATACACTGCGGGTCCTTCAAATACACGAACCTGCTCGGTGCACGGGAGGTTGAATATTAGGTCCGCTTCGATCTGTAACCCGTAGTAAGCGTTCGTTAGGTGGCCTCACCAGTATAATAAGCTTAAAGTACCAGGGTTGCCGACGCCGGATGAAAGAACGCGACGTCCTTGTTCTGAATCTTGAAGCCGGAGAAGTAGCTCCCCAGCCGGTCCATCATAAGGGGAAGACCTTTTGACAGAATATTGTGCTCACCATGCTTCAATCTGTATATGTACATCGTAGCCCAGATGAGGAAGGGCCCGGGTAAACCATTCAGAATATACTGTAGCGCACGTCTTCCTCGAATCCGTACTTGGTGTCCGGCGGGTCGCGGCCCCATATGCCGTCAAAGGTCAGGATTTTTTCGGCGCGCGCGACAGCATCAACTGCGATGAGCTTAGCGGTAGGATAGGCCTTCTTGAATTCTCCTGCGCAAACACATTTGAATTCTGAACCACCATCGACATATTGAACTTCAAGTTGTCGCACCGAGGAATAGAAAGTGCATAGCGTCTGGACTGATGATATACCTTGCCACATATTCCGTTTGAACTGTAATTATGGATGAAAGAAATTGGTCGCGCACTGGACAGGCCCCAGCTCGTCGATCTTTGCCTTGGTTTCTGGGTCGAGTGGCGTCGACGCGAGGGCCCAGACACCGCCGTTCGCCAGCTTGATGGCGGTCGACCGGCCGCCAACTGGGAATATCCCGAACCGAGCAAAGGGTCTGCATAGAACGTGTAAGTAAGTACTGCAATTGATGTCTGTGAACTTCAAGAAGGAGAAAACCTGGAAAAAGTCCAGACGTTCGCCGCCACCTGGGAGCCGGGGTTGAACATCGTGGGCGTGTTATAAAGAGCTGCATACCTCACGGATAACCATGGACTTGTCGGCCATTTCGAGCTGGAGATAGTGGGGGAGGGAGAGCTTGGCCTCGTCGGCGGTTCGCGACAGCAGTGGCCCGTGGGGTAATGATCACTTCCCTTGATTGTCGATCCTCCTCATCATGTTTCTTGTTCGGAATGATGATCAAGGGTAGTATAGGAAGGAGAGCTAACGAGAGGGACTACGCGGAGGCGGGATCGATGGGCGCCCTGATGAGTGATCCACGGATTGATCCGGGGAAGTTCAACTTTCGCTGTAGGATTATTTTGGCCGAATATCTGTCCTTTAGACAAGACGGGCATTCCAAAGATTCTACGGAGAAACCTTTTGAATTCACCTTTGTCTGGACCGCTTGAAATTTTCGACCTTAATAAACAATTCTCACGGTTGAAATTAGCGCGAGGCGATTTTATACCGATTTTACAAATCCAAGAACGTATCCGAATGTCCCGGAGGGGTACAGCACCTCACCGACGGCAGGACGAGCGATCTCCCTTGCGAGGACGCGATGTGCGAGACTGCGTCTCGTTCTGCCGAGGAGCAGCGAGACCGTGGGCGACGAAGGCGCGAAGCCGCATGCGCTTCCTTCGCTCTAGGTCGCAAGCTCTCCCCTTCCCGCATCATACCTGTCTGGATGCAGACGCCATCGTCTTCGGAGTAACACCCCGCCGCACCCGCCAACCTGCGCGCCGGTTCCCTGGACTGCTTGCTAACATCCCGAATCCCCGAGAGGCCGCGTGACTATGTGCCCGCGCCGCCTGGGCTGTACGATGCCGTGCTCGCCGCAGACGTGTTCCCCCTCGTCGCCCCCGCGGCCGCTCGTCGGCACCACGTCCTCCTTGTGCACAGCACCACCTCGGGGTGTGTGCGTGCATACTGGCCACATGCAATAGTTTGATGCGATGCTCGTCCTCATGGGCTCTACGGGTCCATGCGAACGATATCGGTACGTGCTATTATTTTCCCTATTTTATGTGTGCCTGACGGGCGCATAGGTCATCGCCACGATCTGAATTATACGCACCTACTATCATATTAATGTCACGGTACAGGTAGGTAGGTATATTCCTGCGCGGTCCCGTTAAGAAACAGCCGTGAATTTCGAAAGTATGAATGTGGTAGAATACCATTTCGTGTTTGGACCCTACTTTTAAATTATTTTTACAGTAGGGCCGTTCACAGTTCACTTTTTTCTCCTAAATTTTCCACCATTTTTTACTGGATCATTGGTTTTACTTGGTTTTTGCTCGGGATTTTTCCCTTTTCAATTCAGTGATGTAAAAAGGGTTGAAAATGGAAGAAACGAAGTGTCTAGGGGCAGAATTCATGAAACGGCAGAAAAGAGGGAAGGAAAAATGGAAGAAAAATGGCCGGAAAAAGTGAACTGTGAAACCCCCCGACGAAAGCTCCCTTTTTGCACTCCTTTTTTCGTTTTACTTAGGTTTACATCCTTGTGTAGTTTAGATCCCTACAGGACATTTCAGGGGGCCTCATACATGCATGCATGGTATGACAAGAGCCTATCCCCCACCCTGTTTGATGTGGATATATTTATTTGGCAAAAGGAACAAAAATGGAACGAAAAATGGGACGAAAAACGGGAGGAAAAATGGAACCGTAAACGATCTTAATACAAACCCATGGCCGTGTTTTCCTTCCTCGGCTTTGGCCGGCAACTTGGCATCGAGAATCTTACATTTCACGGGACGGTCCGCGAGCATTGCGAGTGTCGCGATGGAGTCATGACTGGCCTGGGTCCAGGGTCGCACTGACGCCTCCCGCTGTTTTGGATTTATGTATTGGGTACAAAACGTAAACGGACCGCCAACAAATCCGCAGAACCTTCGTACACTCTCATGATCAAGGCTGTGGGTCGCAAAAGTGAATTTCGCTCCGACTGAGTCTCAAGATCTCAAGTCTCAACTGCAATAGGTTGCACCGGGTGTATATGCATCGCATCAGAACTCTGAGCTCTGGACGCAAAGCGGGAACACGAAGGATGAGAAGAAGGGATATAATTTTGGTGTCAAGGATATCCGAGTCAATCAAAGTATGTACAGGTTTGCGAAGGGTTCTACTAGGTCAATCCGACGACTCAGAATCGTTGCTCTCCTCTCCGCTATCATCGTGATCCGGGTCAGTCTCCGCTTCTTCCTCAATATCCGAGTCTGTGCTCTCGCTAGCCTCAGTGTCCGACTCCCCGATGAACCCGTGCTCGCCAAGCAGGTTGCGATCGAAGATTAAGGACGCAACAGAGGGAAATGCGTTCCGGTACAGATAGCGGGCTATGGTCGGTTTTTCGATCCATAACTCCTGCAGGTCGCACTGCGATCTTGATACCAGGGACACAAGTGTATGAACCGGGTCGGACTGAAGGAGCTGCTCTGTGACATGAAGCTTGCGTAGAGCTGGGAGAGTCAATGGGTTGATAAATCTGCTTTGAAAACCCAAACCCGGGAACATGTCGATTAGAACCAGAGTTTCTAGGCAACAGAGAGTTAAATCTCTCGAACTGGGATTATGGTTAGTTGCGATAACCGCTAAATGAATGGCCGTGTGTATGCACCTCGGTGGATCCAAATCATCCTGCAGCTGCATGCCTGAGTAGATCAACAGCTTGCAATAAACAAGATTGACCGCCTGGTTCAAAATCGGAATGCATTGGTCGGGGAGGACCAAGTCCACAGTCAACACGGTCAGTTGTGACCAAGGTAAAATGGTAGAATAAACATCCCGATGGGATCTGAGATTGACCTGGCGCAAAAGAGGGGCGGTGAGGAAGGCGGAGGTTAGGATTGAATCGTCTGTATTTTCACTGGGCTCCGGATCTGCGGCTGGAAACCCAATTTGGAGGCTCCGGAGCAAAGGGAGTGGGCCTGTGATAGAGCGAAGAGAATGCTGAGGGACGTATAGTTTCAAATGCTCCCAGCGTGCGCAGTGCGATGCAATTTTCTGAAGAAATGGAGCTATTCTCGATGAGGGGTCCGAGTCACTAATAGTATCGTAGTAGACCAATTTGATTGAAAGCGGACAAGAGCCCGAGCGGGTTAGGAAGGCGTCTAGAAGGCCAAGATTCGGCTCGCGCCTATGCTGTTCAAGGAAGAGCAGTGCGACTGCCCTCCAAAGTGCGGGAGTCGTTAACGCAATCTCCCTCCATTTACGACATATCTGCCCCAGCAGCGTCGGAGAGCCGGGTCCGATTAGCGGAGGGCGTTCCGGGTAGACTGGGAGGAAGTGGATGAAGATTTCCGAAACGATTTCGTTGGGTAAGGTGAGGACTGGATAGATGTAGCCGTCGAGTTGACCCTGCACCAATTCCTTCTCCTGTCGCAGGGAGCGGAGGGAGCGCTCTAGCTCTAGTATTTTGGATTGAATTTCTGTGATGCGAACACGACAGGTGGCAAGGGCTGCCCTCTCGCTGCCTGTTGGCCGGTTTACGTCGCTGCCTCGAGACGCCATGATTGGCACCAAGCGTTCGATCTGCAAAGATCTGAGCTGAAGACGTAGTAACGTCGATATGAACTCACTTACGCTTGGGTTAAACCGAGTAGTATTCCCTCTTTACTATCAATCACACCGAAGTAGCTCGGTCTTGCGAAGTAGCTCGGTCTTGCAGGGCCCAGGCTGGTGCCAATTCGCAAGATTGCACGGCCAGGAGCAATGCGGGGATAAACGAGACCGTCGACGACGCGTTCGAGGGTGAGGCGCCCGACGAGGTCGCTGTTGGCTTTGTGGACGGGAAGCAGATGAGCGTGGTGATCAAGTTTTGAAAATCGGCACCAAGTCCGAAATCGGTCACTGAGTCCGAAACCAACATTGTACCAGGAATTTAGCAAGCCCCAAATGTCGGACACTGGGAGGTATGTCGTATCCCAGATAGTATTCAACTCTCAATCCTGCCCAGTTCATGAACCAGAAACATTTTTAAAGGGAACTTCGAGCGATGAGAACCGCCTGAGTTAACATTCCGGTCGAAAGGCAAATGCAGTGTCAATAAGTATGGTGCACATGTTCATGCGCAAGTTCAACCTTTCGCAAACAATGACCCCATTTGCCATGCTCCTCTTACTGGGCTTCCAGTGCTGAAGCAGCAGAACTGAGCTAATATTAATTATCATTTACTGAGTTGAAAAGTCGGCATCTCAAGAAACGAATTTGTTCAGGGCGGATTTTGACTCTGCCAGTGGATTTCAAGTCTAGAATCCTTCTAATATTTAGACGCTACATATAAATCCGGAGAATCTAAATAAGATTCTCAACGTACAACCGCGGCATTCTTTGAGGATGAAAATAAATGTACCACGAGATATTCCGAATTTCGAGCCAAGCAGATAACCAAAACGTTCAAATCTAGATGCAGCAAACACAAGGCGTGGAGCTGCGGGTATAACCTGACTCGGCGGTCGGAAAGCGGGCGGGGATTGTGGTGAATCGACGACCCAAGCAGGGCCAGCACTGAGAAATCGAGCGTCAGAATTTTCATGAGGAAGAGAGAGCGAGAAAACGAACATGTCGTGAGCGAGACACCCTCTGGTGAGAAATACAGGAGACGGCGGAGGTAGAAAGGCGTGCTGGTGGCGAGAAAGGTAAGGCGTCCCCTACGGTTCCCATGGCCGCACTGGCAGCTCGCGCGTGGTCCTCCGTCAATCGATGCTGTATTCTTCTCCATTTTCTTGGTGTCTTCCGTCGGCGCTGCTTTGAACGCTTCTACTGGCCATCGACTCGCCATCGTCCGTCGCACCGCTGGCTGATTCTCAACCGAGTCGATAAGGTGAAGAAGAATGTGAGGGTATCTGAGACGGTGGAGAATGAGACAGCGAAAGAGGAGGAAAAACAGACGAGACTTACCATCGATATCGGTATTGAAGCCGCCACCTTCGAATAAGCAATATAACTCTGCGACCAACCGTGATCTGTTGAGAAAGGCGATAAGCCAAAGCCAGAGACACTGTGCGAGGAATTACTCACGACGTAGAAGTAGCCATAGAATACGACCGCCGGGGCTGCAATGAGCTGGAGGGACGGTCAGCAATACAGCAAGGAGAGACCGATACGGCTTACCAATTTCTGCACCAACGGAAAGTCGCTCCACATCTCCCACCAGGAATTGAAACCGGCCTTGAGGGTGTTCGAAAGCCCGGCGGTGAGGTCGTGAAACTCATCGAGCTGGGAAGATTTCCATTCTTGATATTCGTCTGCCACAACCCAGAAGATGTAGAGCACGTTGGCCTTCGCGTGTTGAAAGGACGGCGACTGCCACAGTAGTTGCTTTACATCCGGGCGGAGGGAACGGTAGAGCTTCCACGAGAAGCGGATCAAGGCGTCAATGTAAAAGAAGCTCATGAATATAACGCAGGAGTCCAAGAAGTAGCGGAGGCGCGGCCAATAAGATAACTTTTCAAACGCGGCCCTGATGGTGGCAGGGAAGCCGGAAAGCGCGAGGAACACAGTCGCAACGCACACCGCAGAAGTGTGAATGATCAGAACACCAATCATCGCCTAAAGATTATTGTGAGTGTGAAGTGGAAAGGAATAATTGATTCTACACTCACTGAGATTTCATCGAAGTGGGATATTGCCAAGGATGACAGGTACGATGAACAGCGAAGTACGTTCCAATTGATCCCGCGGACAACGGAGTACCATTTGTAGTGCCGAGAGTAGTAGTAGTACCTAACCCAGAAAATCCAGCTGAGGTGCGAGGAGGAGGAAATTACAGCCAATACCAGCAGTAGAGGGAAAACCCCCATATATTTTATCCTCGCGAATTTTACTAGATTTGCGCGGATGCGACGGAGGGCCCACACGGCGAGGAGCGAGACCGAATGGCTTGAAAGAGCAACGAGGAGGATCTTCGAATGTTGCCAGCCATGGAGGGAGATGTAGGTCTTGAACCTCGAGATGCACGATGCAGCCGCGCTGCTTCCACCGAAGAAACCCCGTTCGATCTGCGACAAGCCGTGGTGGGAGAACGCTACCAGCGCGGTCAACCGCTTGTGCGAATCGTGGGTGGTGAAATACACGTAAGCCCCAACGACCCCAGAAATAACTAGAATGAAGACAATGAGGCACAGAATCCACACCCATAAACTCCGGCGCGGGGTCTTGTCAGCGCTGCAACTGGAACCGGAGTCGGGCGGAGGTGAGGGAGGTTGGGCACCGATCTGATTATGAGGGGGGGAGGAGGAGGTTGATTGCATCGAGTTATGAGGAGTGGGGTCTGGGTTTATATAGGGTGAGGGAGTGAAGCTGCACGAAAAGCCCTTTGCACGAAAAATATAGAAGAGGCTGGCGAATGTGACGGTAGCGTAGGCGGTGGCGGCGGTGTAAGGAAATGAGACGGTGCCGGTTGAAAGGAGACATTTTGTAGGCAGGAGAATGATTTCGATGGTTCGAGTTGCGTCGTAGAAGCTGTCCTTGGGGACGGATCCCGACATGGCAGAAAGGACGACAGTGAACGTAACCTGAGCACCAATGCAGAATCCACCGAAAAGACCAGTGAGGCCCTTGGACGAGAAGGAGAAGAGGCTGAGAACAGACGAGGGGATTTGGAGCATGTTGTGGTACGGGATCAAGTGTGAACTGGACTGTCAGCCGCTTGACACTCGAACAAGTCTGCGAATACACACCACAACAAACGCGCAAGGCGTGTCACGTGGTTGCATCTCTCTTTCCTTCTTCCCTCACCATCTCCCCCAGCGCCAACCACCACCCCGCCTAGTCCAGATACATCCCCTGCTCATCATTCTTTACTTCACCATCCCAGCATTTCTTTACCCCGCCCTCCGCTACCCGGAGAAAGCGGGACTGACGCGGTGGAGGCAGCGTGAGGCCAAAGTCAAGCGTTCTCAACGGCTTCCCCGCCTTGAGCCCTGCGCCATCGGCGACGCGTGGTATCTGAACGCCAGCACGTACTGTGCTGTCTCGTTTGGTTTGTCCCCCCAGATATCCCATGTTTCGAGTACTAATTACTTCCAATAGGTCCCCTCTTGTCCGCTGCTGTCTGGATTCCATCCGTCTCCAAACCCCTGCCACCCCCGGTACTCAACGTGGTCTGGGGCGACATATGCATCCCCGCTATGTCCTCCCTCATCGCAGACTGGCGCCGGGGCGTTTGCCCCGCTCAACGGCGTCCGACGGCCTTCTCCTTCTCCTCTCCTCGCCCACCGTCACGTCTCACCGCAGATTGGAGGAGAGCCGTCTGCCCCACCCCACGTCTTCTCGTGACCGCTTTCGGACCTCGCCCTCCTTCCTCCTCCGCCCACCAAACATCGCCAACCATTCCCGTCAGCAACACCTCCACCACTATGCCGCCGCTCCTGCCCGAAGACGTAGTGGCGGGTGAACCGGTGCTGCTCCTCGAACCGGTATCAGCGGCACCGTCAATGGTTGGGGCGTTCAAGCCAGATGAGCGAGCCATCACCTCGCCCGTCACCACACTCCAGGCGGAAGAACCTTTGGCGGATACGGCAAGTTGGGGTGCTTGGGACATAAGCGCTTGGTCTGAATACGCGACGGCGATTCTGTTTGTATTCATAATCTGCGTGTTTTTAGCCTCCCGGGATTGGCGTTCGACCGGCAAAGCTCAGAGCGTCGCCGAAATCCCACGGCTCGTCGTCGTGATCAATCGCGAGGAGTTGGAGACCGGCGAGCGTCTTGCGCAGCTCGTTCTTTCTATCCGTGCGCCCTTCGAGCAACAGGCAGTACCACCACCTGTTGCGCAACAGGCTGTACCGCCCGTCGCTCCTCCGCCAGAAGGCCGCGCCCCGCCTCCCGCCCTCGCCGACGTCCCCCAGCCGCATGTTGTCAACGGCGTCGCCACCGCTGTTTCGGACAGGGCGCCGGCAGACCCTGTGCAGTACACCGTCCCCGCTGCTGGCTCTTCGCACGCCTGGACTTCGTCTGTGCGCACTCCCCCACCTCCTCCCGCCGTGCCCGACGTGCCGATTGTCATCGACGCCGCCTTTGCACCGGATGCACCGAAACACGCTCCAGCTCAGCCCGCCGTCCCCGGTGCCGGTACTCCGGGCCAAGGTCACCATACGGACGCCTTAATTCAGCAAGGAGCTAGCAGCGACGAGGTGACAGCGGGGATGTCGCGACGCGTGGAGGTGGAGGACGGTACGCCGGCGCCTGCCACGGGGAAATCGCCTGCCGCCGATGAGCCATTGCGCGAGGTGCGGCGTCACACCCCCGCCGTCACTGTCAGTGCCGCTCGTCCTCCCGTCGCGAGCGCTACTTCTCGTGCCTCTGGGCCCGTGGCAGTTGGTTCGGGTCGAGCTCGCTCTGTTACCCCACGACCGAGCGTGCAGATTCCACCCCAGTCGCGCCCTGCCGTTGGCGCTCCGCGAGTTGTGAGCGCGCTCCAGCCTCCACCTTCCGCTGTCCGCAGCATTCCCCAACGAGCGGCCCCGACCTCCACCTCAGAGCGATCGACCACAACCAGCATTACTACCGCCAGATTCCGCACGGCTACGGTGGCTGCCGCCGTTCCCGTGCCTGCGCCGGTGAGGCCGGCCCCGACCCCTTCCCAGCCTGCCCCAGTCGCAGCGCACCCCGCTCCTCGGGCTCTCCCCTCGACCGCGCCTTCCCGCCCTTCTCGCGCCAGGGTTGACGGGACTCCCACGGACGAGCTGCCACAACTGCCTACCGGGACGGCGCGTCGCTCCGGCAGCCCTAACGTGCCGAGCGCCCCAAAGCGCCTCGCATCGGCCGCCAGTGGTGCTCGAGCGCGGCCAGCAGGCCAAGTCCTTGTGGGCTCGTCCCCCCTATCCCGCCCGGTGGCTGTGGCCACCGGTCGCAAAGAACTCGTCGCCACTCCCGCCCCACCTCCGGCTGCCCCCGCCGTTCCCAGCGAGGAGCCGGCAGCATCCCCGCGTTCGTCTCCGCTCGTTGCGGCGACTTCAGTCTTCTCGCTCAGCGAGCTGGGGGCGCCCGCCGCGCACCCGCAGCCTGACAGGCTGTTCCGGTTGGCGGAGGGGTACGACCACGTCCAGCTCACCGACCATCGTCGGCACGCGTCGGCTCCTGGGCGGGCGAGCGCTGCGGTCACGACGGGGGCGGTTCGCAACCGCAGGATTCCGGCGCCGGATGTGACTCGGGATCTCTTCGCGAGCGTCGCGCCCGAGCAGCTGGAGGGCCGGCAGGAGAGTCTGGAGCGGCAGCTCGCCTTTTGCTCTTCCAACGAGGAGCGGCGGGATTCGGAGGTGCGGAGGGCGCGGTGTTTCACCGCGGAGCGGATCGTGCTCGGGCGGTCTATTGCGAATGGGACAGAGGCGGCGAGTGGAGGGGTGCACGGGGAGTGGGAGGAGGGTGACGGTGACGGCGACGGGGACGAGAATCGCGCGCCCCTGAGCGCAAAGGCGCTCGGGAAGATGAGGGCACGGGAGTGAGGGTATTATTTTTATTTTTATCTCGTTTTTTATTCTCATCCCACATTGTACACAAGTACCACGCATCCATTTGTAGCACATCACTAACGACACCCTGTATTTCTATCCACCCTGTACGCATCACTGTATCCACTATCTACCACACCGTCCTTCCTAATATCAAATGTCCTTCCGCTTCTCATCGAAGAAAGTGGAGTACACAAATATATCGGGAGGTAAACGAGCTGCATAATGATACTATACCTCGTCCAACTTGAACTATTAGTGCTTCGCAGGCATTTGCACGGAAATGTGATTTTCTCAACATATTATAGAGATTGAGAGGGCAATATTTGCATTGAGTCTATGCTATATATTCGCGCGGGTACTTGAATGTGGGATAAAGACGACCGGCTAGGGAGTAGACCGTACGCGCGGCGCATTCACAGTATGAGCGGTCCATTCACGGCACGAGCGGCGCATCCAAATCTCAGAGCATTTCGATCCGAGGGAGAAGGCGCGGAAATCGATTGTATCGCCTTTGAAGTGGGGAGCATGCCGAACGGGTGACTCCCATGAGCTATGAGTATTTAGCCTAGATCGCGGCGCACTATGGGAAAGACCGGGACTTTCTGTGGACGTTGGCGATGGGGGCCTCGGATAAAGGTGGATAGACGCGAATGCCACAAAATTCTCTCAAGACAAGCCAAGCTTTGACTCGGAATGGGCAACTTTTGGGGGTGCGATAAAGATGCGCTGGGATTTACTAGGATTAGGGCGAGCCGGCGTCGGTCTAGCGTGATAACAAAAGGAGAAAGACAAAGTTGCTGCGGAGTGCCAGACAAGCCAAGTGTAACCAAACGCGGTCTCTTTCAGCCGTCTTGCACGGTCTTCCCGTATTCTCGGTTTGGTAAATATGTAGATTCCATTGGGAGACGGGCGAGACCGGTGAGAAAGAAAAAAGACATTGTTGCAGAGTGCCAGACGACTACCAGTCCCAGATGTAATCAACGTGGTCTTTTTCCGCGGTTTTCCATGGCTCTACCAGCGATATTCTTTGTAGATGCCAAGATGCCCAAGTTGCGGCAGAGAAGTTTACCCAGTCTTTGTGCTGCCGTGTTTTCTCTCCTCCATCATGCACATGGATCGTGTACTTCAGATCCTGTTTGATCCAGGGAGATCCAGCCTCCAGGGCGCTGTTCGACGGCAATGGACGGCAAGGCGCCAGTTCTGATCGGGGAACAGTGAAAAAAACTCGGCAAACATTCATTGGATCATCTTGACATTCCTCTTGGCACTCTTTGTCGTTGGACTGTTCAATGGTCTCCGTTCTCAACTAGAGACAATCGGTCCTCGTCGGAATAAAACTCAAAACCAGGCCAACGTAAATGCAAGACGTTTAAATTGACCCTTTTGGCAATACAAGAAATACGGATCGGGTGCCATGACATGCGACTCGAAGGATTAACCTCGCCAGGGTCGAGCTTACTTGACAACCGCATGCGACCAATACCACCTCCTAACTCGGTCATTCTGCGCTGCGGAGATCTGCGGGGGTCGCAACCGGGAAGATAAATTTACTCCATTGCAATTCACACGCACAGCGCGCGCTATATATGTACACCGTCGCCATCGGGTCACTCAGATCCCTTCTTCCTTTCCTCCTCGTTCCCGTCCACGGCCTCTCACCTCCCCCGCTCATTTTACTCCACTCCTTAGTCTGAACGACTAGACGACTAAACGACTGAACCAATGGCTCGTGCTGCCCCCGCCGTCCTCGGCGTTTTCGCCCTTGCGGCCTCTGCCACCGCATCCCACAATTCATTCAAGCGGATGTCCGAACACTCCCGCCGTACCGCCGGAGCACCTGCATGGAAGCGCACCGACGTTACTGGTGTCGCATACTATGGCTTCCAAAACAGCACCATGAATGCGTGCGGCACATACTCCGCCGACACTGACATGATCATTGGTGTTGGGCCCGACTACTACGGCGACATGTCCACTGTCTCGTCCAAGTGCTTTGAACACGTACGTGTACCATTTCCCTCGTATACCGCGCTACTCGTTTTGATTCGGGATGCAGATCACTGTCTCCCTCGTATCTGATGCGTCCAAGAGCATCGACGTGACTCTCACGGACGCATGCAAGGACTGCGGTGATACTGGGAACGTGTATCTTTCCACTGCGGCGTTCGAGGCACTGAGCGGTGGCTCCCTTGATGCAGGCGTTCGTGCGTGTTTACATCTACTTCCTTGATTTCGACATCATGATTCACTCTTTTTTTTTTCAGTCGACGTCACATGGTCCTTTGGCGCGGCGTCCGGCGCCCAACAGAACATTGCTGTCCCAGCCTCTTCGGCCGTCGAAGCCACCACCGACTCCCCCACCGTCGAGACCACCGCCAAGGCTGCGACGACCACCGCCGCGGCTACCACCAAGGCTAAAACTACCTCAACAAAAACAAGCCCCACAACAACCTCGACCAAGGCCAGCTCAAGTACGTTTCCACCTCAAATATTTGGGCATATCTAACTCCCACTAGCCGGGACCTCCACTGACGGCTGGAAGCTCAAAAACAAGCTCGAGGGCTCTACTTTCCTGGACTTCTTCAAATAGTACGTCTCTCTTCCACGGCTATTCGTATTCGTGCTCACCGTCCTCCCAGTGACACTGGCACCGGCGACAACGGCGGCGCTGCCAACTACGTGAATGGTGTCTCGGAGGGCCTCGCGTACACCTCGGGCGACCAGGTTATCCTCGCGGTTGACACCGCCGAGAGCGTCTCCGCCCGCAACTCGCTGCGCATGGTCTCGAAGACCACCTTCAACGCGAAGGACAACAACCTCTTCGTCTTCGACATCGCGCACATGCCCGCTGTTTGTGGAACAGTACGTTCACGCTGCCTTCTGCTTGAGCTCCAGACACTGATATTTCCTCTAGTGGCCCGCTGTTTGGGTCCGTTGGCATTTCCCCCTTTCATTCCGGGCAGTCACTGAAATTTCCTGCAGTTCACTGGCGCAAACTGGCCTTATGACGGCGAGATCGATGTTGTGGAGGTGCGAATGACCCCATCCACTGAGTCATGCCCATCTAATTGACCGCAGGGTGTTTCGCTGTACAACCAAAACATCTACTCGATCCACACCGGCTCGGGCTGCACCATCCCCAACTCTGCCGTATCAGCAATGACGAACGTCAAGATCGTGGAGACCGGCGGAACCAACTGCGGTAAGCGACCCAGCGCCTCGCCCGCCGCTGCATACTGATATCTCTCCGCAGACGCCAATGCCGACACCGCCGGCTGCGGCTTCTCCGACGAGTCGTCGTCGTCCTTTGGCCCCGGCTTCAACAGCGCGGGCGGAGGCGTCTTCGCGCTCCAGTTCAACACCGACGGCATCAAGACGTGGTTCTTCCAGGCCGGCAAGGTGCCCTCTGGTGCGCTTTCTCACATACTCCTTGCTCGGACGCTGATTCTACAACAGACATCTCCTCCTCGTTGCCGAACCCGAGCACCTGGGGCACCCCGCGCATGTCCGTGCCGACGTCCTCCTGTTCGCCCACGACCTACTTCTCCGACCTTATGATGGTCGTCGACACCAACCTCGGGGGCACCTTCACCGAGGGTGTCTGGGGCGTCGGTGCGTCCCCTATTCTCTCCCTACACCCGTATACCATCTAACGCACCCGTATTTTCAGACGGCGCGGGCGGCCAGGCCACGTCGTGCAAGACCAAGACCGGCGTCGACACCGCCGCCGAGTACGTCAAGGGCCACGGCTCCGAGTTCGGCGATGCCGCGCAGTGGAAAATCAACGGGTTTTATGTGTATTCACAGTAGACGGCACCCTTCCTCGCTGTCCCCGGGGCAGGGCCCCATCTTGCTTTTATGTCGCTTGCACATATACTTACTTACATTGCTCTCGCATTCACATTCTTTACTTCTCTTGGAAATATCTAGTACGCCAGGGCCGGCGCTGCATGTATACCACCACCACGGCATCGCGCCTGGACAGTTTAATCCAATACCACTTGCATATCACAATTCACATCGAGCAGTCGTGTTGCCGACCGATCGAGCGCCATTTGGCATTTCAAAATTTCAACGCGTCCAGCGGGATAAAATTACATTGCGCAGTCCAGGCACGCCCTAATTACGTGCAACTAATTACAGTTTCGTTTTCGCGAGCGTGACGTCGCTCAGCCAGAACGCGCTCCGCTCCTGCTGCGCTCTCGGCATGATCTCGACCGTAGTGCTCGTGTCGAGCGAGGGGTCGGCGTTGGACGCGTACGCGAAGGAGGGCACGAGGCGGAGCGGGGCCGCGGCGTCGCCGAGCGCCTGGTAGGTCGGCCAGTGCACGGCGCTTTTGAGCTTTTGGGTGTTCGGGCTTGAAATAATTATTCCAAGTCAGTCGGGTGGTGTGGATGAACGGGGGTGCGTACTTTCCGGTGCGGATGAAGCTCCCGATGTAGGCGCGCCACTCGAGCGCGATCTTCTTCTCGAAGGTGGTCATCACCGCTGTCGCGTTCTGTGCCGTGGATCAGTACATGTCATGTCGCGCGGATTCAGGAGGGGGACGCGCCTGGAGGTAACTGTTGTCGGCGGAGTGCGTGACGAGGGCGAGCGGCACGCTCGCGTCCGCGTACTTGGTGCCTACGGTCGGCGCGGCGAAGCGGAAGCCCCATGTCTGCGCACAGTTCCCCACGGCGCACATCGCCGCGTTGACGAGGCGCTCGCTGCCCATGATCCCGCCCTCGCCAAAGCCCGCCGCGGACTGCACCACCGCGCGAAAGCCGTCCACGAAGAAGTTGCCCGTGCCGCTCGCGTCCGCGAAGCTCGCGTTGACGGGATAGAAGGACGCCACCTGCGCGGCGTCCGCCGCGGTGAAGTTGTACACGCCGAGGGTCGCGGCGGTGATCGCGGTGGAGGTGCTGGGCGTGACCGCGCCGCCCTCGCTCGTGACGTACCCGCCGATGAAGGGCACCGACGCGATCTTGCCCTTGAGCCACAGCTTCGTGATGGTGTCGGTCAGCGTGACGCCGTCGACGGACGGCAGGAAGCCGCCGAATGCAAGTCTGAGATCGACGAGTTAGTATGCTATTATCGAAGAGGAGACAGCGCACGAACCCTTGAGAGTTTTGGAGGCTTGATAGCACGTTGGTTGCGGCGACGAAATCGGCGGGGGAGGTTTTGCGGAAGCAAGCCAGGGTCGTGGTAGGGGCGATACAGTTCAGCAGGGAGTAGAGCTTGTCATTTCGTTCCTGCGGGCCTTCAGTACAAACCAAAACCACCGTCTGTGTAAAACACACCTTGTGCTGCGCAATCGTGAACATCGGCGAGCGCTGTACGGAGCGAGCACATGCTTGACGGAAAGGCAATTTTCCCTTCCCGTCAAAGAGAGCCAGCTGCGACACAATTGCATAGCCGCCTGCAATGAGATCAGTCCTGAGGGAAGGAAGTTAGGATCGTTTCCGTACCGCCAGATTGCCCCATGATCGTAATTCTCGATGCATCTCCACCAAAGCTAGACGATATTAGCGAGAACAGAAAATTGAGAGCACAGAAAACGACTGACTGGTCGATGTTCGCCTGGACCCACTCGAATGCCATGCGCATGTCCAGAAGCCCAGCGTTTGCATGCTGCCCTTCTGCAGTAAGTGCCTCGGATGCCATGAAACCGAAGCCACCCAGCCGATATCCGACATTCACAGCACTGGAAAATCAATGAGAAGGTAGGTCGCGATTTTGACGAAAAAACGTGCATGAAGTTCTGTTCCTGTCCAACCCCTGCAGAAGAGAAAAAATTCAGAGAATCGCGGGACTGCCAGAAAAAATTGAACGAACAATCAGAGAAGTCGTTGTTGGCCGCCGCAGAGAATTGCAGGCCTCCGCCGTGGATGTAAACCGACACAGGGAGCTTGTCCCCGGCCTTGGCCGTGACCGGCTTCCAGACCCAGAGCTTGAGGCAATCCCTTGAGTGGAGCAAATGAGCAGATGAAGGCGCTGGTGTTCGGATCGACGCACTCTACTCCGGGACCAGCCTTGACGCCAATGATGTTGGATGCGCCGCCGAATTGAATGCAGCGCAGGGCGTCATCGCTGACATCTGCTACGACGCCTGTGCGGCTAGCGAGAGGGAGGGGAGCCTTGAAGCGCAAGTCACCCACCGGCGGGGTCGCGTATGGGATGCCTTTCCACCTGTCGGTTATTTAAACGTGAGAAATTCTCGGGCATAGAGAATACACACGACTCGACAGTTCCATTGTTTTGGAGCACCCCAATATATTTCCCTGCGGCACCCAGGTCGATAGTCGGGGCGGCAAGCGCGGAGGCGGCGACCGACAATAACAATGCGATAGAAAGCATAGTCGTGGGCTGGAAGAGAACGTCTCATCTCTATATTTTATGTTTTATGTCATTCGGACGGAGAAGAGTTTCTGCGACGAACCTGGGGATCCACGACCGCCTGACCTCATGTTTTTGGAGAATTATGAAATTTTAGTCCGCCTGACTTGGGGAAGCAGGGGAGGGGGCCGTCGACTTTCCGTCGACGACACGCGAAGGATGATCACGATGACCGACGTGTCAGGTGGGGTCGACGACCAGCATGACTGTGGCGGAAGAATCCCATTCCTTTCTCGAGACGGACACATACGAGCACCAGTTCAGAAGGAGGAATGAGCTGGTAAAGGGGGGAAATGAACTTGGAGGAGGTTGATTCGCAGTTTGTTGTTGGTCGACGTGGTGGTTCGGAAGAAGATAGATAGGAGCGAGTCAGGTGACCGCGTGCTGCCCTAACATCCGCAAGCACTCGGCAAACATCCTCCTCCAAATCCTTCAAGTCGCCCTCTGAAGTCAACTCCCTCTGAAGTGGACCGCAGCAACTGAACGGGTACAATATTCAAGACCATTGCAACCAAAAATAGCTTGCCAACAATAGTCCTTGTCCACTATTGTTCTCCGATTTTGCCGACTCGGGAGTCGGAGAACAATGGCGTTGTCCATATGGCGGTCGTTTAGCACTTTTAATAATCCGTGACATATACACGTGTTTCCGTGTTATTTTCCTCACTTTTGACCAAAATATATATATTCACATAGCCTTCTCATTGCTGTACATTACTCTTGAACTTTTGAAGAAAACATTCACCAGGATATTCTCGGATCTGAAACACAAACTTTTAGAAATGTGAGGGACCTGAAAACATATTCAGCTCTGTCAAAAATATATTTCTTTGTTCTGAACTTCCGTGATATTCATCGGTGAGCTGACCCTAACCCTAACATGGGGTTAATCATCCAGTGCGGTTAACGAAAGTCAGAATTCAGACAGTGTCATTAAAGTGCCACCAACAAGGTTTACAAGCAAATTGGATTGAGTAGAAGTGCTACTGCATCGTAGGCAAATCCACGAGGCCGGTGGCAAACCCATCCTGCAGGCCGACACCGAGGGAAAACTGATGGGGTGATTGCCGGCCGGCCCGCACTTGTCACCCCATCAGTTTTCCCTTGGTGTCGGCCTGCAGGATGGGTTTTCCACCGGCCTCGTGGATTTGCCTACGCTGCAGTAGCCCTTCTAATCAATCTAATTTGCTTGTAAACCTTGTTGGTGGCACTTTAATGACACTGTCTGAATTCTGACTTTCGTTAACCGCACTGGATGATTAACCCCATGTTAGGGTTAGGGTCAGCTCACCGATGAATATCACGGAAGTTCAGAACAAAGAAATATATTTTCGACAGAGCTGAATATGTTTTCAGGTCCCTCACATTTCTAAAAGTTTGTGTTTCAGATCCGAGAATATCACGGTCCTGGTGAATGTTTTCTTCAAAAGTTCAAGAGTAATGTACATCAGTGAGAAGGCTATGTGAATATATATATTTTGGTCAAAAGTGAGGAAAATAACACGGAAACACGTGTATATGTCACGGATTATTAAAAGTGCTAAACGACCGCCATATGTCCAAGCATTATCCTTCTTATATAGTCCTCAATGGCCTCAATGCCCCCAAGCATTTCAGCCCCACCCCTCGGTTTACGCCCCGTCTCTTCTCTATCCTTTAGACCTCTTAGAGCCCGGTGCTCAACGACTTACGATCCTTACTGCCTTTCACGCCCAATTTTAATTCCACAAGATGTCTCCTCTCTCTGCATTCACGCTGCTTCTCTGTTCGCTGGCACTCATGGCTCCACTCCGCAGCAACGCGGCACCCCTCCTCCTGCGTGCGAACCTTCTCAACTCGACCGCGCCGACGCAGTATCTTGAAAACGCCATCACCGCCCGGTTTATGTCCTAATTACATGCAACCAATTACAGTTTCGTTTTCGCGAGCGTGGCATCGCTCAGCCAGAACGCGCTCCGCTCCTGCTGCGCTCTCGGCATGATCTCGACCGTGGTGCTCGTATCGAGCGAGGGGTCGGCGTTGGACGCGTACGCGAAGGACGGCACGAGGCGGAGCGGGGCCGCGGCGTCGCCGAGCGCCTGGTAGGTCGGCCAGTGCACGGCGCTTTTGAGCTTTTGGGTGTTCGGGCTTTATTTAAATAATCAAGTCAATTGTGTGGCATGTGGATGAACGGGGGTGCGTACTCTCCGGTGCGGATGAAGCTCCCGATGTAGGCGCGCCACTCGAGCGCGATTTTCTTCTCGAAGGTGGTCATCACCGCCGTCGCGTTCTGTGCCGTGGATCAGTACATGTTACGTCGCGCGGATTCAGAAGGGACTCACCTGGAGGTAACTGTTGTCGGCGAAATGCGTGACAAGGGCGAGTGGCACGCTCGGGTCCGCGTACTTGGTGCCCACGGTCGGCGCGGCGAAGCGGAAGCCCCACGTCCGCGCGCAGTTCCCCACGGCGCACATCGCCGCGTTGACGAGGTGCTCGCTGCCCATGATCCCGCCCTCGCCAAAGCTCGCCGAGGACTGCACCACCGCGCGGAACCCGTCCGCGAAGAAGTTGCCCGTGCCGCTCGCGTCCGCGAAGCTCGCGTTGACGGGGTAGAAGGACGCCACCTGCGCGGCGTCCGCCGCGGTAAAGTTGTACGCGCCGAGGGTCGCGGCGGTGATCGCGGTGGAGGTGCTGGGTATGACCGCGCCGCCCTCACTCGTGACGTACCCGCCGATGAAGGGCACCGACGCGATCTTGCCCTTGAGCCACAGCTTCGTGATGGTGTCGGTCAGCGTGACGCCGTCGACGGACGGGAGGAAGCTGCCGAATGCAAGTCTGAGACCGACGGATTATATGCTAGCATCGAAGAGGAGACAGCGCACGAACCCTTGAGAGTTCCGGAAGCTGGATAGCACGTTGGTTGCGGCGACGAAATCGGCGGGGGAGATTTTGCGGAAGCAAGCCAGGGTCGTGGTAGGGGCGGTACAGTTCAGCAGGGAGTAGAGCTTGTCGTTGCGTTCCTACGGGTCTTCAGCACAAGCCAAAACCACCGGCTGTGTACAACGGACCTTGTGCTGCGCAATCGTGAACATCGGTGAGCGCTGCACAGAGCGAGCGCATGCTTGATGGAAAGGCAATGTTCCTTTCCCGTCATAGAGAGCCAGCTGCGACACAATTGCATAGCCGCCTGAAACGAGATTAGTCGTGAGGGAAGGAAGCTAGGATCGTTTCCGTACCGCCAGATTGCCCCATGATCGTAATTCTCGATGCATCTCCCCCGAAGCTGGACGATATTAGCGAGAACAGAAAATTGAGAGCACAGAAAACGACTGACTGGTCGATGTTCGCCTGGACCCACTCGAATGCCATGCGCATGTCCAGAAGCCCAGCGTTTGCATGTTGGCCTTCTGCAGTAAGAGCTTCAGATGCCATGAAACCGAAGCCACCCAACCGATATCCGACATTCACAGCACTGGAAAATCAATGAGAAGGTAGGTCGCGATTTCGACGAAAAAACGTGCATGAAGTTCTGTTCCTGTCCAACCCCTGCGGAAGAGAGAAAATTCAGAGAATTGCAGGACTGCCACCAAAAAAATTGAACGAACAATCAGAGAAGTCGTTGTTGGCCGCCGCAGAGAATTGCAGGCCTCCGTCGTGGATGTAAATCGACACAGGGAGCTTGTCCCCGGCCTTGGCCGTGACCGGCTTCCAGACCCAGAGCTTGAGGCAATCCCTTGATTGGAGCAAATGAGCAGATGAAGGCACTGGTGTTCGGATTGACGCACTCTACTCCGGGACCAGCCTTGACGCCAATGATGTTGGATGCGCCGCCGAATTGAATGCAGCGCAGGGCGTCATCGCTGACATCTGCTACGACGCCTGTGCGGCTAGCGAGAGGGAGGGGAGCCTTGAAGCGCAAGTCACCCACCGGCGGGGTCGCGTATGGGATGCCTTTCCACCTGTCGGTTATTTAAACGTGAGGAATTCTCGCGCATAGAGAATACTACAGACGACTCGACAGTTCCATTGTTTTGGAGCACGCCAATGTATTTCCCTGCGGCACCCAGGTCGATAGTCGGGGCGGCAAGCGCGGAGGCGGCGACCGACAATAACAACGCGATAGAAAGCATACTGGAAGAGAAGGTCCATCTCTATATTCTATATTTTATGTTTTATGCATTCGGGCGAGAACAAATGGGATATGGAAAACCGGGGTGATGCCTGACAGGGATGATGGCATCGGCAATCGGAAGGCTCAAGGCGGCATGACTTTGCCGCACAAGGCACAGCATTGCCCTTCTACCGTTTATTAATCGTTACGGGACCCAAAGGCGGCAGTTTAATGTTTCCTTGCTACAGGCATACCTCATGAGACTCGACGCATGTGGCCATGTATTTTACAACGGTTCAAGATGAATAAATTAGCACTCTCTTTCATTCACCCCTATTTGGAAGAAAAGTAGAGCCCAAAGATATAGATGGATACAGCAGTTACCGTAGTGTTCTGTGAGCACCTAATGACATTACGACACGGGACGTAGTGGGTAAGTGGGAAGGGTCTTGGTACTTACGCATCAATGGATTGAAACTCCGCCGCTGCCCCGGTTGATGCATTCGGGCGGAGAAGAGTTTAACTTTCTGCGACGAACCTTCAACCCGCCTGACCTCACGTTTTTGGAGAATTATGAAATTTTCAGTCCGCCCGAATTGGGGAGCACGACTTAGGGAAACAAGGGCTGGGGCCGTCGACTTGCCGTCGATGACACGCGAAGGATGATCACGATGACCGACGTGTCAGGTGGGGTCGACGACCAGCAGAGGAATCCCATTCCTTTCTCGAGACGGACACATACGAACACCAGTTCAAAAGGAGGAATGAGCTGGTAAAGGGGGAAAAATGAACTTGGAGGTTGATTCGCAGTTTGTTGTTGGTCGACGTGGTGGTTCGGAAGAAGATAGATAGGAGCGAATCATGTGACCGCGTGCTGCCCTAACATCCGCAAACACTCGGCAAACATCCTCCTCCAAGTCCTCCAAATCCTTCAAGTCGCCCTCTGAAGTCAACTCCCTCAGAAGTGGACCGCAGCAACTGAAACGGACATTCAAGACCATTGCAACCAAAAATAGCTTGCCAATAATAGTCCTTGTACTGTCCTTGTCCGCTTAGTCCTTTTACTGTCCTTGTCCACCATTGTTCTCCGATTTTGCCGAGAACAATGGCGTTGTCCAAGCGTTGTCCTTTTTATATAGTCCTCAATGGCCTCAATGCCCCCAAGCATTTCAGCCCCACCCCTCGGTTTACGCCCCGTCTCTTCTCTATCCTTTAGACCTCTTAGAGCCCGGTGCTCAACGACTTACGATTCTTACTGCCTTTCACGCCCAATTTTAATTCCACAAGATGTCTCCTCTCTCTGCATTCACGCTACTTCTCTGCTCGCTGGCGCTCATGGCCCCAATCCGCAGCAACGCGGCACCTCTCCTCCTGCGCGCGAACCTCCTCAACTCGACCGCGCCGACGCAGTACCTTGAAAACGCCATCACCGCCCGGTTTATGAACCAGCAGTTTGCCAGCCTCGCAGAGACAGATGCGTGCACCGGTGCGTCGCATTTAGCACCCATATGTTTCCCCGACTGACCGTGTACAGGGAATGCGACCGCCTGCATCACGGGCTCCTTCGCCATGTGCGTCACGGACGCTTGGGTTCTCACCCCATGTGCGAGTGGCCTTGTATGTGCGGCGGTGCCGCAGAGCACCACGCTGGGTACGGTCCTGTCGTGCGACAGTCTGGATGACATCGCGCAGCGGTTCTCGTTTGCTGGGGTGGACAGCGGAATGGACGGGAGTGATTGTGACGACGAGGACGAGGATGACCCGGCTTCTGCGGAACCTACGGCACCCTCAAATGCCACCGCATCCGCCAGCGTGGTCGCAGCATCGCCCAGCGTTGTCGTTCGGCGCTTCCATCCTCGCCAAATAGTCATTGTCGGTTTATTTTTTCCCCCAAACCGCTGTTGCCTGACTCCCGTTTTTCTCTTCTAGGGCCTGTCCACTGTCCCAATCACCGTCCCTACGACGTCCGCTGCTGCTGTCTCCATCACAGGTACCGCGACCTTAGCGCCCTCCATTATCACCCCTACCGCGAGCACCGTGAGTCCCGCTCGTTTCCCCACGAACCCGTCTCACAAAACACAAACCAGATCTCGCTCTCGATCAGCCCCGTCTCATCCGCCGCTTCCGCTGTGCCCTCGGCCCCAAGTGCAGGAGACGCTGCGTCGACCATAATCGGCGCCGACGGCCTCCCGACCGTGCTCGTCGTCGTCACCGCTACCGGCGCCACCGCTCCCTCGCCCAACACCACCACCACTGCCGCCGCCGCACCCACATTGGCCAGCGCCGGCACCGCCCTCCCCGCGGACCCGACGCCGATCGCGCCGGGCGCGGTACCCGCTGCGACGAGCACGCTCACTGTCCCCGCAGGCCAGGCTGCGCCATCTGCGAGCCAGGTGGCGCTCCCCAGCGCGTCGGCGCCGGCGGCTAGCGTCACTGTGCTGCCGAACCCAATCAGCTCCGCCTTGGCGACCTCCCCCGCTGCGGCTCCAGCGAGCGCGCAGATCCCCGTGTCTAGTGTAGCCGTCGTGCCGTCCGTGCTCCCCAATCCGGCCGCCGTGCCCTCTGTGCTCCCCACCTCCGCTGCGGCGCCCTCTAGCGCAGCCGCCGTGCCGTCCATCCTCCCCAACCCCGGCAATGTCGCCGCCACTCCCGCCTCCGCTGCGGCTGCTGTGCCACCGCCCGTCCCTAGTGTTAGTGTTCCCGCCGTGCCGTCGGTCCTTCCCAACCCCGCCGTCCCATCCGCTGCTGTCAGCGTCGCAGTCGTTCCATCCATCAGCGTCGCAGCTGTGCCATCCACCAGCGCCGCGGTCGTGCCATCCGTCAGCGTCGCGGTCGCACCATCCGCCAGCGTCGTAGCCGCACCATCCTCTCCCAGCATCGCGGTCGCGTCATCCGCCAGCGTCGCAGTCGTGCCATCCGCCAGCGTCACACCCGTCGTCTCTTCAGCACCCGCAACGAGCGCTTCGGTCGCCATCGCCGCCGCGTCCGCTACCCCCTCGTCGCCTTTCCATTTCGAAAGCTAAGTGGGGGGAGCTGAGGTCCTCAACGGATAAGTGCAGGTTCAAGGAACCTGGCGCTGAACACAGACTATTTTTCACTGTAGCTTTAGACCCTTACCTTAGATGCATGTACTAGTATGTCCCATAACGGATTTTTTCCTTTTTTTTCTTTACTGATTTCGGTTCGGGAAGATCGGGTTAGCATCGCCCTCCGGCCGAAAAAGCCGAGTTGCACCTGGAGCGCCGTCAGGAAATTCTGCTCGCGATTCAGTCTAAAATCAGTTACATTGTACCATTGCTTTTCTTGCTTCTCTAGCGTGGCCTCCACAGTCACTGTCTCAAGAGAAATTAAAGCGATACTTATCACGTGCCCCCGGTTCGACTCGGAATTGTGGCAGTGCCGCTGGTTGAGAGTTCTCAAGCATTCATCACTGGGCAGCCAACCGAGATAAACCTCCCGAAACCTCCCCGAATGTTGTACCGAGTGTCTCGGTGTGAACCACGCACTATTTTGGCTACCTTTACACTGTCCATGATAAGGCCGCCGTCAATGCTAGTCTGTAGTTAACCGCGCGATCGTGTATAGGTCGCGCCGTTATTATGTAATCGTCGGAGTTTCAAATTCTTCCCTCATTACTCAGCTGTTCAAGCTGCTCTTTCCACAAATATTGGGAGAGAAGATGTCTTTGATACTCATTTTAAAGCGAGCTGTGTCTTCAAAACAGCGACCCCGCACCCATTTTCACCTAAATCACTTCTTCGGACTTTTCCGTGTGCCGGGGATCAAAATTCGGCATCGTGCTTCTGGACCTGTCGCCACACTTTCGCCGGGCAGGTTGGTCATTTTGACTTAATGAAGGGTTCCCGAGCCTCAAATTCACGAAAGACGCGTCACAAAATAGTATATCGCCGTCCGAACATTTTGTGATTATATAATAGCGGCGCGACCGATCATTCGATCGACCTTGCTGACAGACTATAACAAACGAAGTACGAGTCAGAATTGTTATAGTATCTGTTTATAAGAGAAACGAAGTACGAGTCAGAATTGTTATAGTATCTGTTTATAAGAGACTACGTCAATGCCTGAACGGATAAAAACTGGATGTGTGTAGTACTTCCGAAAACTCGCACTTTAATCCCTCTCTCAAATTGGCGAAGCCTGTCGCCTCAGCCTCGTACTATAGCATGGCCTAGCCTTTCTGTCGCTTCCGCTATACCACTTTTATGGAGTGTTTCTGTCTGCTAGAATCGTCAAAGTAGCCCTTTCGGACGTCAACCACGTTCGTGATACACCCGCGACCGCAGGGCCCTCGCATGCTGGAGGTTATGTTCAAATGGGTCGGTCGATCTCGAAACACATACTCACCGTTTAAAGATGCAGCCTATTTAGCTCGTTGGACCGACGACCAGCGAGGGCTTTCTAAATGACAAGATGCTCCAACTAACCTACCTTCTAGATACGATTTTTTGTTAGTTGGATCTCATACTTTTTCTCCACATCCATTTTACTTGAGCTTTCAGCATGTGCCAAACCCGATCATCACTTTCAAATTTATCATCCCCGGAACATCATGTGCGACAGATATCATATACTGTACAGCTAATTCACAGAAGGGAACAACTATGCTTCTGGCCGACGAAAAGGCCCTAAGAGAAGTAAAGCCATTGCCCTTCGCAATATCTATCCTGAACTGTTCCAAGTGCAGAAGAAATTCGGGAACGAGCCGACCTCCGGTCAAGGGAACAATCTCTATGGATGCCTCAACCAACTTTCCGCCGACAAATGGGGGGGCCGATTCTCTATTGGCGACTGCTGCGGGCGTGTTCAATTTGAACAATTCACTCAACCAGACTCAGAATCACACCAGGGAGGAGCGGCCAACATACACTAGAACTTCGTTGACGGACAACTTCAACCTGACCCAAGGGCCAAAGCTCTCCGCGCAGTAAATGAGACAACATCAGGAGCAACGAGGGCGCAAACACGACCAATGTCTCCCCACCATATTGAGTATGCGCGTATAATCGATGGAACGTATGTATAGTATGTATACACCAAGTATGTGTGTGGGGAGGGGGGGGGGGATTTATTATACTCGTGTGGTCCACAGGCTGAACAACGAGTTTACGGAAGACAAGCAGGTAGTACTGTAAATTGTCAATATATATATATCCAGTGTCCCGAGAAATGCGTGAAAAATGCAAATAAAATAATCATCCTTGGAGCTTCACTTGTCCACCCCGTATTGGCGGGCCCCTGCTCAGCTCCAACCCAACCTTTTGCACGAGCTGCATCCCCAGCGGCTCGAGTGCATCCTTCCACACTGCCCTCCTCCGCCTGCCCTCGAATATCTGTCTCGAGCGCTCTCCGACCTCGCCCTCGGGCCCGAACACATACACCTTGTCCGCCCTCCACGGCTCCTCCCTATTCGCAAACGCGATCCACCGCTCCTGCATCGTGTCCCGCACGCGCGTATACGCCCACTCGTCCACGGGCGGCTCCATCCACTCGTCCTCCCCGTCTGAGTCAAACTTGAGATCGTGCTCGTCGTCATCATCGTCTAGATCGAACGAGTCGCAAAAGTCGAACGCCGGCGAGCCCGACGCGGGCGAGGTGGCGAACGGGTGCGGGACTGTGTCGAAGAGGTACGCGAGGTCCGCCTTGTGGGTGACACCCGCGGGCGCCTCTTGGTCGAAGACGTACCGCCACACGCCGTGGCCGGCGCGCCGGCTGCGCGCGCGGGAGGCGACGCATTCTGTGGGCCATGCGACGCGCGTATCGCCGATGAGGTCGAGCACCCGATCCACAATCTCATCGTCCGGTGTGCTGACGCAGATGTCGTACGACGAGAGCAGGACCGAAGCCTTTGTGATGGACTGGCAAATGGCGTTCAGCCGGCGAACGACGGCCTGGGGCGTCCAGAGCGATGCGGGGAGGGACCAGGCGAGGGACGCGGAGCCCGTGTCGCCGATTATGAGAGGCTGGTGGATCGGGGTTTTTGCAGCGTGTGGTCGTGTGCGCGAGCGAGATCGACTGGAAGGGCGATTTCCGTGAGCCGGCTTCAGCCCAGAGGTGTGGGGGCGTGATGAGGACGATGGTTCCGGCTCATCAGGAAGGAAATGCGTCCGCCAGTCGGGCAGGAAGAAGTGACCGTCGTCCACTGCTCGCAAAGTCGACCCACAGCTATTTTTAACAAGCTTCTCTGAGCTGACAGCACGGAGTTCCTCGACTGTGGATACATCCAAGCTCGTCATTACGCGCGAGATATGCCATCCAGCACTGACGACATCGGGGATGCTGTGGTCGATGATCGCGCTCTGAATGATGGCGCGGTGGAAGAGTGGCCGATGGTCGTTTGGTTTCGACAGCAGATGGAAGAGAATGTCAGCTGCGCCCGATGATTCACCGAAAACAGTAACGTTGCTAGGGTCGCCACCGAAGTCCTGGATGAAATGATGGATCCATTTCATGGCGGTGCGTTGGTCGCGTAGACCTAAATAACATTAGCACGCGCGGAACCCGAGATGAATTATACTGACCATAGTTTCCTACCCCGATATCGCCCGCCGCTTTATTGTCGTCCCGGATTAGTTGACTTGCAGCGAAGCCAAAGAGTCCGATGCGGAAGCTAAGGAATGATCAGTGAGGTTGGAGAAACTCGGGGAACGAATGCGCTAACTTGAAAGTTACGACGATCACGGGCTTCTCGAGCAACATGCTTTTGCGCACGATAGACCCTCCGTCGTATATCCAGCTAGAGCCATGGCCCCTGTCACCACCACTAATGCGAAAAAAGACACAGTCAGTGGGCGGTGTTTATCACAGGCAAGGACTGCATTGAGACGCACCCATGCACCCAAAGCATCACAGGTACCCGAGATTGAGACGTTAAGCCGGCTGGACACGTTATATTCAAGTTCAAGCACTCGAATTCGTTCTGCTCGAGGACCTGTTGTGGAACATCCTCGCGGCCCAAGCCGAAGAGCTCCTCCTCGAAACTCTTCTTTTGGAGCTGGGGGCATATGGGGCTGCGATTTTGTTAGACGATCTGTCCAGAAAGAGCAGCAGATGACGATACCCGTAGTGCGAGGCATCCGTTTTGGAGGGTAGGGTTGTTATGAGGTGAGACTGGCGAAAGCGAGCGGGAATGGAAGCATATTTAATGCCCCGATACTGGTGTATCGGTGTCTCGGGGGTCGAAGCCGCGTGCTGGACTCCATAAAAGGTAGTAGAGAGTCCTGAATGGAGCAGCACAGGCTGGGCGCCACATTGAGCGGGCATACTGGCCAATCGTCGGAGAATGAGGTGGAGGGGGAGGAGGAGGAGGAAATCGGTAGAGGTGCTGTTGATATGAAAAGCGAAACTCCGGGCATTGTGATTCAGGAAGATCGATGAATGAGAGGATTGGGAAATACCTCGAGAGATCGCTACACATCATCCCGAATAGGCAACATTCTGATTCACACGCAAGTCAATGATCACATGACAAGCGGAGGAAAATGCCAGAACGCCCTCGACCCGCCCTCGACCGCGGTCCAGTATGTACTACCCTTCGCGATCTCTAGACAGACGGAAACAGCAGACAAGGCTAGGACCTGGGCCGCCGATGGGGGCCGATGGCAGCCAGAGGGATCATTACGCGTAATGAGAGCAGATGACGACGCCCACGGGCGGGTCTTGCGAGAGTCATTCATCTTATTCCGCAGTTTCTCCCAGTCCCACATAGTCTCATGGTCGCCGGATGGTCAGGGTCTTTGGCGTTTTGTCGACATCGGATACGTCGAAATGACGGCGTTGCGACAAAAAAGCGTACATAGAACATGACTAGTACGACCTGTGATAGAAGTTAGTGGGTAGATGCGTTTCATCGGTGAAATCTTACTAGAGCATCCGCGCTTCCCGACCAAAATACTACAGAGAATAGATGGCGGTCACCGTAGATCGCTTCTCCATCGCACCACGCGGGAAATGAGGAACATAACATCCGTCCCAGGTGGGGACCGTGTGTGTGAGGCTGAATGGTTGTCGCCGGCTGTATCCTAGCACGACAATGCTCATATCGGCTGGATGCATTTAAGGCTCGGAGAAGAGATACGAAACAACATAATCTCGTTTGATACAACGAAACAGCTATCAGCATAAGATGGGTCTTGCAGCTCGAGGAAGGAGAGAGGGAACGCTAGTAAATACTAGGAGATGAGGGTTGGGAGAAAAAGACGATTGGAAGATAGAGACATCGATATGGATGACAAATGGATTGATGGATTAGCACCGCCACTTCAAGGTTAAACACGATCAAGCACGATCCAGTCGTCAACTGCGTAGAGCAAGAGCATGCCCAGGTTTTCAAGATTCGGCTGGCTTTGCAAGTCCTGGGCGATCCTGAATTCCGACAGGTTTGCCAAATGCGGTATCGGCCATCACATCAGCGCACTGCCTGCAGAGAACATATAAAGCTGGAGCAATACCAACGTCAATGATCCCCGTCTTACGACCCGATATTTGTTTTTGTTCACATGGTAAATTCCTCTTGCCTTCCGGATTTCTTGACTCAGCCAACGTCCCCGCAGCCGGGTCGAGATTCGCCTGCACACCTGTTCATATGTATACACGAGCTGTATGAGCTGCTGTTAATGCAGCTATCTCAAGGAGGAGGATATGCGTTAGATCAAACGTCCATCGCCAGACTTGCGCGCGTATCCAAAATGACGTCGGACCCCGCGCTCGACGTGCTGTGGATGAAAGTCACCCGCCCGTCTCAAATTATCCACCTGCTCCCTGAAGAGACATACGAGTTGATTAAACTTCCCTACAGCTCGGGACAAGTAAGTATTCAACCCCACCATCCCCGTAATATAAACACACAGCATCTCTTTCTAGTACAACCTTGGCAAGCGCGTTCTAATGGAGTCCGACTTCGCTACGTTCGACAAGTATGCACCGCGCGTCCAGCTCGTCAATTTATCCAGCTCGTTCACAAGCGTAACCGGAGGATGCGAGCTCTTTTCCACTCTGAAAACCTTCAGAGATCCCATCTTTCCTCGCCTTCTTGGGCTCGATTGGCACCCCTCAGTTAAATTCAACACAGTCGGCGCATTTCACCTGATTTCACGGGAATTTAATGTTCCCAAGGATCATTTTGCACTCTCCATGTGGAGCCGCGTTAACGTCTCGGATGCGGTTGTTAAAAAATCCCCAAACTTCGCCACTGGTGTTGGACTGGCCGAAACGATCGCTTTGTTCCAGAAACCGCTTTCATCTTGGCTTCCGGATGTTCCCAGTTTGTCCATGCACACGGGCAGTGTTCTCCCCAATCCAGTTATTTTGGAGGGGCTCAGAAGCCTGTCCGATTTGCAGCACTTCGACTCTCAATTATCCCTCGGCGCAGATACCTTGGCCCATCTAGCCGGTTTACCTCGCCTCAAGACTCTGCATATATGGGAGGAGGTGGACCCGACCATGGCTAGCCTGAGCAAAATTATCGTGAAAAGGCAACAGTCTAATGGACCACCAAGTTTCCCTGCGCTTGAAAGTGTGGAGATCCGCGGCACTTATTCTACGCTCAACACGTTCCTTCCCTTCCTTACGTCCAACGTTCTCGAGTCGGTTGTCTTAAATCTCACCGATTTCCAACCTGTCGACACTTCCATATTCTCGATTCTCACGACACCCTCCACTCGCTTATCGACTCTCCGACACTTTACCTTTCATACACCTGACTACGCAATACCCGAGAGGAAGCGCCATGCTCTTTTTTCGATAGCAATGTTCGAACCTCTATTCGCCTGCGCGAACTTGGAGACTTTTGACGTCAAATTTGACGCCTTCAAAGTCGAGTTCGATGACGCAGGCTTAGAAAGGATGGCCGACGCGTGGCCAAGGCTGGCATGCCTCAAAGTGTTCTCGAGGTATACTCAACAGTACACCTGGGCCGACCCGCAGGTGCAGCTCTACACTCTCTGGAGCTTGGTGGAGAAGTGTCGCGGCCTCCGCCAGATTGAAATGGCCATCGACGCCCGGGTCGATTACCCATTTGTCCCGCCGCAGGGTCGGGCCGTGTCTGGCTTGTACACCACACACAAGATCTGCTTTTTCCTCTTGCCATGCGGGTCCCCGACATATGTTGCAGCGTTCCTCAACCTCGCATTCCCCCAACTCGCCGATTTTCATGCAGGAGCACCTAAAGAACGAACAGAAAATCGGATAGATCACTGGGGTCAGGTGCGGGATGCACTCCCTGGTGTGGATCAAGAATGGCGCGCCATGCGCCTCGCTTTTGCAAATGTGAGAAGTTTCGCGCCTTTAAGTTGATCTCGAAGGTTAACGGTAGAGCTTTAGCAGTGAAACAATGAGTTGTTCTGAAGGGATAATTCTACTTTGCGAGGGAATAGAGTGATCCCGGTAGGCTCCAATTGAACAGTTAAACTTATGTTCAAATGATCACGTGTGCGAGTGTTGAATAACCGAGAGCTACTATAAAATCATTAGGTCTGATTCCCCTGCCTCGTTCTCTATAAAAGAGATGACTCTGATTTCACCCTGGCTCGCACGCGGGCTCAGAGTCGGAATCGCTGCCCGTCAGCGTTCTGTGTGATCATTCATGCCGTGTGTGCCCATGATAGGTCCGAATAAAAGACCTTCATTCTGTCGGCGCAAAGATAACCGAGTCCTCATCACAGGATCACCTCTTCTGACCGGACAAAAAAATGAGATTTGTAGCCCTCCTCATTTTCCTTCGCGCTGGTCTCGGTCCAGTCGACCAAGAATGTTATACGGGAATAGTAGTCCTCTCTATGAAGAGACGTAGAGCCATGGCTCCTTAGCTTTTTTCTTTTTCCGCAGGTTTTCAAATGTTGGGTATTTCCTCGGTGGATGAATAGACTCGGATTGTTTGGGAACTTCATGAAATGCGTATCCCTTTTTGTAATCTTTCAACATCGCCTCACCGATCAATTCATCGTGAGGTCCAGGAAGATTTGCCTCGCGAAATATATGATTTTGCTCGTCGAGGATCCTTGGATGGTGCTCTAGTTCGAGAATCGAGAGATATATGCACGTGACCAAAACTGATCCGAGTTGATAGGATCAACTCCAGACATAGTCAAATATGTGCCTCGTCGTCTCTTCACTTTTAGCGCTCTTTGTACGCCGTCGGGACGACAACTAACGCGAATTCCAGAAATTCTCAGCCATCAAATGATACTTTTCTTAGTTGCGTTCTCTACATCTGGTGGATAAGATTGCAGCCGGGACCAAGCTGGGAACGCGAAGGAATGGAAGTTGTCTGTCGCAGACTCGAAAAACAGGATGTACTACTGAATGGCTCATCCAATATAAGTAAGTTAAAGTTAAACACAGCTCCATAAAGATATAATCCAAGCCAAGTCCCAAAAAATAATACTAAGTCCTCTAGCGTACAGGGAGTCAGGGCTCACGGGGAGGCAGAGCCGCTGCGGCTGGGGGCGGACAATCGCTTCGCCCCCTCGCAAAACTGCCCTTCCGCATAAACCACCAAGGCCCGTTTGTCGACCTTGCCATTTTTCGTCATGGGGAAGTCGTCAATGGCAAGGTACTGTGTGGGGACTGCATGGTACGGCTGAACCGCTGCCGTCGCGTCGCGTACCAGCGAGAGGTCCACCGTAGATGGCGAAACAAAACCCCAGAGCTCTTTATCTACGAGCAGGGCGACGGCATTCCGTACAGCGTCATGCGTCTATATCAGGTACGCTTTCAGTATGTCGGCCTAAATGGATAAGCCCACTCACCCTCATAGCGGCAGCGACTCCGTCTAATTCCACCCGGAAACCCTTCACTTTGACTGCCGGTCGCGGGTCAGTGTGCTGTGCAGGTCAAGGAAGCTACTGAAGCCGTACCTTGATCGTCAGCTCGTCCTAGATGGTCTAATTGGCCGTCGTTCCGCCAGCGCCCTAGGTCCCCCGTGTTGAACATCATGGCACCACCACCGACAAACGGATCGGGTCGGTAGCGCTCGGCCGTCTTCTCAGGAAGGTTCATATAACCGTTGCTGACGCCTACGCCGCCTACCCACATGCACCCGGTCTGTCCAATCGCGACGGGCCGGGTGCTAGAGGGATCCCGCGAAAGTACATATACGTTCGTATTCGGGATGGGCTTCCCGATAGATAACGGGTATCCTGGCGTGTGCGGCTGGACAGTGTTACAAATCGAGATTTCGGTCGGCCCACAGCAATTACTGAAGTTTGTGAAACTGGCCCACTTATCGGCGAGTGCTGTACTTCCGTTAATATCGCGTCATTAATATAACACAGGAAGCGGCGATAACTCGCCTTGCGGGCAAGGTTCCCCTCCCACAATGACATGTTTGATGCTCGGATAGTCCTCGGGCTGGTGGCACGCCAAGATGCTCGGAGTCGCGATGACAATGTCGACAGTCTGCATAAGTGCAATCCAATCTTTCTTTGTGTTCCCCCGGATGCACAAAGTACATCCGTTATACAGCGACCCGAGGATTTCCCAGGCACCCATGTCGAACGCGATATTTAGGAACTGGCCAACGCGTAGCCCCGGTCGCATGCCGACATTCGCCGGGGGCCCGCTGATCACTATCAGAATTGGGTCAAGAAAATCCCGGAGAAGACTAACTCTAAATAATACCATTAGTGACCCCGCGATGTCGTACATCGACGCCCTTCGGCACCCCTGTTGTGCCTGAGGTATAAATGATGTATGCACCGTCGAAGGGCGTTGTTGTGTCCGGCGGCTTGCTGCCGTCGGCATTTGAGAGTTCGTCGGCCTCAATGACAGATTCGAGATCGATGGTGGGAACTATGTCGGGGCTGACGCGGTGCACGAACTCGCTCATCGCGAGGACTGCACTGGGCTTGGAGTCGTTCAGCACGTAGCTCAGTGTCGAGTCGGGAATAGTGACAGCGTCTAGGGGTACGTACTGCCCTCCAGCCTTCAAAACCGCCAGAATGCCGACAATCAAGTAGATGGAGCGCCGGGAGAGAATGCAGACTTTCTTCCCCGGGGAGATGCCCAGCGCACGGAGGCGACGGGCGAGGCGGTTGGCTCGCATGTCGAGTTGACTGAAAGTCAATGTTTGACCATAAAGAGTGTGCTCGACAGCGATGGCGTCCGGCTGCATGCGTGCGTGGCGTTCAAAGGAATGGTGGATGACTGGAGCTTCGACATGCCGCCGAGGGCCCAGTCCGTAGTGGTAGAACAAGACTATGTCCTCGGGCGACAGAGTCGAGAGTCCGGGATATGAGAGCTTGTGGACGGCCTTGGACGTGGAGGGCATGGGCACCACCGGGGCGGTGGCCCAAGTCGTGGCGGTGGTGGTGGTGGTGGTGGTGGCGGACATGCTGAAGGGTCCAACGAAGGGAATGTTTCAAACGAAAGTTCGGGAATTTAAGAGGACAAGACAAGTGATCTAGATGGGAAGAAGGGTACTGTCGATGCCAACTGAGACAAGCTATTTAAAAAAGGAAAAACGAATAGGATAAAATAGACGTACCTACAACAGACGTTTGCCATCCAACCTCCGCCAGCGTCACAACGGCATTATGCGATTTGATGTCCTCAACATGTTTGGCGGAGGCCGTCTCCGGGACCATTTTCTGACGGGTTAAAAGCAGCGGGTGGCACACGTATGTAGGCATATATGCGGGCCGTTGACATTCTCTTGATGTTCTGATGATTCGCAATTTCGTGATGCTTCTAATTGCCAAATGGAAAGGATACACGAGAGTCGCGTGGAGAACTTTTAGAGCTGTCAGTACTGTGGTCGTTGGTAGGTAGCTGGAGCTCGGAGGATCGGTTGCGGACCAATTTGCAATGCTATTAGTATTTTGGTTAATTTGGTAAACACGTGCACGCGTCGAGCGGCTGATGCCGAACCCTGCCGCTGATAACTTTCGGTGCGAGGGATGGAAGGAATAAACGTAAAGGGGAGCAGGAACCCCATTTGACGTTTGTACTGTTTGGAACCATCATCTCGGCAAGCACATCATTCCGCATCTCCACTCCAATCTTATGGCCTGGTCTCAGTTCCCGGATGGTACCTACCAAAGGCTTCTGGGCGACAGCGAATATGCCTTGTTTCTTGGCTCACAGAATGCACTGGGAGACATGTAGGTTGCGGGTTGGTCCTGGGGGGTCATACTGACATGCCACAGGTTCTTGCATCTGACCCTGCGCGCGCCGACTGAATGTTTTCGCGCCGAACGCCTTCGAATTGCATGGAGTTTGATCCGCAGAAAGAACCCGTTGCTGATGTCCCAGGTCTTTGTAGACGGGGATGAGCTGGGTACCGCGCGGTTCTCGTTAGTGTCCTTTATTTTGTGTATTTCGATGCCTCATTTTCTGGCCAGGTTCTCTCCGCCTTCAACCTCCGAAAATGCCATACAAGAGGCGGCGGCCGCGGTGCGCTTCAGCCACGAAACGAAGGATGGTGCGTGGATACTGCTGGGTTGGCAAATCAATGTGGAATGACGGTTATATCAGAGCTCATATCCGCCTATATGGACGGGCCGCGGATCCTTTCCAACCACTATCTCTCATATCTGGTCATTTCTACGCCAGAAAGTTTCCATGACAACGATGCTTTGGAGTATGACATTCTCATGTGTGCTCCCCATTTTATTGGCGATGGCACAGCTCTCCACCAGTCGACTCACGAGCTCATTTGCCTCGTTACTTCACAAAAAACAGATACAGAATTAGCTGAGGAGCTCGATAAACCACAAAACTGGGTAGGCAACACCGTCAGTTTGTTTTAAGCCAGAGTTTCAATTTCCATATAGGCAGAGAACTTACCTCTGAGCGTCGAGGCGAGGCTATCAGCTCCGTCCTCGGCGCTTGGACGTGCAGCATGCAAGATCAACTACATGCAAGCCCTCAGCCATGAAATTGTGCGTCAATTTAATAATTCTTGGCGCGATCATAGACTGTACCCCAGGGCGGGCATACTTTTTCGCGCACTCAGCGCGGAGCCAAGAAGACCGTTATTCAAGAGCGTGAATTTTCAGAGGCACAGACGGCCACCATTCTGGCAAATTGTAAAACTAACGGGGTGACGATCAATCATGCCCTTGTTGCACTCTGTAACGTCGCCTGGGCACGCTGCACCTCCCAGTCTTTCGAACTTCCCATGTAAGTTTTGTTCCCTCTGCCAGCAATTTCTTAATATTTCTACGACGTAACCAGGATGCTCTATACCGCCGCTAACCTGCGGCCTCATCTGTTGCCTCAGTCCTCCGGCTCACACTGGTTCCTGGCGCTCGCATATTTCACGATTTCCCTTCCTGCTTTCGCGCCGGCAAAGAACGCCGGGGTTTGGCATCGCGCCCGCCTCGCCAAGGCGCAAATGCAACATGCCGTGCGCTCACCCCTACTCCCTGCACGCGCGCTCCTTTCTGCTGCAGCCCGTGCTCGTCGCACGCCGCCCTCTGCATTTACGCCCCCGCCTGGATCCCCCGACCTCCCCGCACGTCCCGCGGCAAGTTCCGCGCTCCTCGGGATCTCGCTCATCGGCGATCTAGACCGTACGTACGTGCGCAGCGCGTACGGCCCCGGCGTTCATCTTCGCAGCGTCGCGACAGCCAGTCGACTCAAGCCCGGAGGGCTCCTCCTGCTCGGGCACTCTTTTGGCCGGCGTCTTGTTCTTCAACTGTGCTGGGACAGTATGGGGTTCGCCGAGGGCGAGGTAGAGCGCTTCTGGGCTGCCCTTACGGGTGCAGTGACCGAATTCCTGTGTTAGATGCATGTACGTAGTTCTGTTCCGTTAGAGTTGACTGAAGGAGGTCCGTCATATCACAATAGGGCGGGGATACATATTGATTGTTCAGCATATTGAAAGCATCCGCCTTCATTGCCCGTATTATTCGCGCTTTCGAAAGGCTCTCAAAGAACGTCTTCCTGGCAGCCGTTTTCAAGCCGGAGTGTTATCTTTCATCTGTCATATATGGATGCTGTTAAATTGTCAAAATGAAGATGGAGGGGTGTTGCTTTAATTAGTGGTGTTCATGTTCTGGCTGTTAATCTTGATGGACTGATTTCCACATCCAGGCTGAATTTACCAAAGCTATTTCGTCGCGTCTGACATCACATCGCGTTGCGTGTCAGTTCGAATGCAAATGTCTCCTCCGGCCTTAGAGTGTATCTTCCAACGCGCTACGCAGCGCCCGGATTGTTATCTCGGTAATATTTGCACTAGAACGTCGAAAGGGAACGGCAACTTCGAACTCCCAAAAAAGAGTATCGAACCAAACTCTGGGCTGCTGCCACAACTCTATCAATCACCTTGATACATCGCCGGATAATTTTATTTCCGCGTTCACATCGGAAACTTGATGAGCGCCCTTGAGCGGTAAGTAGCTGCGGTTTTTGTCGTTTCGGTCGTTCGGATTTCGGATGATTGGGAACGCTGAAGCTTCTAGTTATAAAACCTCAATGAACTGGGTTGCCTTATTAAGGCAACTGTGCTCGCTTCGTAACAGCATGCCCTGGCATTCATTCTTTCTGAGAAGGAGGCCTGTGCCTGCCGAGGTGGTCCTGAGCGAAGCTTGACGCGACGGGAAGGACAGAATCGAAGGCAAATGCTGCCGACTCCGGCATGGACGGCACCAAGACGGCACGCGTCGGCATCTATCTGATCGGAGCCATCACTCTTCCCGTTCGTCGCATCCTCATCGGACGTTGTTAATACTGTTTGCTTCAGGTGCTTGGCATTTCGGGCTAGCTCAGCTCTATTGGTCACCTTCTGGACTTCGTGCAGTATCTCCGACAGGAAACCTTGAGGAAACTGCGGCCAGAACTAGTTCAGAGTCATCCCAATTGCGCATAATGTTGATTGTGCATAATGCCGCAAGACTTATAAATTTGGCGCGGCTGCGTGCTGGTCGTACCGGATCACGCCCCCGTATTTCCACTGTACCAGCATTTCCAGGCTCATAACGTACGGCTTTACGGCGGGACTGGAATCAGGTCCAGAACCACGTCTTCAAACACCGTTCTCGTTCCACGGACCACAAGCACTTGAAGCCAGTATTATACCCCTTTAAAAGCTGCCACTCTTATCGCATCTTTCCGAATCACCCCCGAGATCTCGATAATGCGACCCGCCGCCGTGATGCTCCTTCTTGGGATTGCCGGACTCGGCGTCCAGGCGATAGACAACCGCTTGCTATACACCATCCCGGAAAAGGAGACCATTGATACATTCCGTACCTGGTACTGTATGCCGTATTCCCCGTACACGGGCACTGAATCCCATGGCCTCGCCCGGCGCCAGCTTCGAGCAGACCTGCACCGACGGGACATGGAAGCCCGCGCACCACCAGGGGCTCACCTTTCGGGGATTTATATTCCAGCCAGGCGATTACTCGGGGAAACACGCGGATAGTGCGTATATCCTCTTCCACCGGCTGTTGTCGGCCTCCACTCATGAATATACATGATAGCCGAAGCCCGCATTGTCTGCGTAAGTGTTCGCGTCCTTTTGGGCGCATACCATCCTGATAGGTGGATATAGTCGTGGTACAATGCGTCCGCACTCAACCCGCCGTCGATTACATTTACAAAGGAGGTTGCGGAGTACCTGGGGGCTACTAAGACCTAAACGAGCGGCTACGAGACAGTCGGCTACTTCGGAAACGGATGAACGTTCGGGTGGTCTTGTATTTGTAATAGGTTGACACCCAGCTCTCGATTATACGAGTCGGGTTGATTTTACGGTGGGCGAACTTCAGACGGATCATGAACAGAAAATTTCAACCATAATTCTCCTGGCCGATGTTGAGCAAGGATATTACAGTGGCGAAGCGCACACTCAACGACTGGGTATATTATGCGAGACACGGGCATAATACAGTTTTGGTCTATATGTAGACGTCCACTACCGTCCCCCCAATCCAATCCGCGCAGCGAGCTGACGCGCCTGGAGGATTCGCATGCGGCGCGCGCGTGTGGAGACGCCGAAGAGAGCGAGGGCGGCGAAGAGGACGTTACAGGCGACAAACTCGAGGAAGTCGGCGCGCTCCTGGGCGATGATGCGGCCGCATGCAGCCCAGGCCAGGGTTTCTCCGGAGTGCGAATGCGGCAGGTCCGCTGCACGGGCTATAGGTGGTACCGGCGCGCGATCGTCTAGCGGTGGAGGTCGGCCTGTACGTGGTGGAACGGGCGTTGAGGTATGGGCAGTGCCGTTTGCACAGTGCATTACGCGACGCGAGCCGAAGGGCTGGCAGAAGGGTTCATGGAGCTGCATTCGGCTCGGTAAGCGCCAAAATCAGAGGTAATTCAGGAGAAACAAACCAAATCGGCAGGGCAGGGCTCACAGTCGCCATATGGCGCGCAAATGAGGTCGGCGGGGAGTTCGCTATGGATTGTCTCCGTCGCAAAACATGTCATGAAGAGTCTAGCGCGTGAATCTCAGTGAAATGAGTGGCTTTTAGCCGATATGTACGCACAGGGAGAGTACCCAGAGCAGCAGCATTTGCAGCACATGAACGTCGAGGACAAGCAGGAATAGCCACGTGAGGTAGGAGTCACGACGTCACAGTCACTCATCCCGACTTTCCTCCCGACTTTCCCGCCCAACATGTCGCGCCGCGCAGCTATCATCGAGGAAGAGTTCGACGACGATACAGACCTCCCGCTGCCGTCTCACCCGCTACCTAATACTGGGACTAGTGGCCCCCTACTGCAGGAGCTATATATCTCGGATGACGAGCTCGACCCGCCCCCGAATCAGCGTGCAGGGCCTGCATCTCCCCCTCACGCCCAGCCAACGTTCCGCCCACCTCCCGGGTCCAATTTACAGAATACTGTGACAGATATCACCCCTTACAAGAAGTGCGTAAATATCCCTACTCGTCACTGGGATGAGACTGACGCAATGTAGCTGGACATGCATCTATCCAATCTACATAGACGCCAAGCGTGCATATGGGACCGGTCAGCGTCGTGTTCCACGGGCGCATGCTGTGTGGTGGCCGCTCAGCAAGGACATCGCCGACGCGACCAACGCACTGGGTCTAGCAACTCTGCATGAGGTCAACAAGTCTCACCCTCGCGATTGGGAGAATCCGGGGAGAGTACGAGTGCAGTGGAAGAAGGATGGGAGGCTGATGAACCCGACGATAAGAACAAGTGGGTGCCGCTCCAGGGTCTCGATTATTTAATCTCACCAACCCATAGAGAAACACCTCCTCGAGTCTATCGCCAAGCGCATACAGCTCGTCAAACCGCAGTCCGTGCCCGTTCCGCCGTTCCACCCGTCTCCCGCCAGCGCAACCCCGGCTGCAGGCTCCACGCCGACACCGGGCAAGGGCAAGCAGGCGTCAACTCCGGCGGCGAAAAAGCCGTCTGCAGCGCGCCCCACACCGGCCCCGCCGCTCCCACACCCGCCGCTGGCTGCGCGCGTGTCACCTTACTCGCCCGCGCTGGCGAGCGGCATGCTAGTCGACGCCGTGAAGGCTGGAATGGCTGCCCAGGCGCAGGAGGCCATCGCAGCCCCTGGACAGCAGGGCACACCGGGACAGCAGGGGCCTGGTGGCGCGCAGAAAGGGAAGAGGAAGGTCGTTAGAGTGAGAGGATAGGGTAGCGTGAACGAATAAATTTTTGTTGTGAATTTACTCATTAATGTCGGAAGTTAAATGCAGGCGAATGTAGGTGCATTCATTTTCATCCAATTTTTGGCGCCCACATCCAGACTCTAAAACCACCATATGTAATCGCCGTGTAGAACGGCCTGAGATGTCAGTCCGCGCCCTCAAGCACCCACAGCCTGACCAAAATCTGCGCTTCCGTAACGATATGTCACAATTCCGAGAAAAACCTTATAACAGTTAGCCTTAGAAAACCCTTTTCAATCCCCCATGTTGTCGAAGTTAATCCTAAGCGCACTTGCTACATTGTTCGCTGTCCCCGCCGCCTCCTCCCGCGTGGTCGATCTGGGTTACGCCGCATATCAGTCGAATCTTAGTCTCGAGGAGGGCGTTACCAGCTTCCTTGGGATCCGATACGCTGCGCCGCCCGTAGGCAAGTCGACCCGTCGTTGGAGTTTTTCCCCTCGTGTTGATTAGCTTTAGGCGCTATGCGGTGGATGGCGCCGCAAGCGCCTGCGCGCGTCTCCGGAGTGCACAACGCGACGGTGGCGCCCCGCCAGTGTTTTCAGGCCGCCGGGCTCACCGGGTCCGCCGGCACGGCTGTCACCAATCGATTCAGGGATTTCCGCTCAAGTGGCCTTTCCCCGAACCTGAGACATGCGGGCAAGGGCAAACGCGAGACGGACGGCATATCCGACGAGGACTGTCTGTTTCTCAAGTACGCGCCGCCCACCCTCTTTTTCGACGCGCAGGCTCACCGGTGTTCAACATTCAACTAGCGTACACGTCCCGACTGCGCCAAAAACGCGCGCCCTGCTGCCGGTGATTGTGTACTTCCACGGTGGCGGGTACGCGTCAGGTATTTCGAGGGTTAATCATACTGAGGTATTGTACGGCAGGTACGACGCGGGGAACATCAGTCTCTACCCGACACAGGACTTTGTCAATCTAAGCAACGGAGGCGTCGTCGCGGTGAGCGTGCAATATCGCCTGGGGCTATTTGGTGGGTATATACTAACTTCGAAATGAAGATAAGTACTTACTCGTTGCTCAGGTTTTTTGGCTGGGAAAAAAATCAAGGAGGACGGGAATCTCAATGCTGGACTGCGTGCGTTCCTTTCGCGAACGTATTTGGTCACGAATTAAGTTTAGGGTGACAGTGGACCAGAACTTCGCGCTTCAATGGGTGCAAAAATATGTTGAGACGTCGTTATTCGCTGTTGGTTAAATTCTGATCAGAGATATTTATTTAGATCGCTTATTTCGGGGGAGACCCTGCCAAAGTCACAATTTGGGGCCAATCGGCCGGGGCCGGTTCGGTGCTCCAGCATCTTGTTGCCCATGGCGGAAAGACGGCGCCTCCGCTGTTCCGTGCGGCCCTTGCGAACTCGCCCTTCCTTCCATTCCAATATCACTACGACGACCCCATCCCCGAGGTCTGTACATGTCTTGGCGATGTACCTCGAGCTGAACCTTGCGGTAGACTCTTTACGATGACGTAGTTTCTCAATCAGGGTCAGTCTGTTTCAATTTGAGACGAGAGAGCATCCGCAGCTAACTTATTTCGCCAGTTGTGCACATGCTACCGATACCCTGCGGTGCCTCCGTTCAGCCCCAGCCACTGTGCTCCTCAATGCAGACACGCAGATCGGGCTCGCCAGCTTTATGGGCACCTACACCTTCGTCCCTGTCGTTGACGGGACTTTCATTGTCGAGCGACCGTCCGTAACCTTCAACCATGGCAGAGCAAACGGAGTCCAACCAATTCTATTATATTCAACCACCTTCTTACATATTCTATATACAGAATGCCCTCCTGGTAACGACGAACTCCGACGAAGGAGCCGCGTTCTTCGTGTTTCCCAACGTATTGGACGCAAACAATTTTACGCTGGTGGAATACATCACGCAGCTCTTCCCGCGTCTGCCAAATGCGCACATCAACGACGCCGCTCGCATTTACTCCCGCCTCGGTCAAGCGGTGTCAGACCAGGCGACGAAAGTCATGGGAGAGTGTAGGTTCTCCGGTTTTGGCGAGCGGCAGAAGCTAAGCCATGCATGCAGCCATTTTCGGCTGCCCTGCGTACTGGATGGTCGGGGCGTTTGGGAACACCGGGTGGAAGGTGCGAATTTATTGAGGTGTGATATATGACCTACCTAAAGCTCCTTCATACAGGCTGAGTTCGCCATTCCGCCGGGGCTTCATGCGGAGGATTTGTCCTATGAATTTTCGACGTGGGTTCAAATTTATCGAGTTGTATGCTGGCCCAGAGCTGAGGGTGTTCACGCATTGTGCATTTAGCTTCGCCATCCCTCCGACCTTCACCGACCCAGCCTTCCTCGATGCATACCGCCAGTCATTTCTGTCCACGGCAATCGCCCTAAACCCAAATTTCCACTCGCAATCAAGCCTCCTGCCACGCTGGTCCGGGTGGCGCACGGCGCATGGCGAGATGCTGTTCAATGAAACGGTCACCGGGGCACCTGTGGTCAGGACTCTCACTACGGACGCGAAATTGCTGCAGCGCTGCGCGTGGGTCGAATTTTTCAACGTTTCCTCCCCAGTCGTTCCTGATATTAGGTCAAACTCAAGGTTCTGGAACGAGGTGTCTACGTATACATCCCAGTGACTTATAGACCGGCGTGGTTCAGGATTATTGAGCTCCATTTCACCTCGGCAGGACACGTATTGTGGCGGGGCCCAGAGAAAATGAATTCCGGCCACTTGTAACCGTCGCACAGGTCCGATGACCTATGTCCGTTACACAATTCAAAGCTCAAAACGCATCAACCGAAAGGGATCAGCCGGCCGGTATCATTCAGTTGTCAGATGGAGCTTTGTTCAATAGAATTTGACCAGAATCGGTACTATGACCCGTTTCGGTCGGCAAAATGCACCATTGCTCTATGAGTTCTCATCCAAATCTCTTCGGATCTTGTGCAGGCGAAATCTATACATGTAGCCGTCCCGAATATAAAGAAAGTTTGAGGAAAACGGACGAACAAAAATGAGCGAGGACTCTGAGTCCATCAAGGTCTATCAAACCCAGTGATTTTACCTTAAATCTGGTCAGAACGAGTTCTCCTGCGCGAGAAATCTCCTGAGTTTTTCGGTGGGGGCCCCTCTACATAATGAAAGTATGCTGCACAAAAACAACGGCGTAAAAGAGACGGAGGACGGCTGCGGGAGGGGCCAGCGTGACAATTCAAACTCCGACGATTGCTGAGTTTACCCAAGAATGGTGGATAACCTGCCGTCCTCTGTCCTTTTTCGTCCCGTTTTTTTCGTGTGACAGGTTTTTATGCTGTAGATAGGCCTCCCACAAAAAGCTCAGAAAATTCAGAGGCCAGGAGAGCGCGTTCTGAAGAGGTTCAGAGCCAGATCACTGGCTTGATGGACTTGGAGTCCTCGCTCATTTTTTATTCGTCCGTTTTCCTCAATTTTTATATACATTCGGGACAGCTACATGTATAGCTTTCGCTTGCATAAGATCCGAAGAGATTCGGATGAGAACTCATAGAGCAATGGTGCATTTTGCCGATCTGGTCAATTTTGCCGACCGAAACGGGGTCATAGTATGATCCTCGCGATTAGGGAAACAAATGAGACGGAAATAACTTCAAAATTCCCACCCGGACGAGAGGTCCGTCATCACGGGTACACCTGCGACGATATCGCGGCAGGTCTTGACATCGCTACAACGGCCTCCACCAAAACAATCCAGGCTGCGGCATGAATTTACCGTCTCGAAGAGCTCTATAAAAGAGGGGTATGAAGAGACCATGATAGTATCCAGCCCTGCCTGAAATGCGTTTTGCGACCATCCTGCCCTTTATCTGTGCCAGTATTGGCCTGGTACACGCTGTCGACGACCGCTTACTCTTTGCAATTCCCTCGGGGGAGACCATGGACGATTTCACCACGGCGTGCGTGCATAACTCTTTGTTTCATCGCATCCTACCTCTAACGCACACAAATTCTACTCAGATTCCAAACCGCGTGCCAGACCTGGGCGCCAGCTGCCGAAGCGGGCCTGACGTTCGAGGAAGCCTTGGTCGAGCCTGGCGACTTCCGCGGCGCAAACCCTACCAGTGCGCTCGTCCATCTTTCCGTTCTTTCTTTCGTATTGATTTTGTGTAGCCGAGGCGAAGCTTGTTTGCGTGAGTGAACATTTTTTTACATAATGCGGCTCCCTGATATTTGGCCTAGTCCTGGACGAACGGGACGACATTCCCGACCTTCACAACTGATGTGGCCGAGTCTTTGGGTGCTACCTTGCTATAATGTCTGTGAACCTAGTCTCTTCTAAACATCGCTCGTACCTCCCGTGTTGTACTTTGATTCTTTGAGCAACACACTTGGAATTTGCTTGGAATGTTCTGGCTCGCCGCTCTGAAGCTTTATTGAAAGTGTTATTACATAAATCGAGGCCCGAATCCCAAAATCATGAGGTACTTCGTAACTTCCCAGATTCTTAGGCGGTTCAACTTTGGTTTGAGTCGGGTCAGCACGGACGTTTCCGGATCAGGCAGAGCAGATGCGCCCACGTGATTGCGCATTTGAGTGACGGGTCACGCTTCCAGTTCTCACCACCAATATGTACTGGCTCAAGCGGATCGAATTCCTGTCTTCCGTCCACCCACTCCGATATCTATGGCGAGCCTTCTTTGCTTGGCCCATCATCTTAGGGGCTGGGTAGTTTCTGACTCGGTTCCCCGACGGCCTTGCGGCCCTTGCCTTCCGTCGGGCAGCCAGAAATAGTCCGCGGTTGATACGGCCGGAAGCATAAGACTCAACCCGACATTTTCGCATCCATCGTCTTCCCCCCCACGGAGGAGTTTCACTTGTCACCACCGTCGGTCTCAGCAGTGAACCTCGGGCTGAACTCTTACCAAATCGTAGCCACTGACGCTGGCGGTCATCGGACCCAAATGTCTCGCCATCCCTTTGATCTCACTCCGCGGACCTTGACGCCCGCATCCGCCCTCTACCAGTAGAGAGCAACGGGTCCGCGGGGCTCTTTGTCGTGTCACGCGACCATCGCCTCGACGCCCCGACCACTCCTCCGCGATTTACCTCCTCGGCTGCACAGCCCTTAGAACAGAGCAGGAGACCTTATCCGTCTTGTGGCGAGCGCCAGTGCCACGCCCTTCCCGAAGGAACAGCCTGCGTCCAATATGCATCCACCTACGATGCCCTCTCTATCCACCAATCGGTCAAGAATTCCGACGCTTCCCCATTAAAAACAACGACATATACTCCCGAGACGCTTAATGGAGTGCAAACACCGTACCTGAAAACACGCCTGATTGGAGACCAGTTCAAGGAGAAAAGCTCATGTAAATCGCCCAGAAATTTGCGAAAAGATCGACGTCTACATGATGAGTGTTTCAATGTATAAATCTTCCTTTTCGAGACCCGGGGCATCCACGTACTTATCGCTACCTGCGCATGAACTCCCGTGGTTCACCGAACCTTTTCTCATTGGGTACCGCATATTCAACCTGTAGGCTCGCCTCGAATTGACTGATATGTCGTTCTCGAGAGCACTTTATTGTTCCGGCCGAGCTCCTGTAGCTCTCTTTCCATTTATAGCCGGGACCTTCCACGATACTTGTCAGGATTTTCGTATCTGTCAACACTCCCACATCGATGCCAAGGTAAATCCTCAAATCTCACGCCACACGGTCCACTGTTTCGATCTACATCTTACCGTTTTAAGACCACCTATCGCGACCCACCTCTATATTAATCAACGGGAATCCCCGGCCTGCGCCATGTGTGTTCACGGTTCTACAGAAGTCCTCTCACTACGAGCGCCCCGTCATATGCGAATGGCGCAGGGCAGCCAATCACTGTAAACGAGTACAAGGAATTATCCCCTACTGCGAACCGCAGCAGACATCTGCTCAAGTACAAAACGTCACCTGAACATAAATGTTATCTAAGTGATTATCTTCAACGGCGACGAAACTCCGGATCTAAGACTGTACCCGAGTCCAACTTGACCTGCTCCTCAAGTTCATTATTTATTGTCAGGTGCATTTACCTTTTATCTACTTTCAATGTAAGATTTCCTCAGACATAACGGCAAATACTGGCTTTTGACGGAACCACTGAGATTCAATTATCACAGTGTACACCCGCAGACTGATAACCGTCGAGTTTTCTTATTATGGAACATCAGCTCTCAGGTAATTACACGCTCGTGCTCCGTTTCCACACCCGTGGCACAGATTACCGTTGGGATCCCCTATATAGGACTTCACACAGCTGGAACGCGTTGCCACGTGCTTCGGGCGTTTTCAACCCTGGAGTCGTGTTTCTCTCATGTACTACAAGCGGTCGCACGTGGAAGATGTCTGGGCCCAAATGGTTTTAGGTTTTCTAGGCAGAGGCTCCGAGAGTCAGACTGTGAAAATAATGGGAGCCCACGGCGCTCCGAGTCAACCGTCGATGTCAAAATGCCGAAGCCTGCATACTTCGCTGAACCTTCCTCTCGTTGGGTGCATCACGCTCAATCCTGGACTCTAAGCCCTCGGTTTGACGGACATCTCGGTCTCAAGCACATTCTGCCCCGGCGCCGCTGTTAAATTTTCCATTTCTAGTCAGGACCTCCCCACGCACATCCATTGATCCAAGAGATGTATGATCTTCGTATGTTTACATCTCACGCCACTCGGGTCAACATACTTACTTAATTCTTAATGGCGCCGATCCGGGGACCTGTTATATCCTCCATGTTGATTGAACGTCGTTCTCCAATTGCACGCACATGTGCGTTCACTGTTCTACAGAACTTCCTTTACTTCGAGCGCGCAGCCGGGCCCCATACCGATAGAATACGAATGGCGCAGGACAGCCAATCACCAGACAAATGAGTGCAAGGATAGAGTTTCCCCACCCTGTGAAAAGCAGGTAAGAGGGGTGCTTGACTGGGCTCAAGTACTACTCACCGTCACCTAGCTGAGCATACATTTGATCTGCGAACAGTGGGAATCCAAAACCAGCAAAAGCCCTGAAGGATGATACTCCCGCTATGGCGCTCGCTGCATAAAGCGCGTATGAATCCACCTACGGGGGTGGGGGCAGGTGAGAGGGGGGCGAGGGGGGAGAGAGTAGGAGGGAAGGGAGCGCAGTTAGCGTGGTCACGGTCAGAGTACATCCCAAGAACCAGGAACGATGGAAGGGGGGAAAGCTTACCAGATACGTCTGAATGCAAGTCCAATTGGCACCTGTCAATGTTCGGGTTCCAAAATATATCTTAGACGAGAGCGTGAGATGCAGACCTATTCCAATCGAGTATATGAATACTCCAAGGTCTAGAAAGAGACGCATTTAGCCCTCGGGAATACATCCGCGAATGAGAGATCGTACCTGGTACAAGCCAAAATGCATGGGCTTGTACGGACCATCCATATATCAACAGGCCGATCGGAAGAGTCGTCGCAGATACCATGAGGAGTGGTAGGCTACGGACGAATTAGAGCTCGAGACTTTGAAAAGTGCCAAACCATACGGACCGCATCTCAGGGACACCTATGCCGCCATTCTTCGCCTTCAGATGTAGATAGACACGAGTCAGTACGCGAGCTCCCAGCTGACCACCAACTGTCCCAAGGCTGGTTCAGCCATGTGCAACGCCGCAGCCAATAATCTCACCAGTGGACCCCAAGGCAATTGCGAGATAATGAATGCCGGCTATCCCTGGGCCTTCGTTGTACTGGATCGTAAAAACTTTCACAAATGCTGAGAACGGATAGATTAGGATGTGAAAGAGTCACCCATTGGCACTCACTAGTCAAACTCAAGTAGAGCACTCCATAGAGAACGGCCATGTAGAGAGCGAAAACCTGCACAATGGGCTCCGTGCCGAGAAAGACAATAGGTTTAACCATCCCGCGTCTCATTACGGTTGTCCACGAGCGGTTTGGGTCCTCGAAGGCTGAGTAAACGTTTGGATTCCCGGTCGATTTACGAACCGAACGAGCTTTTCGCTTGAGGATCTCTGGCGCGTACGTCTCGCGCAAACATATCTGGAAATGAAGGTTGGGTCGAGAAGGCAATTAAACAAACGAGACATACGAAGGCCGCAATTTGAAGTATAGCGTCGGCAATGCTGACGCTGAAGAAGACCCAGTGCCACTGGCTTTTCTGTGCGATCCACCCACCTACCAAGGGGCCGGTTGATGGACCCACCTATCAACGCATCAGACTTGAACGTTAAAAGTAATCCTAGACGACCCACAAGTGGGGCTATCGAGTACAATGACATGGCCATTCCACGTTCGGCTGGGGACCACATATCGCCGACGATGGCACCACCTATTGATTGCGGCGCAGCACCTCCAAAACCCGCAAGGAATCGGAAAACTAGGAGCTGCGTCGGTGTCTTTGCAAAAGCGCAAATCGTATTAAAAACTTGACAAGGGAATCAGCGCCTAAAAATACAGCCGAAGAAAAATATCGCACTGAGGAACCAGATGTTAGACACCTGCAGGACAAGTAAACGTCCGCAGAGCTCGCTCAGTGGACCCCAAAATAACGGCTTTTGGGATGATTAACACGACCCATATACAACGAAGGGCAGGACTTACACCGATCGCATATGCTAAAACAAATATTGACAGCGTCATATTCTCCAGGATGGAGCCCGGTTGGATCTTCAAAGCAGCGGAAATGGCAGGCAGCGAGGGTGATGAGATGGAAGACGCGACGGGACTTGCGGCAGGGCTCAGCTGTTAAACCACGGTGGTCGAGCGGAAGGACAGACCTTATAAAGGTGAAAAAGCTGACGACGACCGTGACCATCCACCTGCGGCGATTCGACCAGTTTCGAGGATTTTCGGGGTCTTCGGGACCATCCCAAGACACAATGATCGGAGGTTTCGACGTGTCTGCATGATCTATAGGAATTATTGTGGTTGACGAAGTATGAATAGTGTTTAAGGAGTCGATGTCGTGTGTGGCCTTCTCGATGTCCAGGATTGTTTTAGTCCGTACTGCTAGGGTTTAGAGGAAAAATATAGTCTTGGCATGGACACGTTACTTGGAGGCCCATTAGAAGAGGCTTGAGAGGTATGGGCTGAAGTAAGATCTGGGTGACGGGACATTGCAGCGGCAATAATTATTCGGTGAATGTAAATAGCATCCACTTGTAGTTGAAGAAAGATGTTTCAATTCCAAGGTAACCGTTTGCTTCATCCCACATCGGCGCAAGTATGATTCTTCTCCGGCGCGGAAAACCTTAGAAAATGGAGTAGATCCAAGGACTGAGATAAGCATCCAAGAACGGCGATAGGCCCGGCACGGGCTTCAGCAAGAGCATTCCGAGTCTCCGAGTGTTCCAAAAGCAAACAGACAACTAACACGTTATCTGATCTGCACCGGAGTCGATCTGCAGGTCCCACGGAAGAAGCCATAACCTCGGCGAGTGCCAATGAGAAAACAGCCATGATGGTTGGTGGCCACAGTTTGGTGCGGCGGAGTTCCGCGTCTTTCATTTTCCCACGGCTATTTCCGATCATTCAACGTGTAGCTTACGATTTTTTTTGCGTGACATCGTCTTCCAAGCATGGCCGTCCACCCCGATAGGTCTCTCCGCACTTCTACATATTTTTTATACATATTTTGACATTATTGGTTCATTTTCAACTAGCCCGTGACTTTCCGAGCCCGAGTTCCGCATCTTTTGACAGGTCCCAACAAACCTGGGATTTACCGAACAATCACCAGAAACCTTTTCTGGCAGACAGTTACAACTGTCTCCATCTTCCGGAGAACTTCCCTCGTGAGCAAGAGGTACCACTCCCTACATCATACCGTATCCTTGGGACTTGATGACTTGGACGCGCGCAAGCCGGAAGCATAGCCAATTCAAATTTCAGGATACCCTCATCGGGAGAACGGGCATGACAATCCAGAAACATACTCCCAGAATGGGGAATGTTCCCTCCAAGTATCGCAATTAGCGCTTGGCGATTCGTTCTGTTTCCACATGCTCCTTCGCCTCTCACGCCTTTCCTGATGGAGCGATCACCTGGGATTGGCGGCGACTTGAACAGCTGAAAACGGTATTTAAATAGCTGGAAGGCCCTGTCGCATTATTACTCCTCTTCCAAGTCTCAATTAATCAGCAATGCCGATGTTGTAAGCCTTAATTTCGCTCTCCTCCCCGCTACGTTCTGACGATTCGACTCAACTCAGAGCCGACCCCTCTACCAAATATGTGCCTTATCGTGCTGTGCCGTTTCCCTCAGGGTATGCCCGGCAATGGCCTAGCAAAAGGACTACCTCGGCACCACAGTGGCTTTCCACTGACCTCCGAGACGGAAACCAGGCCCTCGTGAATCCCATGAGCAATGCAACCAAACTAGAGCTCTTCAAGTAAGTGACTTGCCAACCGTCTGGTACTTGACCTGACTTGTGGGGCAGAGTCCTGTTGCAGATCGGCTTTAAAGAGATCGAAGTCGCTTATGTGAGTCTTTCTGTCGACGCTCTTTCTGATGCACTGATAAATCGATCTAGCCCTCTGCATCCGAGCTCGAGTATCAATTCGTGCGTTCTCTTATCGAGAACAACGAAGTCCCCGACGGTGTTGCCTTGCAGGTGATGATATTTATTTTTCCTCGAAGTCAAGACTCACCTTAATTTTCAGGTGATCACCCCCGCACGTCCCGACTTGATTATAAAATCGATCGCGTCTCTGGCTGGCGCGCAGCACGCAATTGTTCATCTCTACAACGCCGTCTCTCCCGTTTTCCGCGAGGTCGTGTTCCGCAATACCCCGGAACAGACTATAGAACTTACATTGAATGCTGTTCGATTGGTCAAAGAGCTGACCGAGGCAGAAACGGCTCGGTCAGGTTAGTCATATCTTCCTCTTCTAAATATCCTGCTAACTAAAATGTCGCAATTTTTTTAGGGACTAAATTCACCCTTAATTACTGCTTGGAGACTTTCTCCCAGACCGAACCCGAATTCGCGGTTGAGCTTGGGAATCGGGTTCTCGAAGCTTGGGGTAAAGCTACACCTGATCACAAAGTCATTTTCAACCTTGCTGCCACCGTGGAATGTGCGCCGAGCAATCATTACGCTGACCAGGTACATCTGTCATCATCGAGTCTTCCGTTCTATTCTTACCACGCACCAGGTGGAATACTTCGCGAACCATATCCATCAGCGGGATAGTGTTTTACTCAGCCTTCATCCACACAATGACAGAGGTACGGCTTAGAGTTGGGAGTTCTCATCACCGGCTCATGTGGTCGTCTTTCTAGGTACTGCCGTCGGCGCCACAGAACTTGGTCTTCTCGCGGGAGGTGATCGTGTTGAAGGGTTAGTGTCTTTAACTTGATTTTATGCGGTTAATGACTCTGCCTAGATGTCTCCTAGGAAACGGAGAACGCACCGGGAACGTGGATCTCATCACTCTTGCTCTCAACCTCTACTCTCAGGGTATCTCCCCCAACCTCGATTTCTCGAACCTTGCCGAGATTGTCGCGATCGTGTGCCGCGTCAACGAGATGGCGGTTCCCACCCGGTACCCCTACGCCGGGAGTCTCGTCTTCTCTGCCTTCGCTGGGACTCACCAAGACGCTATCAAGAAAGGTCTTGCTGCCCAGGAGAAGCGGTGGCTCGATGTCGATCGTTCTGGCGAAGGTATCAAGTCGTGGGCGATGCCCTACGTCCCTCTGGATCCTAAGGATCTAGGCAAGTCGTACGACGACCTTATTCGGGTCAGCAGTCAGAGCGGCAAAGCCGGTGCAGCCCATGTCATCAAGCAGAGCTTGAAGCTCGAGATGCCTCGCCGAATGCAGGTGTCGTTCTATGGTGTCATTCAGACGCTAGCGGAGAAGTCGGGCAAAGAGATGACGATTTCTTTGATCACGGACACGTTCAAGAAGACATACATCATCGGGGCCAAGCCATGCGGCCGTCTCCATCTCGAGTCTTATCGTCTTTTCCCTTCGACTCCGAGCGCCCATTCCTCTCCCATGTCCGACTACTCAGATGACATGATGACTTTTGCTGGTTCCTCCTCGGATCTGGGCACAATGACTCCATTGCGCTTCGAAGGACAGCTGTCCGTCGATGGCATGGTTCGCCTCATCCAAGGAGACGGTCCCACTCCCGCTCTGGCCATCATCGATGCCCTTCGCTCGAGTCTCGCCATCGAGCTCGTCGCCGGAGAGTTTGGTGCCCACGCCATTGACACCAAAGCGTGCAGCTTTGTCGAAATGCACCTTTCCACCGACTCTCCTTCCAAGTCTGGCGTCGGCAGCGTCTGGGGTGTCGGGATCTCTTCCGATGTCACCACCTCCAAATGTCGGGCAGTTATCAGTGCCGTCAACACCTTGATTGGGTCCAGGGAGATTCCTCCGCCCAAGAGGGTCTACCAGCGCCCTCCGACCTTGAGTCTGGGCTCCGACAGCTGGCTCAAAGACGTCAAGCTGCGAGCTGGGCACACCCCTGTTACGCCCAAAGAGACAGAGACCCGTATGCTTGAAGCGTCGTCGTAATCGTGGAGGCGTTTGTAATTCTAGGTTCCCATATGCTTATTTAGTTCTTATTCAATTTGAATACGACTGGCGACAGTCATCATAGACAGTATTACATCCCATGTATTAAGTACTTGAGCATGCAGAATCTTGACCATTACACATTGAACAAGTATTACGATTCGAGCTATAGGTTTTGCACAAGAAATGGTGAATGCAATCGTCACTGTCGAGACGAAATCAGACACAGCGGCGTAATGTGGTTCAAATTGGGTTCAACTTGAACAGGTCGGCCCGGACGAGCGGGTGATGCCATCACGCGCCGCCACGCGTCAGAGTGACGGTGCCGCCGTGCCGGGTGACAACTTAGTCACTCTGTAAAGAAAGTCTTTCCGGAGTAATTCCCCAGGAGTCTTTCTAGTATCACTGGCTGATTCACTGAGGCGGCTCGTTGCGCCGCATTTCCCCTCACCGCTTTCGGTAGGAACAACCTTTCAGCCACAAATCGCCCGCGAAGATTGGAATTACACCTCGCACATTTTTGTATGTCTCCGACCACTCATACTCGGAGCTCAAGTGCATTCTGAGCTCTCATGAGCAGTATTGCGGCTTTGAATGGGCTTTCAATCTCCCTGAACCCTTACCCCTCCTCAAGTGGTCCCGAGAAGCAACTGTATCAACCGCAGGCGTACACGTGTGAACAACGCGACAAAATGTTCAGCATTTCATTCCTGCGCTCTAAGTTCTCGGACATGGGAGATCGATTACCGGTACGCCATATCGTATCCACGCAACAATAAGGTTGACATGAATAAGGTCGTCCATTAACCGCCACAGTGACGCACTGCTACCTCGTGCCACAGATTTCAGAATAGCCGAATCGTGTCGTGTCGCTTGCAGCCTCTTGAAGGGACCAAGTCAACGTTCCTGATCTACATAAAACCTTCTCTCTGCGGCCCTCTGATCTCGCTCTCCTCCGTCTCTCCCTCCATGCTCCACCGAAATTCAGTCCCCTTTCTCGTATTAGCGCCGCTCCTGGTATCTGCGGCGGCACAGTACTGCTCCCTCAAACCTCCTAGTGGCGCCTCGTCGTCTGTCAGCGGAATCAAACAGGGTGGCGGCGCCACAGACGGCTCGGATGTCATCGCGTCTGCATGGTACCCAGGGTGGCTCGCCGCCGACTTCCCGCCTTCATCCCTGTCATGGGACAAGTACAACGCCATGACATTTGCCTTCGCGTGCGTTCTATCCTGAAGCCCAGGCTTACTCCAATGACCCTGAACTTAGCACGACAACTTCCGACGTATCTACGATAGCATTGGATTCCGTGAGCCAACAGGCGCTGCCGGAGTTTGTCTCCGCTGCGCAGGATAATGTCAGCATACCTCTTCATGTGGCGTGAATTTTCTCCAACGGTCCCTTCCAGGGTGTCCCGGCCTTGCTTTCCATAGGAGGATGGACAGGGTCGATGTATTATTCAACCGCCATGGCGACACCAGAAAACCGCACGGCTTTTGTCACCGCCGTCCTCGGACTTGTCTCCCAATATAATCTGGACGGCATCGACTTTGAGTGAGCCAATCTCATTGGTTTGTAGCCGAATAAGTCTTAAAGAGGCACAGTTGGGAGTACCCTGGAAGACAAACAGGGCTTTCCTGCAACGTCGTCAGTCCCGACGACTCTGCCAACTTTCTTTCGTTTTTGCAAGAGCTTCGCGGAACACCTGTCGGAAAGAACTTGGTGCTCACCGCCGCAGTGGGTCTCACCCCGTTCTTTGGATCCGGTGACGAACCCTTGGAGGATGTATCCCAGTATGCGGATGTTCTGGACCGGATCGGTAAGCCCGTCGCTCTTCTAATCGCATCCGTTCTGAGGGCAATAGCTCTCATGGTATATGATGTCTGGGGATCATGGTCTCCCACTGTCGGACCCAACGCGCCACTGAATGATTCATGTGTACCCTCCAACGACCAAGTCGGATCCGCTGTTTCCGCAGTCAATGCATGGACAACAGCGAATTTCCCTGCCAACAAGGCTAGTTATTTTGGAATGCTGTGGAACACAGTGATATTTATTTCACGCTGCAGATTACTTTGGGCGTTGCCGCTTATGGACACAGTTTCCGCGTCCCACCTACCGCAGCGCTCGCCGGGATGAACTCACTCGCATTGTACCCGAAATTTGATTCGTCTGCCCAGCCTGTCGGCAGCGCAGATACGCCGGGCGATACATCATTGGATCCTTGTGGAGATCCCAGTGGTGTGAGCGGCATATTCACATTCGCTGGGCTCATCTCGGAAGGTTTCCTCGACTCGAACGGCACGGCAGCGAGCGGAATTATGTCCGTGTTTGACTCGTGCAGCCAAACAGTCAGTTCACACTACTTATCCTTTATACCTATTAGCTGATGAGTAGCGGTAGCCGTACGTATATAATCCAACGTCACAAGTGATGGTTTCGTACGACGATGCTGACTCCTTCGGTGAGTCTTCCTCCTTCGCGACACATTGTCCAGAATTTGACATCAGTTCCATGCTAGCTGCCAAAGGAAGATTCATCAACGACCGGGGCCTTCTTGGATTCGCGGTGTGGGACGTGACTGGAGATCAAAATGACATATTGCTCAATTCACTTCACCAAGCCATGGGAATTGAACCCGTTTGCGAGTGAAAGTAGTATGATATCACGTCAATATTTCTGCGGCTGCTGGCAGTTCGCCTGTGTACTCACTATTCATAAATTTAAAGACTGTTCTGAGCTCAAACGTGCCCTGATATGCCCGCTATCTATATTGATAGTAGGTTTTATACCCTCAAAATTCGCGATCGGAGGCCGATTTTCTTCCACCCTATCATACGTTGTAAGGAGATAGCGGGCCCTGCCGCGGAGCGGGCTACTCAGCTTATTACCCGATATTACTGATTCCGAATCAAGTACTGAGGCGGTGATCAGTGCTTGCCGCTGTTAGGTTTCCCGCCGTTTCAACAGCTTCTCGTGATGATGGAGTCGAAAAAACAGCTCTCTTGCACGCTGTATGATATCCAACGTCGATGAAGTACCATGAAAAAACGAGCACAATTCAGTCCTCACGATTGGGATGTTTCCGCCCTGATTCAACTAATTTTACCCAAAGGGCAACCAAGGGTCAACGGGTTCATCATGCACACAGCCACAGTCTTGGCGATGTGGCTCGTGTAGGCGCTAATTTGGACAGATTGAGTGCTTGACGACCACACAGCCGATCGACTTCCAAACGCTGACGCCATCTCACCTTGTGGAGCGAAAGGCCTTGAAAAGCCGCCTCTCATGGCATTTACAGCATTCTCTTCGTTCCCCGTCTTTCAAGTGCCGGTCGCTCAAGTAAGCCCGCATTCTTAAAGTTGACCCGTCGCTGATGTTTCATCTAGAGGCTTAATTCTTATCCCCGGCTCCACAGCGTCACTTTTTTTTTCATCCATCTACCACCATGAACTTGCTCTTCCTCGCTGCCCTCGTTTTCGCGGCTCCTCTTGCGTCCTCTGCCGTCCCAATACCGCAGACGCGAATAATATCGCCATATGTTACGCAGTTTACCCAGCGCACCATCCCGCATCGCCTCCGAAGCAAGGTGGCTGGACTGGTCTCGAGGATACCCGCGGTTCTTGATGTGAAGCGGGTGGATCGGTGAGTTTTGGATGCTGGGGAATGTCGTCATTTACCGACATTTCTTCAGCGACGATGTGTTCCTTGCACGAGCACTAGAGGATACGGTTTTTGCATCCGCTCATGAGGTCGCGTCACAGCGGTCATATCTCGAAAGACCAGCGACTGCTTAAGTCGGATGTACGTTCGTCGTTATCATCTCCTCGGCGCTACCTTGGCTCATTTGTATCTCCCAGTGTTTTCACGTCTTCAGTTTTTCAATTCTTTTCCCGATGGGTCGGTCAACCCAATTTGAGTGCTGCGCTCGCATCTGTTGTATCCATATCCGGCTCTCGTCTCCCTCATTATATTCATATTGCAATAAGTCTCCCAGTCCTCACCAACTTTGTAACTAAACTAAACTATACTTTATCAATGCACGCTGCGCCGTTTCGCGTGGACCGCCGGCTAAGCCCGGTGATCACGGATATAAAGTGATATATAGCCAAGTATGTCCCGAAGGTGTATAGTATAGCGTGGACTCGGAGGAAGTAATATATAAAGAAAGCCGCACCATCGCTTTACAACGCCGATCTACCTCGGAAAACCTAGACTCGATCCAGGCGCTTTTCGAAACGGCGGGACCAAACCTTTTGCAGTGTCATCAAATCCTAGGTTTTGATTTGTGGCGGCTGGTTCGAGCTTAGCGGGAGAACATACTGTGTATGTGGTATTCACGCCTATGTTACGTTTATTAATCTTTGACCTAGAGAAATCGTGGAGGTGACTGAAGACTCGGCAGATGCAAAGAAATGGCCGCTGTGGCGGCCGCGGGGGGAGTCAGCGGCTTCCTCGTCGACACAAGAACTTCAAGACCCTCCGCCAGTGTCCTCTACTCCTGGCGCTTCGACGAGCACTGCACGCCCTCCCACAAAGAAGCTGGGGCCTCGGAAGCCCAAGACGTCCCTAGCTAACATCCCTACTCAGAAGGCGCGGAAACTCTCTACCCTCGACAAGTCCGCTATGGACTGGCGCGCGCACGTCAACGCAGAGCCCCCGGATATGAAGGACGAGCTCGCGCCAATCGTCGAGGCGGGGGATATCTCGGAAAGGTCGAGTTCCTTAATCGAGTTGACGCGCGGAAGGAAGATGCGCTGGAGGTAAGCAAAAGTACGAAGCGCCGGAGGTGACGAGCGTAATGTAGGGCCTCTCGGGAAAAGGTATACATATTTCAATCTGCAGCGCGCCATACATCTTTATTGGCCTCGAAGAATGCGCGGATCGTTCTCTTTCCAACGACGTTTGCCGCGCTGTACAGCTTCTCTTCCGAGCCCTGAGAAATCGAGCTGTCCAGCGCGGCCAGCATCTGTGCATAGTCTTCACGCAGACCCCTTCTAATCAAAGCCTGCTCGAAGTCGGCCTCCGTCAGTCTCGTGTGTTTTATCTCCCGTCCGAGGATCTCTGTCAGTATGCCGGCGATCTGCGTCACAGGATGAGAAAAGCAGAATGAGAATTCGCATCGCATACCTTGTCGTACGATAACAATTCGGGGCCCACGATAATCGATTCGGTATTTTCAACCACATCATCCACGAGTGCCTTGAACGCAACCTCGGCGATATCCTCCGTCGACACGTATCCCACCAATCCGTCCCCCGCAGCTGACACAATCTCGCTTTTAGTTCTGATGCGGTCGGCGTATTGTAGAAGGAAATTGTCTTGAATGGAACTTTCAGCGTTGGTTCAAAAAACAAAAGATCAAGGCAATGCGCACCGAAAAAGAACGAGGGGCGCAGCATGAAGTACTCCACATTCAAGGTGCTGAGGTACTGGTGGACTTTCCCCATCGCAAATCCACTCATGAGAACGAAACGCTTCACGCCCTTTGTGACGGCAAAATCAATGAATGCCTTCATTGGGGTGAATATGTCCAGGGTCTTAGGCGCAATGAGATATATGCGGGTAATGCTGGGGTCCACCTCAAACGGGAGGGGATATGTGGCGGCGTCGAACCAGTCAAAGCGAGCGCCCCTGAAAGGTGCGGGCACTTTTCCGCTTCGAGTTGCCAGAACCACGGGGTAGTTCGCCTGCAGGAGGAGATTCGCAAGAGGGGTGGCGGACTTGCCGGTTCCGCCGGTGAGGAGAATAGTCATCTTTTAGATTGGATTATTGCTCGACCCGTTCAATAAATAGCTGAGCCAAAGCTGAGCTGACATGCTGATATTTCATCAGATAATTCTAATCAGCAACCCCCGTACACGAGTACGGGCGTTGTCGATTAGTAGATTGCTATTCAGCAACTCCCACGTCAGAGATAAAATAAGATACTGGACGCTTCTGCATTCATTCCCGCCGTATTTCGACAACAAAAAGGTTTTGAATATCCGGGGGCGGAGCCAGAATGTTCCCAGTACGTCCCCCCACAAGCCCCGCTTTTTCCCGAATTTTACTGGGCCATTTTCGGCCATTTTTTCCTCAAGTGGTCTCGAACCAGTTGGGATCCTCCAATTTGTTTGCCCAGTCGGGCGGAAAAAGATTGGGAGCACAGGTGATGTACTTTTATCTCTACATGATTATTTACAGTATTTTTAGACCAGTTCTTACCCCTCAAAAGCGCCCCGGACACATCCCGACACACCCCGCTGCGCCCGCCATCAGATCTGATGTTACAAATCAGAGGGTTAGAAATAGCAGCAACCTCCGTGCTGAGACTACGGGGGGTTGCTGATTAGAATTATCCTATGTCATCACCTTAAATCGGGATATGTCATCAGCTTAAATCGGCTAGTCGGCTATTCGGGCGAATTCTATAATTGCCCAGTCTTCCGGCTTGGTATAGATGGTATAGAAACAGAGGGGGCACGCCCTCAAGGACACGACGCTGAGCAAATTTGGCATCTTAACTCAATGGCTGCTTTGCATAAGTAATTGGTGGTTAAATCCAAGGTATTCAAATCATAGATGAGGTCTAGTGACGGAACGGTTGGTTGCAACAGGGCGTGTTTGATTCGAAATGCACTGGGGATAGTGCTGCGGGGAAGAGCCATGGCTGAGCGCTGAGCGCTTGCGCTATAATGGTGCAAGAGCGAGTGATCCTATCAACAACGTTGCGCTCCGGATTGATCCGAACTGCCTCCTCCCTCCACGACTAAGATCTTTTCCCTCGACTCGGAAGTGTCATCTGAGCATCTCGACATCTTTGCTGGAGCCAGGCAAGTTGTCATACCCGCTGTCGCAGCGGGACGCGCAGCGCTGCCGCCCACGTCAGCGCCTTGTCTGATTTAACAGGGGCATTCCGTGATGGCGGGTGTTGAATAGCAGCAACCCCCGTACACCGTACACTGTACGGGGGTTGCTGATTAGAATTATCCGAAATGGAGTTCATGGGACTGTATCCGCAGCCAGATACCTTAACTCCCTTCACTCCTTAACATTCTACACAATGTGCTGTCGGGTGCATCCTCGTTCAACTGATGTCACGCGTCCCACAGTGCCCAGTGGTTGCGGCGTTAAATAAGGATGGCAAACGTGGCGGTGTGGACTCAACCGGGGTTCTCTGCAGACACAGATGGATAATACACTACTGTATCGTTGATGAAAACGGAATCTGTGGATAGTACTGTAGCCCTTTGTATGGGTGAAACGCATTTCGACGCGTTACGCCTTAAAACGCTGAAACACCTTCCAAATATGGGAATTTCTAAGCCATCAGTTGCCATAAAAGGCATATTTGTAAGCAGAAACGACCCTGCGTTTCGCGTTTTTCACCCATACAAAGGGCTACAATATTACTCTCGCTTTGACCGCAGGATTGCCCCGAATTGACAAGGAAATGTGCATATTGCCTCAGAATAAATTGTGGTATTTTCCGCGACAAACGAGCTAGGCTAGCGGCCATCCTAATTTGCCTTTCCTGGCTCACGATGGGTTGTTTGTGTGTGTAGCAGAATGAGCCCGATTTAGACTGGTAAGGCTGGTTGAGACCGTCACTAGCGTGACCCGAGTGTGACTACCTTTCACTGAGTGACTGAGCTACTGTGTTGGACTGGGTCCCACTGTGGTGTGCATCGCCAGATATAAACAGGAAAATCGATGCCTGGCCACGGGCGGAAGATGAAGGCAAAACCCAGAGCCACTGGCAGCAGCACCACATCTGGATCCACTTATATTCCTCCCTAGTCTATAGTTAAGCGCGCGATCATGTATGCGTGGAGTCGTTATTATATAATCATCGGAGTTTGAATTCTTGCCTACCACTACTGAACCTTCTAGCACCTCTAATCACAAACTTCAAGAGGGAAAGTATCTTCAAGGCTCATTTCCAACTGAAATTCGCTTTCCAAACAGCGATTGGGGTTTTCTTTTCACAAGAATCAGTATCTCGGCTGTTCCCGCGTGCCGGGCCATCAAAATACGGCATCGCGCTGCTCTAGCCTTTCACCCGACTACTGGCAGGAAAAGTTACTCATTTCGTGTCCCCGAACCCAGATCTTGAGGTAAGAGGCGAAAATATGCGTCGCTGCGTCCTTGCCACGGCGGAAGATTTTTTGTGATTTGTAATAACGAGACCAGCGATCATTCGATCAACCTTACTGACAGACTATAACAAACCGAGGTACGAGGTTAAATTGTTATAGCGTCTGTTTATAAGAGACTAATTCCTCCCTCACTTTGAACCGTCTGATTTCTGTTATTATGGGACTGCGACTTGTCGATAATACGGACGATGCTGCGGCTATGATGTGGACTGCGTTCCAGATCTCGTTCGAGAGCCCGGATTTCTCCGTCTTTCGCTGTAACGGCTGCATTTTTGGTTACCCTACCATCCCTCAGTTTGATATTTGCGACTGAAAGTTATGGTACGCACCCCGCCTTGCAGGTGGCTTCATGTTGAATGTTGACGCCAACAGGTGCCCACTTTGGACCCATCTTCATAACATATTTCAACGCGCAGAACGCTTTGATCGATAACGGTGAGTTGACTGGCCAAAAAAATCGTTTTCACGTCTTTAATGATCAACGAGTGAGAAAACTTACGTCGTCCATTCCGATGGCAACTAAAATTGCCATTCAAGTGGAAAGCATGACCCGCTCATACAATATGCGTCCTAGATCACCTTCGCCGCAGACGCACCGGGATACGGCCCCCTCCAGGACAATGCTGCAATTAGCGAAATGTCGGACTACTTCACGAAGAAGAACGGGTGCCAAAATCGGTTGGAAAAATGTAATGCCGCCGGAACTGAAATCACGGACGACGCTCAGTGTGTTTTGGCCACTCACTATTGTGTTTGTCGTCTCGTTGACTCTGGCAGATGGTCGTCTCATGCCTCCTCGTGTCAGACCAACCATTTTTACTACCCGGTTATGTGGTCGCGACTCTGACGATTTACGGCAGTCGTCGACCTCGACTGACCTTGCCTTCCCTTCAATCTATTATAAGGCATTCCTGAGACATAAGGCTGTCTCGAGTGCCATCGGAGCGACGTCAGCTTATGATGCATCCAGTGACACTGTTAAAGCTGAATTCGAACTTACGGGCGAGGTAGGCAATTTCCTGCACAACCCGTCCAAGTTTCTCACCGCCTCTCAGTTCGGCAGGACTGCTCTACCGCCTTTAGCTGCATTGGTCGACGCCAAGTTTCCGATTTTAATATTGGTTCATTGCTGCTTTGTTTCCCCGTGTAAAAGATTAACTCGCCCCTTCAGGTTGGCGACGCAGATATTAAGTAAAAATTATCTGCAGTGTCTAGACTCGAACAGTGGATACTAACGATCCAAAACAGAGCGAACTGGCTCGGTGTTCACGATGCTATGGTGGCCATGTCTTGGTACGGCAACCTGACCATTAAAAACACGGCCTTGACCAACTGGACCATCAACGGAACGCCTGTGGCGTCAATTAAGACCGTCGACTCGTCCACATTCAGGTAAATGATTTTATTTATTTATCGTGACATGTTCTCATTCGCCGGCGCATCCACAGCCGAGTCTACGGGGGCGGGCACAGCCTGCCTGCATAAATTCCAAGCACGGCGTTACAATTTTCTCCCGAATGGTGGAGAAGGGTTACTTTTCTTCCACCTCTTCCTCATCCTCAGGGTTGTTGTCTCCGACAGCTTCCGACACCCCGAGTTCCGCCGCGAGTTATGCGCGTTCTGTTACTTCGTGGGTGTACAGCTTCACATTGCTACTTTCGATACTCGTTCCATAGAACATACCACCTTAGATATCTCATTCCGGACTTGCAACATAGATACATAGCTGAATAATTGGGGTCTTGGCGACGCGGCCTAACAACGCCCCCCTAATTCACATAGTGGCGCGCGTTGAATGAAGGGGTGGTTTTGAGCGAAGATCTTTCGTCGGAAAGACGAGCTGGCATTAATTCAACCAAGGTTGAGCTTGAACTACGGTTCCTGTTTTTGGAATCGAAAGATCCAGAAACGTAAGCTGCACAGCCACACCTCTCGGTACCGAGTACCGAGCACCATCTCCTCCACGATGCAACAACCTCAGCATGTCCCCGACCCCCAAGAACGCGTCGGATTCTGAAGACGACTCGGACTTCGTCCCCCCGGCTGATGCAGGTCAGTAACGCAGTCCTTTCACTGCATATACCTCATTCCCGGGACAGAAGAGTCTGAATCGTCTGATGATGAGCCTGATCTAAAGCGCGCGCGAACGGGCTCACCGAAACCCACGTCAGAGGAAGATGCTGCGAAAAAACAGTGTGTTCCGGCTCCTCAATGATGTTAACCATAGAGATCTTAGTTCGTAGAACCCGGGAGGCACTGTGGGCGAACTTCCAAGCATCCGTAGATGAGCCTCAAAACAAACTTGAGGCCGAGCCAAAGAAAATGGTGAAGATAGAGAAGAGGTATCTTTATGCTGGAGAACATACTGTGTATGTGGTATTCACGCCCATGTTACGTTTATTGATCTTTGACCTAGAGAAGTCGTGGAGGTGCCTGAAGACTCGGCAGATGCAAAGAAATGGCCGCTGTGGCGGCCGCAGGAAGACTCAGCGGCTTCCTCGTCGACACAAGAACTTCAAGACCCTCCGCCAGTGTCCTCTACTCCTGGCGCTTCGACGAGCACTGCACGACCTTCCACAAAGAAGCTGGGGCCTCGGAAGCCCAAGACGTCCCTGGCTGACATCCCTACTCAAAAAGCGCGGAAACTCTCTACCCTCGACAAGTCCGCTATGGACTGGCACGCGCACGTCAACGCAGAGCCCTCGGATATGAAGGACGAGCTCGACGCCAATCGTCGAGGCGGGGGATATCTCGGAAAGGTCGAGTTTCTTAATCGAGTTGACGCGCGGAAGGAAGATGCGCTGGAGGCAAGCAAAAGTACGAAGCGCCGGAGGTGACGAGCGTAATGTAGGGCCTCTCGGGAAATGGTATACATGTTTCAATCTGCAGCGCGCCATACATCTTTATTGGCCTCGAAGAATGCGCGGATCGTTCTCTTTCCGATGACGTTTGCCGCGCTGTACACCTTCTCTTCCGAGCCCTGAGAAATCAAGGTGTCCAGCGCGGCCAGCATCTGTGCATAGTCTTCACGCAGACCCCTTCTAATCAAAGCCTGCTCGAAGTCGGCCTCCGTCAGTCTCGTGTGTTTTATCTCCCGTCCGAGGATCTCTGTCAGTATGCCGGCGATCTGCGTCACAGGATGAGAAAAGCAGAATGAGAATTCGCATCGCATACCTTGTCGTACGACAACAATTCGGGGCCCACGATAATCGATTCGGTATTTTCAACCACATCATCCACGAGCGCCTTGAACGCAACCTCGGCGATATCCTCCGTCGACACGTATCCAACCAATTCGTCCCCCGCAGCTGACACAATCTCGCTTTTAGTTCTGATGCGGTCGCCGTATTGTAGAAGGAAATTGTCTTGAATGGAACTTTCAGCGTTGGTTCAAAAGCAAAAGATCAAGGCAATGAGCACCGAAAAACCACGAGGGGCGCAGCACGAAGTATTCCACATTCAAGGTGCTGAGGTACTGGTGGACTTTCCCCATTGCAATTCCGCCCGACTCCAGCAGCGAAGAACTCATGAGAACGAACCGCTTCACGCCCTTCGTGACGGCAAAATCAATGAATGCCTTCATTGGGGTGAAGATGTCCAGGTTCCCAGGCGCAATGAGATATATGCGGGTAATGCTGGGGTCCATCTCAAACAGGAGGGGATATGTAGCGGCGTCGAACCAGTCAAAACGAGCGCCCTTGAAAGGTGCGGGCACTTTTCCGCTTCGAGTTGCCAGAATCACGGGGTGGTTCGCCTGCAGGAGGAGTTTCGCAAGAGGGGTGGCGGACTTGCCGGTTCCGCCGGTGAGGAGGATTGTCATCTTTTAGATTGGATTATTGCTCGACCCGTTTAAATAAGTAGCTGAGCCAAAGCTGAGCTGATATGCTGATATGTCATCACCTTAAATCTGGATATATGTCATCCATCACCTTAAATCGGCTAGTCGGCTAGTGATTTTCTGGCCTTGGCTTGGCCTGAAAGCCATGGCTTTGGCTTTCTGAAACCCGAGGCCAGGCCAAAGCCAAAGCCATGGCTTTCACTGGCTTTGGCCTCAAAGCGAAAAAGCCATGGCTTTTGACGGGGATTTGGGCACTTTTTGGCTTCGGCCTGGCAAAATTTCAGGCCAAGCCAAAGATTATCCCTTGGCCTGGCATTGGCTTTGGTACCAAAGCCAAAAAGCCATGGCTTTTTGGCCTGAGGCCAAAGCCAGAAAATCACTATTAAGTCGGCTATTCGGCTGGGCGGACTCTATAATTGCCCAGGCTTCCGGCCTGATATAGACGCTATAGAAACGGAGCTCATGGGACTGTATCCGCAGCCAGATTCCTTCACTCATTCTCACTCCTCAACATTCAACACAACGTGATGTCGGGTGGATCCCTCGTTCAACTGATGACACGCGTCCCACAGCACCCAGTCGTCGGGGCGTTGAATAAGAATGGAAAACGGGACGGTGTGGGCTCAACTGGGATTCTCTGCACACAGATGGATAATACACTATTGTATCGTTGATTGAAGCGGAATCCGTGGATAGTATTACTCTCGCTTTGACAGCCGGATCGCCTCGAATTGACAAGGAAATGTGCATATTGCCTCGCAGACTAAGTTTTGGTCTTTCCGCGGCAAACGAGCTAGGCTAGCGGCCCCATCCTAATTTGCCTTTCCTGGCTCGCGATGGGTTGTTTGTGTGTGTAGCAGAATGCGCCCGATTTAGACTGTCACGGTCGTGACCCGAGTGTGACTCCCTTTCACTGAGCTACTGTGTTGAACTGCGTCCCACTGTGGTGTGCATCGCCAGATAAACAGGAACATTAGCGATGCCTGGCCCCGGGCGCAAGACCAAGGCAAAACCCAGAGCCACTGGTAGCAGCACCACATCTGGATCCACTAACGGGGACTCAAACGCTCAGCTTGATACTTTCATCGGCAACATCGACAACGCGGGTGGATGGGGCCCAGTTGTCAACACTCTGTGCGAGTATTTTGAATTACCTGGTTAGTCACAAGAAGCGGCCAGATGGCACAGTTTTTCACCATTCCTGCGCACAAAGACATCTCTACGCGGAGTGGCCTTAAAAAGGTGCATGCCAACTTTGACAGCATCTACCGGCGGCTGGACACAGCGTACACGCGAAATGAGTCGAATGTCCGGCTTAAACGAGGAATAGTCGGAATATACGCGCGGATGTGTGTAGACTCTATCTTGCGGAATAAGCTCTTTCAGCGAGGTCGGTTCCGTTCTTGGAGAGCGACGCCGTTCACGAACCTATATGGGCAGGGTTTCTGGTCCGGCTTTTCCCACTGTTGGACATACCCGTGTGCCGCCACCTCGCATTGCGTGCCCTCACGACTGTGACCCATCATGGTGGCCTCGAGATTCGCATGGAGATCGCAAAATGGTATCTCGATTTAGTTCGCGTCCTGAAGGAACATCTGGACGACCCGAAAACCATCGAACTTTCCATCGTCGTTCTTTCACACTGCCTAAACGCGACCACTTCAGAGGAGGGGATGAAAATCGACCCACGTTTTGCGGAGTCCCTGAATCTAGAGGAGGTACTGAAAATAGTTACGCGCGCAATCCGCGAACCGTCCCCCTCCCGTGTTTTGGTAGAGCATAGTGTGGACCTACTCGCCAAGTCGACAATGCACGCCAAAGTGCCGCCGACTACCGCGAAGTTCCTCGTAGCTGGTTTGCGGAGCAAGGACTGGGTCTTCCGGTCCACCTGCCTCGGTGGGCTGGTTCGCATGCATCGGAAAGAATCCGAGTCGGACCAACGCGCACTCGACCCCAGGAAGCTCTTGGCTTGCGCGTCCAGGCCAGCACCTCCTCATCTCGTCGAGATTCTGCACGCGTACGGGTTCCCGGCGTGCGAGACGGCCATTACAATGCAAACGACCTCAGACTTCCAGCGTGCCATGATAGACTCTGTGTCTACGCATGATTTTTATGCACTGGGCATCCTTCTGGCCGGTTTCATCCTTCGGTGAGTAGATGGCATACTCACTCGCCGCGGCACTAATTCGTGCGCTTGAAGGACCGAGTTCTCGATCTCGGAGGGTTCGTTTCAGGAACAGGACCCCGTAACCGGGCAAATGATAAATGGGAACGCTGGCCTTCCGTTTACAATGTGGTCCGATGCGCTCCCGTACTGCGCCAAAGCGATCCGTGACAAGGGGCTCCCCGCAGAAGCTGACCTCGCCGATATTATCGATATGAAGCATGCGATTATGAAAGGCCGTGTCCCGGACGCCGTCAAGGTGGCTAACATCGCCCTAAAGCGCAATCCCGACCTTGCGTATGCTTACTATGCGCTCACGCTAGCGTCCGATCCGGTGGTCGGGCTACGCGCCGCAAAGAAGGGGATGAAATGCGCGAAGATCACCCCCTTCGTGCGCTTTCAGATGATGCAGCGAGCGGTGGAACAGGCGGGCGAGATGGGCATTCAGATTCTGCAGGATACCGCCGGCGTAGGCGATAAGAAGTGGGCGGAAGGGATCGCTTTCTTGACCAGCGCCTTAGAAGACTCGAAGACGTACATTGCGCAGGCTCCCCCGGACAACCGCCACATGAAAAATGTTCTCTACTGGAATGTTCTCTTGCGTATCGCCATCGAGGAAGAGATCAGTGCCGACCTTCGCGAACTACAGGTATTTCTGCCACAATCATGGCATCTATTGTGCGCTGAGTTTGTAACATCGTCAGGGATTGCTCCGAAAGCTCAAGATCGCCGACGACTTCAGCAACTGGCTCGGTGTCATTCCGCCAAAGACGAATCTCCGGCTCACGCAGCAGACCGTGGTCAGGCTATTCCCCGACGCCGTGGAAGAATGGGGCGAGTTTATCACAAATAACTCGGGGCTGGAGGTGGCTACGCCGAGTGCGGAGAAGGTGGAGGACGACCTGGCTACTTGGCTCGGCGACGTGCATCTTGAGGATGAGCTGTCCGAGCACTGCCATCAGCCTGCGACGTTTAACACCAGTCACGTCGAGCTCTATCGATGCTCGTGGTGCGGCAACCCCTCGGCCATCCTGCGCAAGTGTGCTGGGTGCTCGAAAACCAGGCGCGTTCTCACTACTCCTCTTCGTCGTTTCCAATTTTCCAATTTATTTAATTATTTAATTCAGGTACTGCGACGGGTCGTGTCAGAAATTGCATTGGAAGGAGCACAAGAGGGCTTGCGGGACTAACAAAACTGAGAACTGAAGTTATCTACATAACAATGTACATTATACACTTGAATATCTTGATTATACGCGTCTGGAGGCTCGGAGGCAAATTTGAGCGTGGAATTGATCATCAAACTCTTGGACCTAAGTTACCCTTTACTGAAGTGTACGTTTTGTATAACCGCTATCGCGACGCCTTTTCAAAGTGTACTGACTCATTTTAGGCAGAGAAAATTTGGCACCATGTCCTCGAGCGTGCCCATTCATGGCAATTATCACGGGTACCTCACCCAAGGCCTAGGGCGCAAGGATTAGTCTCCATTCTCATGCACTCAATCTTGTAGCTACTATGCAAAACGGCCCTCCGTAAACGACCCCCGACTCGAGCTACTGCCATCCTCCACGTTTTCAGGCAAGCGCGTTCTCGACGTCGGATGTAACGAGGGCTGGGTCTCATGCGAAATCGGTCTGTGCTACGTCCAATTTCACTGGAAGACACTGATAGTCGACAAGGCAGCGCAGTCGCATGGCGCATCGAAGGTGGTGGGAGTTGATATCGACGACGCGCTCGTGCGTGCTGCGTGGCGCAGACGCAGGACGGTGTGGTCGGCGCAGGGACCGCCCGCTGACGACGAGAGCGAAACAATGGGGCCCAGCCACAAGCGCAAACGCGTGAATCCTATTGCAGAAGCGGACTACTTCCCTGCCTCATGCGTGCACTCCCTGGGACCCTTGCCCATTCCTCCATCGGCCCCAAATCTGTTCCCGCACAACGTCTCGTTTCGCACTGCTGACTGGGTGAACGACACGATCCCGGAGGACGAAGCCGGGTACGACGTGGTTCTTGGGTGCGTCCGTACCCCGTCGTACCTCGTTCCTCTCAACTCATATTTCGCAGATTCTCCATTACAAAATGGATCCACCTCAACGGCGGCGACGCCGCGCTGAAAACCTTCTTCGCCCGCGTGGCCGCTGTGCTACCTCCCGGCGGCCAGTTTGTCGTGGAGCCACAGGCATGGGAGACGTATCGCAAGGCGAAACGTATGGATAAAGTGCGTTTCTCAGCTCTCGCCCGCAGTTTTCGCTCTCTAAACGTTCACAAGCGGTTGAGAGACACGGCGCAGGGGTTGGAGCTGCGCCCCGACGACTTTCCACGGATGCTGGCTGAAATCGGTTTCGGAGAGCCACTACGGTTGGGTAGTGTCGGAGATGGAGGTACGCGATTCGCTCTAGAGACAAATTACCGGTCCTGAGCTTTGGTTCAAGGGTTTCACCGTCCAGTCGATCTATATACCAAACTTTGAGCAGTAAACTGCGCTGTACTCCCCGTCGCCGCGAGACGCCGCATGTAGGGCCGACCCCATGATCGTTACAGCGGGAAACATGCGAATTCAGAACACATTATGAAAGGAATTCAATAGCCATAATATCTACAGCCCATCGAGAATAAAAGTACAGAGTGCGTTCGGTATTTCGAGAGCGACAGGTAACCAAAAGGTTCTGATCTAAGTGCAGCAAACACAAGGCGTGGAGCTGCGGGTATAACCTGACTCGGTGGTCGGAAAGCGGGCAAGGAGTTTGACGAATCGAAAACCCAGCACTGAGAAAAATGGAGAGTCAGAATCGACACAGGGGAAAGACGGGGAGAAGACGAACCGTCGCGAGCGAGACACCCTCTGGTGAGAAATACAGGAGATGGCGGAAGTGAGACGGCTGGCTGGTGGCGAGAAAGGTAAGGCGTCCCCTACGGTTCCCATGACCGCACCGGCAGCTTCGTGCGTGGCCCTCCGTCGATCCCTATGGTGTAGTCTTCTCCCGATCTCGTGGTGTCTGCCGTCGGCGCTGCTTTGACCAATTCTACTGGCCGTCGACTCGCCCTCGTCCGTCGCACCGCTAGCCGATTCTCAACCGAGTCGATAAGATGAAGGAGATGTAAAAAGAGAAGAGATCTAAGACGATGGATGGATCAGAATGCGAACAAGCGCAGAGGGGACTTACCATCGATATCGATATTGAAGTCGCCACCTTCGAATAAGCAATAGAACTCTGCGACCAAACGGGATCTGAGAGAGGCGATAAGCCAAAGACACTGCGCGAGGAATTACGTACGACGCAGAAGTAGCCATAAAACACGACGGCCGGAGCTGCAATGAGCTGGGGGGACGGTCAGCAAGGCAGCCAAGGGGAGAACGACGCGGCTTACCAATTTGTGCACCAACGGAAGATCGCTCCATATCTCCCACCAGGAATTGAAGCCCGCCTTGAGGGTGTTCGAATGGCCAGCGGTGAGCTCGTGAAAAGCTTCGAGTTGGGCCGATTTCCACTTTTGATAGTCCTCGACCACAAACCAGAAGATGTAGAGCACATAAGACCTGGTCTGTTGATGGGATGTCGACTGCCACAGGTATTGCTTGGCTTCCGGGTGGAGGGAACGGTAGAGCCGCCACGAGAAGTTGATGAAGGCTTCAAGGTGAAAGGAACCGATACAAAACGCGTAACCCCTGACGAAGAAGCGGAATTCATATGGTTCTAACAGCGTCCGAACCAGAAACCTGGCGGTGGAAAAGACGAGGAACATGGTCCCAATACACAAGGCGCAAGCATGAATGAGTAGTATCCCGAGTATTGTCTAAAGTGTGGTGAGTGGAGCGCATGGCGAGCTAACTGGCTCCCACTCACCGAGATTTCACCGAAGGACGAGAAGTACGACGAGAAGTGAAGCATCTTGCCGTTGAGCTCGCGTACACCCGGCAAGTCGTGGCGATAATCATAGTAGTATCCAACCCAGAAGATCCAGTTGAGATGTGAGGAGGAGGCGATCACCGTCAGAGCCAGGAGCAAGGGGCAAGCAACCATACAGCATTCCCGAACGAGATTGTCGGAGGGGAGGCGCATGCGACGGAGGGCCCACACGGCGAGGAGCGAGACCGAATGACTTGAAAGGGCAATCAGGACGATCTTCGAATGTTGCCAGCCATGGAGGGAGATGTAGGTCTTGAACCTCGAGATGCACGATGCAGTCGCGCTAAATCCACCGAAGAAAGCCCGTTCGATCTGCGACAAGCCGTGGTGGGAGAACGCTGCCAGCGCGGTCAACCACTTGCGCGAATCGTGGGTGGTGAAATACACGTAAGCCCCAAAGACCCCGTAGATGGATAGAATGAAGACAATGAGGCAAAGGATCCATGCCCATAGGCTCCGGCGCGGGGTCTTGTCAGCAGTGCAACTGGAACCGGAGTCGGGTGGAGGTGAGGGAGGTTGGGTACCGATCTGATTATGAGGAGGGGAGGAGGAGGGTGATTTCATCGAGTTTTGATGAATGGGGTTCGGGTTTCTGTGGGATGAGGGAGCGGAACTGCACGAAATGCCCTTTGCACGAAAGATACAGAAGAGGCTAATGTGACGGTAGCATAGGCGACGGCGGCGATGTAAGGAAATGAGACGGTGCCGGTTGAAAGGAGACCAGGAGGGCGATTTCGGTGGTTCGAGTTGCGTAGTAGAAGCTGTTCTTGGGAATGGATCCGGACAGGCCAGAAAGAACGACAGTGAACGTAACCTGAGCACCAATGCAGAAGCCACTGAAGAGACCAACGAGGCCCTTGGACGCGAAGGAGAAGAGGCTGAGAACGGACGAGGGGATTTGGAGCATGTTGCGGTACGGGATCAAGTGTGAACTGGACTGTCAGCCGCTCGACACTCGAACAAGTCCGCGAATCCACCTAGCTAAAGTAAGGCTACGAGCGACATGGCGGGAGGAATATTAATGCATCATACAATACTGGTAGTAGATACATAATGTGCGACGGACGAGGATCCAATACAAAGCATGGACTAAGAAAGGGGAAGGTGACTCGGGTCATGACCTAGTATACTAGAAATCGATCCCACGCGAAGAAAGAACACTCTACGGGGGAGAAAGGAAAGGACGAGGAGCCAGCGACGGAGGATCACATGCGCCACTGCCGGTTCATGTCGAGCGGCTGTGGGCTCGCGAGCACAGGATTCTGGAAGTCGTCCATATCGTACCCCGGTTGGCGGGCTTTCTTCAGCAACAGCTGCGCCCGCTCGATACGGCGCATGACGTGTCTCGTGACGGCAGCGCCCTTCCGGCGCGGGGCGGGAAATGTCTGGGCGCGCGCAAGGCGTGCCGGTACCGGGGCGGACTCAGGCAGTGTGAGCGACGTTGATGACGCGTTGCGATAGAGTTGCGCGCTCTCTTCGAGTAATTTTACATATTCCTTGCGCTGGCGCTTGTATTGTTTCCCCTGTCGGTGGCGCTCCAGCGCCATAGAGTGGGTTGCGTGGCTGCGGAGCAAGACGTGAGCGACAAAACGCGCGCAAGGGCGGCACGGCGCACCTGACGCTCATGAGCACGCCCTTCAGACTGCGGTTCGGGTCCGCGCGCAGGATGTCCACCAGCGCCTGCGAAAGCCGTCAGCAAGCGGCCCACACACTCACCCAGCGTTAGAGTGTACGCACCGAGGTCATGAAGGTGCCGTCCGGCGTTCTGTTCTCCCACCACACCTGCGAGCCCCAGCACGACACGAGCGAGATCACGTCCGCCTTGACGCCGTCTGCACCTGCGTCCTGCGGCCGGTGGTCGCGGCACCACCCGTTGCACATGAAGCGCTCGACGGGGCTGTCGCAGCGCTGGTCCTCCTCCGGCAGGATCCACGCGAGTGCCGCCGCGAATGTATCAAGGGGTCGGAGTGTCATGCGCGGGCGCAGTTTCGAGAACGCTGAGAGCCGGGGGAGCACCGTGCGGCGGCGCACCGAAGGTAGAGGGGGGAAGGGCTCACCGGGCCCTTGCCCATGCCGGATGTCCTCGCTCAACGGATTGGCGGGCAGGAGCGCCTGGTCCCGGTTCGCGAACGGCGAAATCCGGGAGAGTAGCGCGTCGCGGCGGACTGGAGGTGGCGTCAACATGCATACGCAGACGGCTAGAACAAAAAGAGGGGCTCACCAACGTCTTGCCATTTGTCCTCACTGCTGCGCCTTCCACGGGAGATCCACGGGACGAACACGCGGTTACAACGGTAGTGGTTGAGGTCTGCGAGGTAATTGTCAACTTCGCGCGGGCGGCGAAAGGCGCGTGCGTACCGAGCAGGGAGTTGGAATAGCATGTGTCGAAGACAGCGACGAGGTGTGCACCGGCGGGGAGGGGCTCGACGAGGCGGGCGTGCAGCTCCTGTGCGGTGTTGTCAGTTGCATTCCGCCTCGGGGGGACGCCGTCGACATACGTTGTCGATCATCATCTCCTCGCCGTCCAAGGGAACATGACCTGTGGGCGCTACTCAGGGAGAGGACGTAGACGAGGCGAAGGTGCTCACATTCGTCCATCCCGTCTTCCTCGCTGTTGGACCGCGAGGTTCTGGGAACTAGGGTGGAATGCCCGGTGTCTGGTGGGGTTAGCCGATGTATCCGAGCAGAAGAAAATAGTCACAGTGGAAGAACAGTCGGTCGCCGCCTTTGACGTTCTTCACTAAGTCCTTTATCGCGTCGAGCTATCGCACGAGAGTCAGCGGGCGCAGATATCACACTTGCACTTAGAGTAGGAAACGCACTATGTTGTCGCGCGTAGGCTGTATGTGGCCGTCGATTTCGTCGTCGAGTAGCACAGTTATGTCGGCTGGCGTATAGTGATAGCTACATGCGCGCGTGAGCGAATAAGTCACTCCCAAATAAATCGTTACATGTCTATCAGCAGCATGCGCATCGCGTTTACATCGCCGTGAGCGCTCTTAAGCTCGGGGTAGTTTTTCGACCCCTTGTCAACCTTGCGGACCCCAATGAGGAGTGCCTTTCGGCGCCCGGTGCCTGAATCGTTACTCAGAGGAGTCGTGTGCTGGCGCACGTCCGCGCCTTCCGGCATGCTTTATGAAAAGAGCAAAGGTGTCCAGCGCCGTCCGAGGTACTTTATACGGTGAAAGGTTGTATTTTATACATCCAAAGCCACGGCGCCAACACGTGTGGTGATAGACGCTGCTCTGCTCTACACTTCTGATGGCCGAAATCGTTGGGCTCGTCGCTAGCATCCTCCAGCTCGTCGACGTGGTGGTGAAAGCTCGAAGCTACGTCAAGGACTTTAGCAATGCACCGAAAGATCAACGGCTTCTGCTTGAGGAGATCCAAACCCTCGATACGTTACTCAAAAAGCTCGATAACCGAATTCAGTGTACGGTAGTCCCTAGTGCTATGCGGGAGGTCTTGGTCCAATTGCAAAGGACGATGATGCGGTTGACGAAGAAGCTGGACTCTCACGGTATTTCCACTCGCTTGACTTAGCCGCTCTGGCCCGGGAAGGAAGATGTTCAGGAAGGATTGAACACCATTGAGCAGTTCAAGAGTTCCTTCAATATACATTTGGGATATCTGGTTGGTGCCTATTGCTTAAATCTACGACGCTCCCGGTTCACCCAACTCAGGAATTCCGCTCAAGGCAAGATACCTTCATTGAACGAGGTACGAGTTAGATCCGATGAAGCGTCTGTCAAGAGAGACTACAAGATACCTGGACACGCTCCGGACTGTAGACGACGTACAATGAGTCGGATGTCCTCAGTCGCACAGAATGGTGTAAGACTCAATATACCTGTAGACGACGTACAATGAGTCGGATGTCTACAGTGAAGTAAGTAAATATAGGTAATGATAAGTATGAATGAACGTACCCTCAGTCGCACAGAATGGTGTAAGACTGAGGGTCGTTAAGGGGCTCTGGCCCCTTAAATACGATCGAGAGTGAAACAGATAAATAAATGAAAAGAACTACCGCTGCACGCCATATAAGGAGATTACCTCCTCAACACTCCCCCTGGCGAGCAGCCTCCTTGCGCTTCCAATCAAGCCCAAGTTGAGAGACGCACTTCTCGTGAGTGATCCGCGGGAGCGCCTTGGTAAAAATGTCGGCGACATTTTCTTTGCCGGGGACTGAGGAGACCGCGATCTCGCCATCCTTGACGCGTTCCCGGATGAAGTGCCAACGGATCTCGATATGTTTCGCGAGCCCGTGCCCCTTCGTAGTCTCCGTAAGGCTAATGGACCCGAGATTGTCGCCGTGCATCTGGAAAGGAAGCTCCTGCGGTAAGAATACTTCCGACAGCCAGTTTTTCATCCACATCGCTTGCTGAGCTCCGCGCGCAAGCGAAATGTATTCGGCCTCCGTTGAGGACAGCGCGACGGTGGCCTGGCGTTTCGAGGACCATGAGACTGGGGCGCCGCCCATGAAGAACACGTAACCGGATGTAGAGCGGCGCGTGTCCACGCAGCCAGCCCAATCCGAGTCGACGTAACAATCAGGCTTTAGCCCGCTGCCAGGGATTGAATCGGCTTCAGCAGAGGGTGAGTATCGTAGTCCATAGTCCAAAGTTCCCTTTATGTAGCGAAGAACGCCAACGAGAAGCGTCCAGTGCTCGGGCGCAGGGTTCGACTGGACGTGTCCGAGTACGCAGCAAGCATAAGACAGATCAGGGCGCGTGCCGCTGCTCCCCCAGACGATGGTGCCTAGAATAGGCCGGAAAGGTTTGTCCCGCATGAACGCGGCGTCTTCTGGGGAAAGCGGGGTCGACATAGCGCGGATCTGATAGCCGGGAGGAAGTGGTGTCGATAGCGGGGGCAAATCTGCAAAGCCGAAATGATCGAGGACCTTGAGAAAGTACTGCGTTTGGTTAACCGAGATTGATCCGTCGGGTAACTTCTCGACAGTCAACCCCAGTAACAACTCGACGTCGACCTCCTTTAGATCCCACTTCGCTGCGAATTCACCCACTACGCGCTGGCTCTCGACCTCGGACGACGACGCGCCGAGGACATCGTCCGTGTGAGTTGTCGTGATGGTGTACGTGCTGTCGTGCTGTCGCGTCCTGACACACGGATCCGCCAGACTCTCCTTGTACCCCAGATCACTGTAGCCCTTTGCGAGGAGCTTGTACCAAATGTGACCGGACTGGACCAGCCCGTACAGAGGGCGCTTCAGCAAGCAAACTTTGTCCTCCTCCCCTTGCTTGGCGAATCCCACGGGCTGCTTCATGTACACCGTTGTGTCCATCTCCCCATTTAGGTATGCCCCCGAGAAGTCCCACTGCCGTACGCGCAACCCCTTCACCGCCGCCACCGCAAATACCATCCGCACTGACTCCATTCGCGCCACCATCGCCCACTTCACGGCGAAGTCCTTCCCTTCCACCATCTCGTCGCCACGCGCGACATATCTTCCCTTATACTTCAGGATATCGCCGGCGCCGTCGACTTTTACGTTGTACACCCACATTCCGTCGATGGCCCGCTCCCCCCTTGGCAAATCGACCAACTCCCACACACCGCGCTCCTCAAGCTGATCCACCTCCGCCCTCATTGCGGGCATCCATTTATCAGGCTCGCGCATTGCTTCACGGTACGATCGCGGGATAGCATGAAGGCCACCACCCTGTACGATGCTCGCGAACGCCCATGGGGATACGAGGTAGTCCTCATGGAAACTCTCCCAATCGACGTCCACGGCATTGATTGAAGGGCGCTTGTTGTCACGGGCCCAATCCTCGCCTGCGAGCTTGGCCTGCTCCTCATCCTCGTTCGATACCATGGAGCGCAGCAGGTTTTCGGAGGGTTTCGGCGCACGCGCGCTTCGACGCGGCGGCGGAGGAGGTGCTTGAACGGGCGCTGGTTGGGCGTTGGGAGGAATGGGCGCAGGCTGAGCTTGGGGCAGTGGGTTTTGGGCTGGAGGGTGTTGTGCCGGCGGGGCTGGGTTCACCGGAGCCGCGTCTGCAGGAGGATCCCGCGGCGCAGGGGGACCTTCATCGAAGATCCTCGGGTCTGGCTGCTCATTTTCGGCGTCGTCGTCGACATGAATTCTTGTGCGATGCGGCGTCGCCTCTTCGAAGATGACGTTGCGCACCTCGAAGACGCGTGAACGTTTCGGATCGAAGACGCGATACCCGCGGCGCCCCATATACCCCACCATTCTCCCCTTCCAACTCTGCTTCCCCAGCTTCCCCTCGCGGTAATCCAAGTCCTTGACCCAGCAATGGCTCCCCCAGACGCGCAAGTGCGAGACGTTGACCTTGATCATGTTTCCAGCGTCGTCTTTTCTCCGGAACCAAGCGACGAACGGAATGACATCGGGGTGACGTGACGACGGGACGAAACCGCGAACGTAGCACTGGGAGGTCGCTGCCTCGGCCCAGAAACGGTGGTCCATGCCGCTGTCGATGAGCTGGGTCCTCGTCCCTTCGATAATGGTACGATTCCCGCGCTCCACATGCCCGTTCGCTGAGGACGAATCCTTAGGTATCTTTTCGACCCGAATCCCCCGCGATGCGCAATACGCGAGGAAGAGTTCATTGTCGAACTCCTTCCCCAGGTCGATCCGTACGCACTTGCAGCGCTCCCCAGTCTGCAACTCCGCCTCCGTCAACCACTCCACAAACGCACTCAATGTCGTCTCCTTCCTCTTATTGTTCATGAAGAGGGGGAACTTCATTGACGTGCCTCCGTCGGACGCCAGCATCATGTACACCGCCCCCGACCAGCTCGGCGTCCTCGCCTTCCCCCACAAATCGAGGTGAACGCGCTCGAGAGGCTTGGTCTCGTGCACCACTTCGTCATTGAACGGTGTTTTGTCGTGCTTCCCAAGTATGCAATCTTCGCACATCCCCCTTAGTTCACTGCTAACGATCTTCAGCCCATCAACAAGGCTTCGTTCTGCCATGCGCTTAATGACTCGCACGTCCGCATGGCCAAATCGCGGATGCCATGTCTCGAGGTCGGTGGGCTGGTTCCTGTCGCGTCCCGCAATCGCAGCGACTATCCCCCCACCATCCATATCGTCGACAACATCCACCTGGTACAGTCTCCTGCGGCCTATTCTCCGCACGATCTGCCCGTCAAGGACGGTCTTCCCGTCCTGGTTTACGACTGATAGCCGACCACTTCCCCAACTTCCCCGCATTCCCCTTTCATCAAGCGTCGTAACGGAGATCAAGTTCATTGCAAATCCTGGCGTATGAAGCGCCTCCATCTGGACCTTGTGTGATGATCCGTCGGCTATGCGAACCACGAACTCTGCCAAGCCTTTCCCCGCGACCCGAAACTCGCCGCCGTCTTTGAGCGCTGTCGAGCCTTCAATGTTCACCTCCTGGTATGTCACGAACCGCCCGCGTTTAGCGACACAGTGATCTGACGCGCCGGTGTCCAGGAACGTCGGGATACCAAAGTCGGGAGAAACGGCGGCATAGGCATATATTGAAGGAGGAAGATCGACTACATCGGCTACGGTACGAATAACATGCTCATTTAGAATGGGAGGACCTGATTGTCCACATCCGAATCTAGGGAGCATGTTATCGGCCGTGCGCGATGAGGGACTGAATGGCAACGCACCACCGTCGGAATCCTCGCCTGGGATGAAGGTGCCGAGGGAGTAGATGGCCGTGGGGGACGTGTACGCGGCGGTGGGGTTAGCGGGAGCGGAGTGCGACGGGACCGTTGCGGCAGCTGCGGTGGCCTTCGCGACACGCGCCGCCTTCGTGGCCTTCCAGGAGTCGACCATGGTCTGGCGCGGCTCTTTCCCCTTCTGCGCGCGCCACCAGTTCGGCGCCTGGCCTTCTCTTCCACCGCCCAACGCCCAGCATGCCTCCTTGGTGTGGCCTGTGAACGCGCAGTTTTCGCACGACGCGCCGCGAGGAACGTTTGCGGCGAGCGCGCTGGCGACTGCGGTACTTCCGGTTGCCACCTCGGCCTCTTTCCTGTACCTAATGTCCCAGTACTGGAGGAGGTTTGAGGTGACGTCGGAGAGGCGCTTCATGACCTGAAGCGTCATGATGGACTGTCCGAACTCGATCGCCGGGAGCGACTGGAGAAGAATGGAGATCATCTCCTCGTCCTGGATATGGCACCCGATGCGGTTTGCGTCCTCGCGTAGCTTCGTGAGGACCTTCAGGTGAGCGGGCAAGTCCACGCCGTTCGCGAGCTTAACCGACGCCAGCTTCTCCTTTGCGATCGCCTTCAGCGACTCCGAAGAGCGATTGAATTTCGAATGGAGCGCGGCCCACATCTCCCGGCTACCAGCTGTCGAGCTGATCCCATGAGACTGGGGATCGACGATATTCTGGTAGATGATGGCCGCGGCAACGTTGTCGCGGAGCTCGAACTCCTCAACGGATGGGGTACGGGAGTTTATGGCGGTAGCGTGGACGGCGTACAAGCCCGGGAAAGTCGCTGCCGTCGTGCGCTGGATTAGGCCCTTCGGGTAAGCGTCGAGCCCCTTCCCACGAAGCAGGTTCATGATAGTGTCCTGCCAGGTGCCCCAGTTGAGGTCGCCGTCGAGCTGCTTCTCGGCGGGGAGGATAGGGATAGACGTCGTCGAAGACATAGGGGTACGAGGGGGATTTTTGTTTACGAGACGGGGAATGGGTGAGTCTGCTGTTGCTTCTGTGTTTACAAACTGATTGTTGGACCAGGCACTGTATACGTCTGACTGCGAATCTGTAGACGACGTACAATGAGTCGGATGTCCTCAGTCGCACAGAATGGTGTAAGACTCAATATACCTGTAGACGACGTACAATGAGTCGGATGTCTACAGTGAAGTAAGTAAATATAGGTAATGATAAGTATGAATGAACGTACCCTCAGTCGCACAGAATGGTGTAAGACTGAGGGTCGTTAAGGGGCTCTGGCCCCTTAAATACGATCGAGAGTGAAACAGATAAATAAATGAAAAGAACTACCGCTGCACGCCATATAAGGAGATTACCTCCTCAACAGGACAACGAACCGTTCTGCTACACACACAAACAACCCATCGCGAGCCAGGAAAGGCAACTTGGGATGGGGCCGTTCACCTAGCTCGTTTGTCGCGGAAAAGACCACAACTTACTCTGTGAGGGAGTATGCACATTTCCTTGTCAACTCGACTCGTAGTGTGGCGGGAAATAGCCCTGTGAAATTTACCTTGGCTAATTAACACGGTAAATTAGCCGCTAATTAACCCGAAATTTTGAGAGCCCAAAATCAGGCTGTAAAATAGGGTCTAATTTACTCTAATTGACCTGCACTTTGGATCAACATCTGGGGCCACGGGCACCCCTTGACACAACTTTAAAGGCCAAATTTGTGTTTTCTGCGTGATTTCTTCCAAGTTCTTGTTAATACCGGTCGAAAGTCAGGCTACGGTCGCTCAGCACCAAAAACAGCGGTCTTGTTGGCCTTTTCGAGCACTTTTGAGGGCTCGTAAATTTCGGGTAAATTAGCACGGTCAAGCAGGTCAAACAGACCCCCGCGAAAACCCGAAGGTAAATTACCTCGGCCAACCAGCACCCCGAGCTATTTCCCGCCACACTAAACTCGAGGCGATCCGGCTGTCAAAGCGAGAGTAATACTATCCACAGATTCCGCTTCCACCAACGATACAGTAGTGTATTATCCATATGTATCTGCAGAGAACCTCGGTTGAGTCCACACCGCCACGTTTGCCATCCTTATTTAACGCCGCAACCACTGGGCGCTGTGGGACGCGTGACATCAGTTGAACGAGGGATGCATACGACATCACATTGTGTTGAATGTTGAGGAGTGAGAGTGAGTGAAGGCATCTGGCTGCGGATACAGTTCCATGAGCTCCGTTTCGGATAATTCTAATCAGCAACCGCCCGTACAGTGTACGGGGGTTGCTGCTATTTAACAACCGGCCATCACGGAACAGTGCTATTCAGCAGCCCCTTGTTAAATCGGACAAGGCGTTGACGTGGGCTGCGGCGCGGCGCGTCCCGCTGCGACAGTGGGTATGACAACTTGCCAGGCTCCAGCAAAGATGTCGAGAAACACCTCCGAGTTGGAGCATGTTGTGGTACGGGATCAAGTGTGAACTGGGCTGTCAGCCGCTCGACACTCGAACAAGTCCACGAATCCACCTAACTCTTTGAAAGCACGGTTACGAGCGACATGGCGGGTGCATAATACAGTACTGGTAGTAGATACATAATGTACGACGGACGATAATCCAGATATAAATTGTGAACGAAGAAAGCGGAAGGTGATAACCTAGCATGTAGAGACAGAAATCCGAGATCCGACGTGAAGAAGAAGAACACTCTACGGGGGAGAACGAGGATGGCATCAGCGACGAAATCACATGCGCCATTGCCGGTTCATGTCGAGCGGCTGCGGGCTCGCGAGCTCAGGAGTCTGGAAGTAGTCCAGATCGAGCCCCGAACGCTGGCGGGCGTGCTTCCGGGCGTTCTTCAGCAACAGCTGCGCCCGCTCGATACGGCGCATGACGTGTCTCGCGAGGGCAGCGCCCTTCCGGCGCAGGGCGGGAAATGTCTGGGCGCGCGCGAGGGGTGCCGGTACCGGGGCGAACGCAGGCAGCGTGAGCGACGTTGACGACGTGTTGCGATAGAGTTGCGCGACTCTCTCTTCGAGTGATTTTACATATTCCTTGCGCTGGCGCTTGTATTGCTTCCCCCGGCGGTGGCGGTCCAGGGAAGACAAGTAGGTCGCGTAGCTGCGAAGCAATACATGAGCAGCAAACACGTGCAATAGACAAGGCGGACCTAACGGTCACGAGCACGTTCTTTAGACTGCGATTCGTGTCCGCGCGCAGGATGGCTACCAGCGCCTGCGAAAGATCTCGTCAGCATGCGGTCACACTCATACAATGCCACTGTACACACCGAGGTCATGGACGTCGACATGCCGTCCGGTGTTTTGTGCTCCCACGCCAACTGTGAGCCCTGGCACGACGCGAGCGAGATCACGTCCGCCTTGACGCCGCCTGCATCTGCGTCCTGCGGCCGGTGGTCGCGACACCACCCGTTGCACACGGCGAGCTCGACGGGACTATCGCAGCGCTGGTCGTCCTCCGGCAGGATCCACGCGAGGGCCGCCGCGGATGTATCGAGGGGCCGGAGCGTCATGCGCGGGCGCAGTTTTGAGAACACCGAGAGCTTGGGGAACACCGTGCGGCGGCGCATTGAAGGGACGGAGGAGAGGGGCTCACCGGACCCTTGCCCTTGCCGGATGCCGTTGCTCAGCGCATTGGTGGGCGAGAGCGACTGGTCCTGGGTCGAGAACGGCGAAAGCCGGGAGAGTAGCGCGTCGCGGCGGACTGGAGTGAGCGTCAGCATGCGTGCGCAGATGACTAGAACAAAAAAGAGGGGCTCACCGACGCCTTGCCATTTATCCTCGCTGTAGCGCCTTCCACGGGAGATCCACGGGACGAACACACGGTTGCAACGGTAGTGCGTGAGGCCTGCGAGGTAGTTATTGACTTTGCGCGGGCGTGGAAAGGCGCGTGCGTACCGAGCAGGGGGCCGGAGTGGCATGTGTCGAGGACGGCGACGAGGTGTGCACCGGCGGGGAGGGCCTTGACGAGGCGGGCGTGCAACTCCTGCACGGTGCCGTCAGTTGGTGTAGTCCCCCTTGGGGGAAACGCATGTCGGCGTACGTTGCTTACAATCTTCATGTCCTCGCCATCCAAGGGCAGAATACCTGCGCAATTACTCAGGCAGAGCGCAGACGGGGCAATAGTTGGACTCACATGTGTCCCACCCGTCCTCGGACCGCGGGTTATCAACCTGGGTAGCACACCCGCTGTCTGGTTGGAGGGTCAGTGCCAATCTGTCTGCAGCTGACAATACTTGAGTGCACGTACAGTGGAATAACCGATGGTCGCCGTCCTTCACATCCTTCACAAGGTCTGATATCGCTTCAAGCTATCGATCGATCAGTATCAGAGAGAGCAGAGGCATCGCACTAAACGCACGATTTTGGCGCGCGTAGGCTGTATGTGGCCGTCGATTCCGTCGTCGAGAAGCACAGTTATGTCGGCTGGCGCATAGTGATAGCTACATGCGCGCGTAAGCGAATAAGTCACTTCCAAATAAATCGCTACATGTCTATCAGCAGCATGCGCATCGCGTCCACATCGTCGTGAGCGCACGCAAGGTCGGGGTAGTTGAAAACGTGGTGGACCCCGATGAGGAGCGCCTTTTGGCGCCCAGTGCCTGAATCGTTAGTCGTGTGCTGGAAGTTTGAGTACACGTCCGAGCCTTCCATTGACACGCTTTATGACGAAGAAACTTGTCTAGCGCCCTTGTCCGAGGTAAATATGGTGAAGCGTGTTTCCTATTACTTATTTATCAATAATATTCATTTAGCTGCTAAAGCCACCGTGACCCTTCGATTCTCCGTCGTTTTCGGACTTTCGACGACAAAAGCACGCACTATTGTGTTGACGACGCTACTCTGCTCTACACTTCTGATGGCCGAAATCGTTGGGCTCGTCGCTAGCATCCTCCAGCTCGTCGACGTGGTGGTGAAAGCTCGAAGCTACATCAAGGACTTTAGCAATGCACCGAAAGATCAACGGCTTCTGCTTGAGGAGATCCAAACCCTCGATACGTTACTCAAAAAACTCGATAACCGAATTCAGACTACGGTAGTCCCTAGTGCTATGCGGGAGGTCCTTGTCCAATTGCAAAGGACGATGATGCGGTTGAAGAAGAAGCTGGACTCTCACGGTTTTTCCACTCGCTTGACTTGGCCGCTCTGGGGGAAGGAAGATGTTCGGGAAGGGCTGGATACCATTGAACGGTTCAAGAGTTCCGTCAACATACATTTGGGTATGGATATCTGGTTGGTGCCTATTGCTTAAACCTACGACGCTCCCGGTTCACCCAACTCAGGAATTCCGCTCAAGGCAAGATACCTGGACACGTTCCGGACAATGAACCGTATACTGACTCTGCGTCGCGATATCAGAAATCTCCGGCTCTATTAAGCTTTCTGCCCAGGAGCAAACTAAACACCATGCTGGTGAATTTCTTAAGACCTAGCGTCGATTTTTCGCTGAATTTAGGCAATAGATATGATAGCCGCCGTCAGAAAAGAGGCGGAGGAACAACGGATGGCCCAAAACGGTAGCATTCATCCACATAAATAATTACGGCATTGACGAAAATCGTACTAGAGAGCCTCAAATTGGTTAGGAATGTCGCCCGGAATCAAGAACAGCATCGAAATTGTACGGAGCTGCGTTGTAAACCGATTTTTGACACTTCTGTGCTCACCTAAATGCAGCTGACTACCGCGACAAAGTAATAGAGTGGTTTTCCCCTCTTAATTTCTTCCGCCGCCAAGCGGAGGTATTGGGTAATCGGCAAGCGGGAACCGGTGAATGGCTCCTGGAAACCAACATATTCAAGCAATGGGAATCAGGGACATTTAAAACCCTCTGGTGTTACGGGATACGTGAGTCTACGTAAACTTTCGTGAATTAACCACTTAAGAAAGCGGAATCTACAGCGGGGGCTGGCAAGACCGTGCTTGCGTGCGTACCACAATACTCTGACCCGGTATGCAATCTCACATAGCCGGCAGTTCAATAGTGATCGAACATCTCCAAAAAAATCTGGAGAGTGAGAGCATCGGTGTCGCAGTCATTTATCTCAACCACAAGGAAACTGAAATTCAATCCCCCCAAAATCTTCTGGCTGCTCTCTGGCAACAACTCATTTTTGGAAAACCCATATCCCAGACTGTAGCCGCCCTTTACGAGCGACACCGAGAGCAACGCACCAGGCCGTCCCTCGCAGATGCGGAGGCTATCCTTTCCCCCACAGTTCGACAGCTCACCCGAGTATTTATCGTTGTCGACGCACTCGATGAATATCCGGGAGAACAACATAATGATTTACTTCAATCTATCTCGAGACTAGGACCCACCGTTAGCTTAATGTTGATGTCGCGGCCCCACATCAACATCGTTCCAAACCCAGCTCTAATGACCCTCGAAATCAGGGCCACGGCAGATGACATACGCCAATATATAAAGGCCCAAATTGTCAAGTCCTCCCGGCTTTGGAAACACGTCCAGAACAGCGACGGTTTGCAAGGCGAAATTGAGCGAATAATTATTCAACGTAGCGACGGAATGTGGGTATCACTGTGATATGCAGTGCGTGGACTAATGTCTCTCAAGGTTTCTGGTGGCAAAACTTCATATTGATTCCCTCACAAGAAAACTTACTGTTAAGGCGGTTCGGGAGACCTTGAAAAAGATGCCAGGAACCTTAAACGCCACGTACGACGAAGTCATGGAGCGAATCAATGGGCAGAGCGAGGAAGAGAGAAATCTGGCTCGCCGCATCCTTTGCTGGATTCAGAAAACAGAGATGACCCTACACATCTCTGCGCTCAGAGAAGCCCTGGCCATCGAGCCTGGCACCGTCGATCTCGATCCTGATAACCTCCTGAACATGGAGACTATTTTAAGTGTCTGTGCAGGCTTGGTTATCACCGACGAGGAAGATATGGTCCGACTTATCCATTATACTGCCGAAGAGTATCTGGATGAGATACAGGAGAGAGAATTCCCCCACGCACACACCGAAATTGCCAAAGCGTGCATCACATACCTGTCATTTCGAAAATTCACGGAGACTCAGCCCAGGGTGACCCAAACTACTCTGGAGACTTTGATCAAAGAAAATGCTCTGCTGGAATATGCTCTCCTCTTTGCCCTCGATCACGCTCGCGGAGAGCCTGAATCATCCATCAAACGAGATATTCTACAGTTTCTCACTCGCTTGTCAGTCGAGTGGGAGCATCTGTGGGGGATAATGCATGATTTGCATATATCTCTGCCGCGAACGAGGCTGGGCATTTCCGCATACTTTGGGATGCTCGAAGTGACAAGGCACCTCCTAAAGGAGGATGGGTTTGACATTGGCGCACTACGCGGAGCCGCATTCACTGGCTACACAGACATGGTCCATCTTCTGATGACGAGCGACGGATACAACGATTTTGTCAAACAACGGAAAGCCTCATCGGAAGGACACGATTCGAATTTTGAGTCCGCGACGGCGTTGCAGTCGGCTGCGTTCCACGGGGAGGAAGAGCTTGTTTATCGCCTCCTCGAACACGGCGCCGAGGTCAATATGGAGACCGAGATGTATGGCACCGCGCTACAAGCTGCTTCAGTGAATGGTCATTATGCGGTCGTTTGTATCCTTCTTGCCAACGGCGCCGACGTAAATTCTCAGAGCGCATTGTATGGCACGGCACTTCGGGCGGCATCATTGGAAGGACATATGGACACCGTGTTACTCCTTATCGAGAACGGTGCCCGAATAAATGCCCAAGGAGGGAAACACGGCACGGCACTTACAGCAGGGCTATCCTGCGGTCACGAACATGTGGCGCATCTGCTCCTTGAGCATGGTGCCAATGTGAACGATCATGGAGCAGGCGGATGGACAGTACTCGGGCTGGCTGCAGGGAATGGACACCAAGAAATTGTTCGTCTGCTGATCCAACAAGGGGCGAACATCAACGAAAGATCAGGAGCGAATAACACTGCATTGCAGGCAGCCTCATCAGGTGGGCACAATGAGATAGTTCTCCTCCTCATCGAGAAAGGAGCCGATGTAAACGAGGAGGGAGGTGAGCATGGCACCGCGCTGCAGATGGCCTCGCGACTGGGGAAACTAGAGGTGGTTCGTACCTTGATCAAGAACGGAGCCAAAATCAACGCAAAGGGGGGGAAGCATGGTACTGCACTGCAAGCAGCCTCATCCAGGGGGCACGAAGCGGTCGTTCGCCTTCTCATACAGAGCGGTGCCACCGTCAATGCGGAGGGCCAGAGATGAGGAGACCATGCTGAAGGAATACCAGGATAACATGTTTTTTGGAGAGATAACAAAGCAAAAAGAAATTCGGTTAAATTCGGTTAAATTTGATAATTTAGATTAGATTAGATCGACTGAGCCTTGGCTCTGCGAAATGACGGCGACGACCTTGCCTTCAAAGTCGGAGCCGCCACTTGTTGCGACGAGATCGCTGTTGCTCTCCGTTACCCCGAGCAGAGTCTCAAGGTTGAAGGACCCTAGTGCTAGCGCCTCCGCCTTTCCGATCACCCCGTTGGATTCGAGACCCGCCTGCACGAAAACGCGTCAGCGGATGCATCTTTCAGAGAACTTGAGAGCGAAGACTTACCCAAGCCAAGTCGAACCGCGTATTGCGAACACTGGACGGGCCGCCGACCTTGATTCCGACGGTGATGTTGTGCGCAACGAGCGTCGCGATGGCGCTCGATTGAGTTAGCGGCGGGCCAGGAAGAAGTCGCTTTTTTTCCCAGGTCGAAGGGTACGGCCGCTGCTCGACGATCACGCCGACGCCGGCCTCCCCGATCTCCTTGGCGAGGAGATGCGCCTCCGTCGCACCGCTGATTGTAAGGCGGATGGTGTTGCCCTTCGCCGCTTCCACCTCCTTTTTGAGCCGAAGCACGCTCGCGATGATGTCGGCGCTCTCCACCTCGACGACGAGCGGGATTTTGCCCTGCAATGGGTGAATGAGTTTGTTGCGAGGTAAGAAATGGAGAGTCTGCGTACCGTGACAACGTCCGCGAACCGCTGAGCCAGATTGCCCTCCCCCTCGCCGAGGAGCAAGCCTCGGAGCGTCGTGATCTGTGTGCTGACGCTAATTCCAGAGGAAAGCGACAGCGCCACATGCAGCGCAGCGATCTCCTGGAGGACCGCGCCATCAATGAGCTTGTGTGCCGCGGCCGTGCTGAAGACGGTGCTGAGGCCCGAGAGGAAGCCGCGCGAGGAAGGGGCCGTCACGGCGGAGGTGACGCCGTTGCGATAGCCGAGCAGCGCGTCGCGAGAGGCAAAGAGGAGGCCGTCGACGGCTTTGATCACGGTCCCGTCGATGATTTCAGGGACTATCATGCTCAACGGGTCGAAGACGGGCCCGTCGTTGGTCGATGCTAATGCACCGCAGTTAAGACCTGGTCGTAATGTGGAATGGTGAGTGCGCACCTTCGCCGGTGATATGTGTAAGACCGAGCGGACTCCCATACGAGACGAGACCGGGGCTGAAAATTTGTTAGCATTCCCTCGCCGAAGATATACAAGGTATCTCACGAAATAGAGCCGCCATCAAGATCCAGGTGGATCGCGTCGGAGCGCGCGAGAGCCGCCGGGCACGCCGCCAGTGCCCCGCTGCACACAATGCGCCCCTTCTCGACGACGACCACCCCATCCGCACCAGCCGACGTGAATACCTCGCGGACGCCTCGCGCGGCCGCGCTCTTCAAAAAGATGCTGCCCACGTTCCTGAACACTACAACGTCCGACTTGGTGCTCTCGGGTTCGAGCGGCGGCAGGCCCTCGTACTTGATCGCGTCGGCGATCTCCTTGTCAAAGTTCGGGGTACTTGGGACCTTCTGTGCGGACTTGGGCTTCACGGATGTGTAGGGCTTCTCGAGCTGCGCGATCCCGTCGATGAACACCTGCTTGGGGGCGGCGCCGAGCGACAGCGGGTGGCTGTCCCAGAGGATGATATCTAGCAACCAGTCAATTCGAGTAACAGGATTGAGTGGATTTCGACTCACCCGCGTCAAACCCTTCAATCAAACGGCCGATTCTGTGGTCCTGTCCCATTATCCGCGCCGGCGTGCCTGTTGTGAATATTATTTCCTGATCCCGGTTAATTTCGCTGAAGGCTTACTGGTCACTGAAGCTAGCGCCAAATTAGCTGGCAGACCGAAGTAGTGGGCTTGTTGCGCTTCATATATCAAGTGGCGCGAGTTCAAGACGGGGTGGTCGCTCTGTAGGACAGACAAGTTGAGCTATTGGCACTGTGTATGGGGCGGGAGAAGCAAAAACCTTCATGACGACATCCAGCCCGTTGTCCGCCAGAATGCGGGGTGCGAACTCGGAGCCACGGTACGCCTCGCGCTTGAAGCGCGCGTTAGTTGCAAAAATTGCTACGGCAGGCGGATGCCCTGATTAAATCACTCAGCTCGCGCCGGATTTAAAGCAATAAAATAGATAGTCACCGTACGCCTTCTTGATCAAGTCGGGCACCATGTAGGCCTCGTCTGCGGAGCGAATTCAGTATCTGCCCGATCGTAGCTGAGGCTGCGAGACCTACGGGCATGGTGGAACGCGGCGATGGGGAATTTAAACTCGTTCGTTAGCTAACCAAACCAGATTTAGCGCTGCTTGCGGAGGATGCGGAAAGTACGCACCCGGACCATCCCGTCGATGTCGACGCCCTCGTAGCAGTGGTTCTGCACTTTGACGCGCCCACGCAGGACGTCGACCAGCGCCTCCCACTGGAGGTCCTCGGGGAACGCGCCAAGGCCGGCCCACTGCCCGGCCAGAGCCTTGGCACAGTACGCGTCCTGCTTATCCCTGAGGATGCGCGCGGTATTGTATGCTTGCCGGAACGCCCACTGCGTGTCCATGCGCGTGCCGGAATAGACGCGGCCTGCAATCGACATGAGAGAGGCGAGATTCACGAGGAAAGCGCTACGTACTCGGGTTCTCTCCACATGCATGCCTGAAATTTCACATCAGAATTAAATTGAAGAGGAAGGAGGTAACATACTTCATCTGGCGCCATCTCGGACGCTGGAACGGGTCGACGTACGTCCCGTTGAGGGAGAACGGGGGCTCGAGAAGCATTGCAGATGAGGAGCGTTCAGCCGTGGGGCGCAGCTTTATCACAAATGCTTGTCCGCCTACATAACGATTCAGTATCTTCCGCAGATCCAGTACAGCGCCGACGCACCAATGGCATCCGCGCTTCCGGGCAGAACGTTTGCTGTGGTTACTCCACCGGAGACGACCAGGCGGTACGCGTCGTCGTGGGTGTTCAAGCCATCGAGGGAGCGCAGCCACGGCAGGGCGAGCCCCGCGTGCGAGTTCCCATCGGAGGCACCCCTCAGCGACGGGGAGCTGCCCACCCCGAGATGGGAGTGGAGGTCGACGATACTGGGGATTATTGAGCAGCAGAGACGTCCGGAAATCAGTGTACGCACCCCGGGGAGACCCAAGCACCGGCAGCGTCCAGAACCACGACGTCGGCGTACGAGCGCAAGGTGGATTCGTCGACGGACCCCAGCTTTTTGATAAGGCCCTTGTCGATTAGGATGTCGCCGTGCACGACCTCGTTGCCTGAGTCGAGCCCCGTCCAGATGGACGCGTTCCGGATGAGTGTTGGCTTCGTCCCCTCTACGAAGCGGTCCGACTGCGTCCGCCCATGGAAGTCGTCTGGCGGCCCGGGGGTCAAGTGCAGCGCGCTACACTGCGCGATGATGGTCTCAGCGTTGACTGGGAGTGTCTCCGCGCGCGAGTCAGACCACAGCAAGTACGTGAGAGAGTATGAGGACACTGCGAGGAGTGCGAGCGCAAGCTGGATCGTCCGGACGCGTTTTCTGCTCCCCTTCTGAGGTGCGGTGTACGCTGGCGTCTTCTCCATGGTAGTAGAAGAGGAGGAGGCCGTGTGGGCAATCTCGCGCCATATCGCGCTATCTCTGGTGGTGGGACAAAAGTTTGCCGCGGCATACCGGTTGATGCGCCTCCCGAGCGGCCCACCTTGGGCCCGCCGCGAATGCACTTGGCTCCGAAATCCGGAAATATATACACGAAAATTAGTCTGGTGCACTATACACATCTAGCAGTATCTAGATATAATCCTGAAGTAACGTCGTTATTTAAAGCTCCTCGGAGCACTCGCGGCGCTCGCGGTCCTTGTGCGCCCGCCGCACGGGCTTTTTTTTCGGCCGGTAGGGCGGGGGCGCGTCGTCTTCGTCGTCGACGTGCGCGCGCGTGAGCGTGCCGATGCGGTGCTGGAGGTGGCGGATGCGCTTGCGCTGCGCGGGGCGCGGGGCGGGCGTGTATTTGGGGAAGCGCCCGGGGGAGGGCGCAAACACGGGCGCGGCGGCGGGCGACGTCGCGAGCGACGAGGAGGACGCGCGCGTAGGGGAGGACGAGAACGTCAGCGAGGGCTCGCTGCTGCTCGCGTCTTGATAGCCCGCAAACGGCAGGATCGTCGTCTCGCCGTAGTAGTCCGCGAACTTGTCGGCGGGCTCGTTCCAGTTGGAAGGGTCCAGCTCGGCGGTGCGGTCCTCCGGCTCGAGCGGGTCCTCCTCCGTCGGCTCATCCAGGAAGACGAGCCCGCGCGCGCTGAAGACGTGTGGGAGGTTGCCCTTGCCCCGACGCGACTTGATAGGCATGGTGTTGATTGTGATGTGGATTTGAAGCGTCGGAGAATGTTGCTGGAAAGCGCGTCAACCCGATTGAAAAGATGGAGAAGGCTGGGGTACTTACATAGACGATCCCGCGCGTGATGTCCCCGCCTTCGGGCCACACATGCGCCACAGTTATATCCTCCTCCGCCGTCCACTTTCGCTCATCCTCCACGTCGAGGTCCTCCCCTTTATCGCGCGCATCTGGCACAAGGTCGTCGTCGGTCGGGCACAGGTACGGATCCAGCACGCTCGATGAGTAGGCCCACGTACTGCCGTACTTGATCTGCCCGGGCCTGAACGACGAGCTGTACACCGACATGCCCTTCTTGAGCTCGAACATGTGCGCCTCCTCCTCCTCCGCGTCCGGCGGTACCTGGCCGTACGCGCCGCCGAAAAGGAAACCGATAAGGCTCTTGATGTGCACCAGCGTGTAGCTCTGAGGCACCTGCACGACGCGGTAAATACCGTCGAGCGTCTCGCGGGGGACGCCACGTTTCAGGTACTGGAAGCGCAGCGGAAGATGCTTGGAGAACGACGTCGACGGGGGAAGGGCCTGCAGCAGGTTCCATGTGTGCGTACGCCCGAACGGATTCGAGGGAGAGTCAGAGGGACAGGATGGGTATGGTGTTGACGAGGTCGACGGGGTGTAGGGGTATGAAAAGGGAGAGCTGGGGGCTCCGGTTGTGTGCCGCCGTTTCTTTGGTGGCTCCGATGAGGGACTGCTACTGCGCAGTAGATGGTGTTTGGGTGTCATCCAGAGAGTCTCCCTTAGCACGCGTCTCTGCGAGCTTGTTTTTGTGTTTCTGCCTCCGAAGGCAAACAGGTCCTCTAGAAGCGGTTCTGCTAGAAGAATGGAGGTTTCTTGAGGCGAAAAACGCGAGAAGCTGGACGAAGGAAGTGGCAAGTCGATGGAGGATGTTTGGGAGATACGCTTGTCACAAGCCACGTGCACCGCGTCACAAACTCTCCGACTCCTCTGAGTCTCGTCAACCAATTCATCATCGTGGCGGTGCCCAAACACGATGAAATACTTTCAAATAGGGGAAGGGTTTCGGAACGTAGTAAGGGTGGATAGCTCCTCTAATGAACCTTTTGGGACGATATTGATCGATGGTGCGGATCAAACTCTTCGGCACCCTTCTCACCTTTCTCTCAACGCGTCGCACAGATCCTGTTGCGACCTTTTCTGGCCCGTACTTGCCGGAACATCTCCGCGAGTGGCGGCGGCTGCTTTTACAGGAACAAAAGCCGCTCACACGTTCCTTTTGACGACGGGCATTTCAGTGAGTTCAGTCGGACTGCGCCTTTGCACAAGATGCACCTATGACGGCAAGGCTTGTGTTGAATCCATGAATTGGAGGGATCAGCATGAGAATCCACTTGTTGTATCACTCTTACTAATTTTTTTTGGCGGGAAGCACGAAGGGCTTGAATATCCTCTGCATTGATCTCATCACTGGCACCTTCAAACAGGCTCGGAAAATGCGCCGGAATAGATTAACGTTACGGGAAGTCCCCCAGTACTCATCCGTGCTCGCTTCAAATCGAATGATGACTTCGCCGCCAAGCCGAGCTTTTACAGCTATTTTGAAAACGATACTTAGACAATCTTGGTTTTCGAGCAAAGTTCGGCCCGGCGTGTGCCGCTCTAAATACGACTGTTACGGAGAATTTTATTTTTGGCGTCCCGACTCCACAATTTTACGTGCAACTTGGAGTCCGGTTCCTCCGGCGCAAACTTTGCTCCAAAATGCAAAGTGTCTGTCGTTTTCAAAATAGCTGTAATTGAGTCTTGCTTATTATGTTTGCAGTCGTGGAGTAGCGAGATCTTTGGAACAGGTGTAACTTGTCATTTTCCTGTCCGCTACAAGAATTTTGCAGACACGCGGCGCTCCAATTGAAACGATGGACAGGACGTTCTGCGTTGGAGCGGTAGAGAAAGACCTGGGTCCGCTGTCGCTGTCTTGCATTAGATCTCGGCGTCTAATTGGTCACAATTTTACAAACGCACCCGAAAGTTGGAATCGCCTGCAGGAGGCGAAGGCCAGACGCCTCCAGCTTCAAGATGGTAGGTCATTGAGCGGATAAGACGTCGGGGATCTCTCGATGCAAGATTGCGAATCAGCTCAGCATGTGGAATGTTGACGATGCCACATGCCAGGTAAAGTCTGGTGAAGTTGGTAGTTACAGACACATATGATCCCGAGCTACTTGGCAAAGACCCCTTGAACCCAGAGCAGAAACTAGTGAGGGATGAATGAAAAATTCCCCAGTTCAACCCAGTGCCCCAGTTCCCCAAACTTTCCAATTGTGGTGCAAGCTGTGTGTGCGTAGCAAGAGCCGTCCGCCTGCGCTTGAGTCGCAGCGTATTGCACAGTCGACAGCAGCCAGTGCTGCGTATGTAGACTGCGGGGTGGGTTGAGGGGAAGAGGAAAAGTGCTTAGCCGACAGGAACGCGGCCGCACGTGTTCCCAGGATCTACCATCTCCTTCATCCCTTCATCTCTGCCACCCTCACGGTTCTTCATCCCCGGGCACGCAAAGCTGATTCCATCCTGTACCTCTGATTCCCTCCCGCTTGCCCCGGGCTCAAATTTTGACGCCGATAACGTACTACTTGGTCGGTAATTGAAGATTGGCGGCGGGGATGGCGAAAGGCAAATCTCCCAGCCCACAAGAAATCTACAAGGCCCGCAAGCAGCGGTGAGAACACTCCTGCGGATTCCGAGTGCAGAATCTGACTTGTTTGGATCAGAGAAGAGCAGGAACAGCTGGCGTATCTGCCGCCGGGGCTCTTCAACCATGGCAATACGTGCTTTATGAACTCGGTTCTTCAAGGGGTACGCCTCCAGTAATTCTACACCGATCTGTGTGCGAACCTGAGCCGTATCGACAGCTAATAGCCACCCGACTGCTCTCGGATCTCGTCCACTTTGCGCCTATTCCGCCATTGACCCAGTCCCACTCTGCCACGCTGCTGGCGTCGCGCCGCTCGCCGCAGCTAACGAATGGCCACGATCTCGCCGGGGAGTACGAGAAAAAGTGGGTCAACACGATGCCCATCGGCGACATGTTCCTCAACGTGTTGCACCGCGCTTGGGAGGCTCAGCACCACCGCCGCCGCGAGAACCTCAGCCCAAAGTGCGTGCCCTGTCCCTGCGTGTCCCGCTGCGCGTTCTGACACTCCGCAGACCGATCCTCGCTGCGCTGGGCAAGAAATACGACCAGTACCTGGACTTTGCGCAGCAGGACGCGCACGAGTTCCTGCGCATCCTCCTCGACGCCATGAGCATGGAAGAGCTCGACATCATCAAGAAGTCAAACCCGCCGCCGCCGCCCAAGAAGCGCCGGCGCACGTCCGTGCCTACCGCGCCTCCGCCGGAGGACGCGCCCATCGCCCTCACGGACATGATCTTCGGCGGCAAGCTCGCGAGCATCCTCGTATGCCAGAAATGCAAACACGTGTCGAACACATACGAGGACTTCAACGACCTCAGCCTCAGCATCAAGCAGGAGGACTACGGCCGTGGCTCGCGGAAGCGCGACCGCTTCAAGTCGCTCGCGAAGCGACTCGGGACGGTCGTCTCGCTTGGGACGGAAGCATTGCAGCCGCCACGCGCGAGCTCCGTGCCCCCCAGTCCGCGCGAGCGGCCCGATGGCGGGGAGCTGGTCGCGGTGGCGCCGGGCTCGGAGGAGCCGCGGAGACGGAGCTTGGATATCCCGTCGGAGGAGGGCCAAGACGTCGAGGTGCCCGTCCGAGTCAATGGCGTCGCGTTGGTGATCACGCCAGACGAGAAACACGTCGAGTTCGTGGAACCGAAGGTGGAGAGGAAGGAGAAGGAGAAGGAGAAGACGAAGAAGGAGGACGACGCGTGGGCGAAGCTCGGGCGGCGGCTGAGTCTCGGGCTCGCCAGCAGGGGGTCGAAAGACAAGGAGCGCAAGGGCCGCTCGGCGGAGCGCGCCAGCCGCGACTTTTCGAACTCTGCGCTCGCGGCCCCACAATCCGACACGCCGCGGTCGAGCATGTCTGAGCAGGCCCCGGAGATCCGCCTCTCGCGCCCCTCCCATTCGCTCGAGCGCAAGACCGCGTCGGGCGCCAGCACGCCCAAGTCGGGCCCCGCGACGCCCTCGGCGTCGCCCGTGCGCGTCCCGCCCATCACCATCGCCGCGCCGCAGCCGCGCGTCCGGACCGTCAGTGGCGTCGCGCGCAGCAAGTCGCCAAAGCCTCCGAAGCCGACCGCGGGCGAGACGGCGTACCTGCGGCAGATCCTCGCGGACGTCTCCGCGGGCGGCGACGCGTGGCTCAAGCTCGGGGGCGGCCTCCCGGGCGTGGAGGAGTGCCTGCGGATGTTCACCGCCGTGGAGGTGCTGGATGGGGAGAATATGGTTGGATGCCGGCGGTGCTGGAAGATCGCGAACGGCGAGTATGTCCCGCGCGCGCGGCGGCCGGACGAGGAGTGCGCTCCCGGTAGGGATGACGATGGAGATTCGGAGGATAGCGCGGAAAACCACCCGTCGCCGGTGGCGCCCATCGCTGTGGAGGCACCGCACCACCGCCCATCACCCCCGCCACGGCCGTCACTCCCGACATCGATATCCACACCTCTGATATCCGTGTATTCGCTTCCGAACATCAAGGCGGGTGAGTCGGCGTCATCGCTACCTCTTGTAACGCCTCCGAGCAGCTCGTCGGACTCTGCGCTGGGGCGGAGCCAGTTTGGCGAGGATACGGACACAACGACAACGCCGCCGTCATCGGCAAGCTCGTCACATTCTTTGCCGTTATCGCCCGAACAGGAGGTGGAGACACCACCGGCGACGAAGGTGACTATCATTCCGCCCACCCCGAGCATGAACACGTTCGACGTGTCTGAAGCGGAGGAGCACACGGACTCATTGGGCTCGATTACGGAGGCGGTGGGGATGCCCCCGACTGCACGACTGCACCTCAATGGGGTGGGGAACCCCGACCCACCAGACGCGAACGCGCTGCGCCCGCCGCGCGAGTATCATCAGCGGCAGGTCTCGGATGAGAGCACCGACGGTAGCTCCGGCGACGAGAGCGACGTCTCCGCGGCGTCTACACAGCTCTCCCCCGCCGTGTCCGACGACGCGCGCTCGGACGCGGATGCCGCGCCGTCGAAGCCGCGCGCGAAGCCCAAGGCGAAGCCAAAGCCCGTTATCATGCGGCCCGCCTACAAGCGCTACCTCATCGCCGTCCCGCCGCCCGTGCTCGTCATCCACCTAAAGCGCTTCCAGCAGGTGTCCAAGACGATGATCTCGTTCTCGAACGGCTTCAAGAAGCTCGACGACTACGTGACATTCCCGGAGATGCTCGACCTGACGCCGTTCCTCGCGCCGAAGAAGGAGGACTTTGGGCTGCGCGTGAAGAAGGGCCCGGTACGCGCCAAGGACAAAACTTGCATGTACCGGCTGTATGCGGTGGTGGTTCACATCGGAAATATGGTGCGTTTGTTTTCGAGTAACTATTTTCCTGCGGGACCATTGACGGTGCTCTTTCTTTTCAGCTCGGCGGCCACTACATATCCTACGTCGCGCTGCCCACTGCCGGCGACCTTGCGAACATGCCACACCCCCCCGCCTCGGCCTCCTCTCCGCAGACGTTGCCCCCGACATCGCCCCCGACATCGCCCATGTCCACCTCGGACTCTGTGGCGGACCCCCCAGCAAAGCAGGAGCGCCAGTGGGCGTATATCAGCGACACGGTGGTGCGGCTCACCTCCCTCGAGGAGGTGCTCAAAGCCAAGGCGTACATCTGCATGTACGAGCGCGTGTGAACCCCGATTTCTTGGGCGTGCTTAGACAGACGCGGTGTACTACTGGTTCAACTCACGCGAACCGATTTATTAACTTATTTATTCTACTGCACTAGTACATGTAAATCGTGTCGAGAGATAATGTATTACCGCTGTGAAACAGGAACTATCTGTGGCAGGCGGGATGGACGGCCGAAACGATCACCGTCGGTGCACATGCACGATTGCGAGCGTGACCGTCTCTTCGTCAACCACCACCATGGATAAGGGAACGCGCTACAATGCTCTGTTTGTACTGCCACTCCTGCAACTCGCATCCGTCTCCAATAGACTTCCGAGCCTGTTCGAGGCTGTTTCTCGCTAAACCTCGAGCCCTGCGTGAAACAACTTGATGAGAGCAATTAGACGGCCCCATGTGCGCGAGGGGAGGGGAGGTGCCCTGCGAATGCGTGTTAGAATGTTAATCCGAGCAGAAGAAAACACCTCACGCTTAAAGAGAAGTAAAGAGCCGATCGCCATCCTTTCTTGAATGGGAATTGACGGATCGACAACCTTCTTCAACCTAAGCTTGTATTCTTCGGGCGACAAGGACCTTGACGCCTCGTCATCGTCCTCCTCCTCAAGCTCCTCGTCCCCTCGTCCTCGTACTCCGATTCCTCATCTTTGTCCTGCCCATTCTCATCCACTGGCATACGATCATCTGATGGCTTGGGGGTACTGCGGTGTATGGCATTCGATGTGAGATCCAAGTCGCCAGATGCTGTAGGCCGGCTGTTCTCGCCTTCGAGGTTTGGCAAGAAGTAAAGCTCGAGCTTGAAGGAGTCAATAGCCTTCTTTAAGCGCAGGACTTCCGGGGACAGCCGCCAGCCACTCTCTTGAGCATGCTCGATCTTCGCGTCGGCATTGAGGATGACGGCGACGGTGGACAAGTCGCCATGCCGGATGGTAATGGTCAAGGGTGTCGTGGTTCCGGATAGCACCAGCTTTGAGGTTGTTGAATCGTAGTAGTAAGCCTCCCAGGTCGACGGAGCGGTGATCATACTGTGTTGGGCATCGAGATATGGAGGTTCCATGCAAACAGATATAGGTTCACCATGAGGAAGAAAGCTGGCGGGATGAAGGACAGAGGTTGAATCGAAAAGCACGCAGGCTGTCTCCGCCTTCAACGTAGGGACGCTGAGAGGTGATTGCCTGGTCACGGGCAGCACGCCCCTGCCAAAGATAATTACAGTCGTTGAAATACTCTGTAAGCTGGGTGATGGTTTGGATAGACGGGCAGAAGACGATGGATGCGTGTTTGGCCCAGATAGAGTGGATGTCTTTCTTGACTGGAAAAAGACGTTGGTCATGATTTACCATGATAATTGAAGACGGACGCACGTAAAAACACATTAAACAGGGAGTTGAGCAAGAAGGACTCCCTTTTGAGTACCCCGAGATTTGTCAAAAAAGACTCCTGTATGGGGGGACAGTTAACGAGACGAAGAAATATTACAGAATCCGTACGATGGCTCCTTTTCGCTCCCGCGCATCCTCCGCCGTTTCGTTCTTCTTTTTCCGGACAGTATTAAGGATATTGCATGCTTGGAGGGTCGCAGTCGCTGAGCCCGTAACAGCGCAGAACTGGCCAAGTCGAAGGAGCCGATTTCGGAGGAGCTTTTGAGTCTGGGTAGTAGCAGAAGAGGCAGCCGAAGATGGGGCCACAGTTCGAGCTTGGTAGGTTGGTGGATCTAGCAAATGAGGGTTTGCGGGGAAGGTTTGGGACGCAGCGACCAGGCGCGCTGGGGGAGCTTGTGAAGGCATGGTCACTGTATGTAACACACTCGAAAGGCGCATCAACCGGTATGCCGCGGCCAACCACCCGTAGCACGGTGATGGCGCGAGATTGCCCACACGGTCTCCTCCTCCTCCACCACCACCATAGATAAGGCGACGGGCTACAATGCTCTGCCCGAAACAGGCGAAGAAACGCGTCAGGACGATCCAACTGGCCCTCGTAGTATTGCTCGCAGTGTCCTCATACTCTCTCACGTACTTATTATGGTCTGACTCGCGCGCAGAGACGCTTCCAGTCAACGCCGAGACCATTATCGCGCAGTGCAGCGCCCAGCACTTGACTCCGGGGCCTCCAGATGACTGGACGCAGTCGGACCGCTTCGTAGAGGGAGCGAGAAGCAGCCTCGAAGAGGCTGGGAAGTCTATTGTAAACGGGTGCGAGTTGCAGTACAAACGGAGTAATTAAATATTAGGTGTGGGTATATGTAATATAGAGAATGTGGATATGGTTCGTTAAACTTCGAGCCCTGCAACAATTTGAAGGGAGGAATCAATCAAACAGCCCCATGGGTCCGAGGGGAGGGAAGGTGCCCTGCGAATGCGTGTTAGAATGTCAATCCGAGCAGAACAAAACACCTCACGCTCAAAGAGAAGCAAAGAGCCGATCGCCATCCTTTCTTGAATGGGAATTGACGGATCAACAACCTTCTTCAAACCGAGCTTGTATTCTTCGGGCGACAAGGACCTTGATGCCTCGTCATCGTCCTCCTCCTCAAGCTCCTCGTCCTCCTCGTCCTCGTACTCCGATCCCTCATCTTCCGCCTGCCCATCTTTATTGATATGAATATCCGATGGCTTAGGGGTACTGCGGTGGTCTTGTGTGGTGTTCAAGTCGTCAGATGCACGCCGGCTGCTCTGGCCTTTGAGGTCTGGCAAGAAATAAAGCTCGAGCTTGAAGGAGTCAATGGCCTTCTTTAAGCGCAGGACTTCCGGGGACAGCCGCCAGCCACTCTCTTGAGCATGCTCGATCTTCGCGTCGGCATTGAGGATGACGGCGACGGTGGACAAGTCGCCGTGCCGGATGGTAATGGTCAAGGGTGTCGTGGTTCCGGATAGCACCAGCTTTGAGGTTGTTGAATCGTAGTAGTAAGCCTCCCAGGTCGACGGAGCGGTGATCGTACTGTGTTGGGCATCGAGATATGAAGGTTCCATGCAAACAGATATAGGTTCACCATGAGGAAGAAAGCTGGCGGGATGAAGGACAAAGAGGTTGAATCGAAAAGCACGCAGGCTGTCTCCGCCTTCAACGTAGGGACGCTGAGGGGTGATTGCCTGGTCACGGGCAGCACGCCCCTGCCAAAGATAATTACAGTCGTTGAAATACTCTGTAAGCTGGGTGATGGTTTGGATAGACGGGCAGAAGACGATGGATGCGTGTTTGGCCCAGATAGAGTGGATGTCTTTCTTGACTGGAAAAAGACGTTGGTCATGATTTACCATGATAATTGAAGACGGACGCACGTAAAAACATATTAAACAGGGAGTTGAGCAAGAAGGGCTCCCTTTTGAGTACCCCGAGATTTGTCAAAAAAGACTCCTGTATGGGGGGACAGTTAACGAGACGAAGAAATATTACAGAATCCGTACGATGGCTCCTTTTCGCTCCCGCGCATCCTCCGCCGTTTCGTTCTTCTTTTTCCGGACAGTATTTAGGATGTGGCAGGCTTGGAGGGTCGCAGTCGCTGACTCCGTAACAGCGCAAAATTGGCCAAGTCGAAGGAGCCGGTTTCGGAGGAGCTTTTGGGTCTGAGTTGTCGTAGCAGAAGAGGCAGCCGAAGATGGGGCCACAGTTTGGGCTTGGTAGGTTGGTGGATCTAGCAAATGAGGGTTTGCGGGGAACTTTTCGGACCCAGCGGTGACCAGGCGCGCTGGGGGAGCTTGTGAAGGCATGGTCACTGTAACAATGTAACACACTCGGAAGGGCGCATCAACCGGTATGCCGCGGCCAACTTTGTTCCATCGCTGAGATAGCGCGGTGATGGCGCGAGATTGCGCACACGGCCTCCTTCTCCTCCTCCTCCGTCATGGATAAGGCGACGGGCTACAATGCTCTACCCCCGAAACACGCGAAGAAACACGTCCGGACCATTCAACTGACCCTAGCCCTGCTCGCAGTGTCCTCATACTCTCTCACGTACTTGTTATGGTCTGCCTCGCGCGCGGAGACGCTCCCAGTAGTCCACGTCGAGACCATTATCGCGCAAGCGCAGTGCAGTGCACTGCACTTGACTCCGGGGCCTCCAGATGACTTCCATGCACGGACGCAGTCGGACCGCTTCGTAGAGGGGACGAAGCCAACACTCATCCGGAACGCGTCCATTTGGACGGGGCTTGACTCGGGTGACGAGATCGTCTATGGCGACATCCTCATCGACAAGGGCCTTATCAAGAAGCTGGGGTCCGTCGACGAATCCACCTTGCGTTCATACGCCGACGTCGTGGTTCTGAACGCTGCCGGTGCATGGGTCTCGCCGGGGTGTGTGTGTGGCTCTCAGATTCCTCCCCACCACTAACATCCTTTTCAGCATCGTTGACCTTCACTCGCATATCGGAGTGGACAGTGCACCGGCGTTGAACGGCGCCTCAGACACCAATTCGATCAAAGGACTCGTTCTGCCGTGGCTGCGCTCCCTCGATGGCTTGAACACCCACGACGACGCGTACAAGCTGTCGATCTCCGGCGGCGTTACCACGGCGAATGTTCTGCCGGGAAGCGCGGATGCCATCGGTACGTTTGCACTGTGCTGGTTCTGCGGAGGATACTGAATCGATATGTAGGCGGACAAGCATTTGTGATAAAGCTGCGCCCCACGGCTGAACGCTCCTCATCTGCGATGCTTCTCGAGCCCCCGTTCTCCCTCAACGGGACGTACGTCAACCCGTTCCAGCGTCCGAGATGGCGCCAGATGAAGTATGTTACCTCCTTCCCCTTCAATTCAATTCTGACGTGAAATTTCAGGCATGCATGTGGAGAGAACCCGAGTACGTAGCGCCTTCCTCGTGAATCTCACCCGTCTCATGTCGATTGCAGGTCGCGTCTATTCCGGCACGCGCATGGACACGCAGTGGGCGTTCCGGCAAGCGTACAACACCGCGCGCATCCTCAAAGACAAGCAGGACGCTTACTGCGCCAAGGCTCTGGCCGGACAGACCGGCCTGGGCGCGTTCCCCGAGGATCTCCAGTGGGAGGCGCTGGTCGACGTCCTCCGCGGGCGCGTCAAGGTGCATAATCACTGCTACGAAGGTGTCGATATCGACGGGATGATCAGAGTGAGATTTCCCATCACCACCGGCGGCGCCGAACGCTCATTCTGCGCGCCAGCTCACGAACGAGTTCAAATTCTCCATTGCTGCGTTCCACCACGCCCGTTCGTTTGCATCTCCGTGAATCAATCAATTACTGCGATGCTAACTTTGATGTACAGACGAAGCGTACATGGTGCCCGATCTGATCAAGAAAGCCTACGGCGAGTACTCGTCGCCTTCAGGATTCCAGAGCGCTGTCTAAGCAATTTGAACCAGGTCATCCCCCGGCACTGGCCATCTTCGCAACCTCTGCGCGCTTCAAGCGCGAGGCGTACCGCGGCTCCGAGTTCGCGCCCCGCATTCTGGCGGACAACGGGCTGGATGTCGTCATGAAGGTTTTTTTCCCCTCTCCCACCCAGTGTCAATAGCTCACATTGACTCTTCTACAGAGCGACCACCCCGTCTTGAACTCACGGCACTTGATATACGAGGCACAGCAAGCTCACTACTTCGGGCTGCCTGCTAATTTGGCGCTGGCTTCAGTGACCAGTAAGCCTTGATTGAATTTTATCGGGACCAGGAAATAATAATCAAAATAGGCACGCCGGCGCGGATAATGGGACAGGATCACAGAATCGGCCGTTTGATCGAAGGATTCGACGCGGGTGAGCCGAAATCTGCTCGATCCTGGTGCTCGAATTGACTGCTTGCTAGACATCATCCTCTGGGACAGCCACCCGCTGTTCCTCGGCGCTGCACCCAAGCAGGTCTTCATCGACGGGATCCCCCAGCTCGAGAAGCCCTACACGTCCGTGAAACCCAAGTCCGCGCAGAAGATCCCGACTCCCCCGAACTTTGACAAGGAAACCGCGGACGCGATCAAGTACGAGGGCCTGCCGCCGCTCGAGCCCGAGGGCGCCAAATCGGACGTTGTGGTGTTCAGGAACGTGGGCAGCATCTTTTTGAAGAGCGCGGCCGCGCGAGGCGTCCGCGAGGTGTTCACGTCGGCTGGTGCGGATGGGGTGGTTGTCGTCGAGAAAGGGCGCATTGTGTGCAGCGGGGCGCTGGCGGCATGTCCAGCGGCCCTCGGGCGCTCCGACGCGGTCCACCTGGATCTTGACGGCGGCTCTATTTCGTAAGATAACTTGAATATCCTCTGCGAGGAAATACTAACAAAGTCCCAGCCCCGGTCTCGTCTCGTATGGGAGTCCGCTTGGTCTTACACATATCACCGGCGAAGGTGCGCACTCACCATTCCTTATCCCGACTAGGTCTTAACTGCGGTCCATCAGCATCGACCAACGATGGGCCCGTCTTCGACCCGCTGAGGGTGAAGGTTCCCGAGATCATCGACGGGACCGTGATCAAAGCCGTTGATGGCCTCCTCTTTGCCTCTCGCGACGCGCTGCTCGGCTACCGCAACGGCGTCACCTCCGCCGTCACGGCCCCCTCCTCGCGCGGCTTCCTCTCGGGCCTCAGCACCGTCTTCAGCACGGCCGCAGCGCACAAGCTCGTTGATGGTGCTGTCATCCAGGAGATCGCCGCGCTACATGTAGCCCTGTCTCTGTCCTCCGGCATCAGCGTCAGCACGCAGATCGCGACGCTCCGAGGCTTGCTCCTCGGGGAGGGTCACGGTGATCTGGCTCAGCGGTTCGCGGACGTTGTCACGGTGCGCAGACTCTTCATTTCTTACCTCGCAACAAACTCATTCACCCATTGCAGGGCAAAATCCCGCTCGTAATCGAGGTGGAGAGCGCCGACATCATCGCGAGCGTGCTTCGGCTCAAAAAGGAGGTGGAAGCGGCGAAGGGCAACACCATCCGCCTCACAATCAGCGGTGCGACGGAGGCGCATCTCCTCGCCAAAGAGATTGGGGAGGCCGGCGTCGGCGTGATCATCGAGCAGCGGCCGTTCCCTTCGACCTGGGAACACAAGCGGCTTCTCCCTGGCCCGCCGCTGACCCAATCGAGCGCCATCGCGACGCTCGTTGCGCACAACGTCACCGTCGGAATCAAGGTCGGTGGTCCGTCCAGCGTTCGCAGTACGCGGGACGACATGGCCTGGGCAAGTCTTCGCCTTTCACTAAAGATGCATATTCACTGACGCGTTTTCGCGCAGGCGGGTCTCGAATCCAACGGGGTGATCGGAAAGGCGGATGCGCTGGCGCTGGCGTCCTCCAACCTTGAGACTCTGCTCGGGGTAACGGAGAGCAACAGCGATCTCGTCGCAATAAGTGGCGGCTCCGGCTTTGAAGGCAAGGTCGTCGCCGTCATTTCGCAGAGCCGAGGCTCAGTCGATCTAATCTAATCTAAATTATCAAATTGAACCGAATTTCTTTTGCTTTTTTTATTTTTCTCCGAAAAACATGTTATCCTGATATTGCAGCATGATCTCCTGACCTCTGACCCACCGCATTGACGGTGCCACCGCTCTGTATGAGAAGGCGAACGACCGCTTCGTGCCCACCCGATGAGGCTGCCTGCAGAGCCGTCTTGTTCACTCCCTTTTTTTTGGAGAGGAGGAGCGTTGAATGGCGCTGGGAAGGGAGGTTTGGGCGCGTTGTCTTCCTCGTCCCATCCCCTCAACCCGCTACCCGATGAGGCTGCCTGGAGAGCCGTCTTGTTCGCTCCTGATCTTTTGTTGGATCAGCCGACGAACAATTTCTTGGTGTCCATTCCCTGTGGCCAGCCCGAGTACTGTCCATCCGCCTGCTCCATGATCGTTCACATTGGCTTCACGCTCAAGGAGCAGATGCGCCACATCTTCGTGACCGCAGGGTAGCGCTGTTGTAAGTGCCGTGCGTTCCGTGTTTCTCTCCTTGAGCGTTGATTCGGGCACCGTTCTCGATGAGGAGCAACACAATCCATCCAATGATGCCGCCCGAAGTGCGGTGCCATACAATGCACTCTGAGAATTCACGTCGGCGCCGTTGGCAAGAAGAATACAAACGACCGCATAATGACCATTCACTGAAGCAGCTTGTAGCGCGGTGCCATACGTCTCGGTCTCCATATTGACCTCGGCGCCGTGTTCGAGAAGGCGACAAACAAGCTTTTCCTCCCCGTGGAACGCAGACGACTGCAACGCCGTCGCGGATTCGAATCGCGCTCTTCCAACGGTGCTTTCCGTTGCTTGACAAGGCATTGTATCCGTCGCTCGTCATCAGCAGATGGACCATGTCTGTGTAGCCAGTGAATGCGGCTCCGCGTAGTGCACCAATGGCAAACCCATCCTCCTCTAGCAGGTGCCTTGTTACTTCGAGCATCCCGAAGTATGCGGAAATGCCCAGCCTCGTTCGCGGTATAGATGTATGCAATCATGCATTATCCCCCACATATGCTCCCACTCGACTGACAAGCGAGTGAGAAACTGTAGAATATCTTCTTTGATGAACAATTCAGGCTCTCCGCGAGCATGATCGAGGGCGAAGAGAAGAGCATATTCCAGCAGGGCGTTTTCTTTCATATCTATTGCCTAAATTCAGCGAAAAATCGACACTAGGTGTTGAGAAACTGACCAGTATGGTGTTTATTAATTTACTCCTGGACAGAAAGCCTACTAGAGCCAGAAATTTCTGATATCGCCACGCAGAGTCAGTATACGGTTCGTTGTCCGGAACGTCTCGAGGTATCTTGCCTTGAGCGGAATTCCTGAGTTGGGTGAACCGGGAGCGTCGTAGATTTAAGCAATAGGCACCAACCAGATATCCATGCCCAAATGTATGTTGACAGAGCTCTTGAACCGCTCAATGGTGTTCAATCCTTCCTGAACATCTTCCTTCCCCCAGAGCGGCCAAATCAAGCGAGTGGAAATACCGTGAGAGTCCAGCTTCTTCGTCAACCTCGTCCTTTGCAATTGGACCAGGACCTCCCGCATAGCACTAGGGACCACCGTACTCTGAATTCGGTTATCGAGCTTTTTGAGTAACGTATCGAGGGTTTGGATCTCCTCAAGCAGAAGCCGTTGATCTTTCGGTGCATTGCTGAAGTCCTTGACGTAGCTTCGAGCTTTCACCACCACGTCGACGAGCTGGAGGATGTTAGCGATGAGCCCAACGATTTCGGCCATTAGAAGTATAGAGCAGAGCAGTGTCCTATCAGCACAACAGTGTGTGCTTTTGTTCGGAAAAACGACGGAGAATCGAACAGCTTTGGCCACTGAATATTAATAGGAAATACTAGGCTCGAACCAGCCGCAATACACCAAAACCTGGGATTTGATGACAGTCGATCAAAAGGTTTGGGCGGAGCCGCCGGCCTATTGATCGATTGTCATCAATTTCCCGCCGTCTCGAAAAGCGCCTGGATCGAGTCTAAGGAAATACAGCCTTTCACCGTATAAAGTACCTTGGACGGCGCTGGACAACTTTGCTCTTTTCGTAAAGCATGCTGGAAGGCGCGGACGTGCGCCAGCACAGAACTCCTCTAAGTCGATCTCCCAACGATTCAGGCACCAGGCGACAAAAGGCACTCCTCATTGGGGTCCGCAAGGTTGACAAGGGGTCGGAAAACCACCCCGAGCTTAAGAGCGCTCACGGCGATGTAAACGCGATGCGCATGCTGCTGATAGACATGTAACGATTTATTTGGGAGTGACTTATTCGCTCACGCGCGCATGTAGCTATCACTATACGCCAGCCGACATAACTGTGCTACTCGACGACGAAATCGACGGCCACATACAGCCTACGCGCGACAACATAGTGCGTTTCCTACTCTAAGTGCAAGTGTGATATCTGCGCCTGCTGACTCTCGTGCGATAGCTCGACGCGATAAAGGACTTGGTGAAGGGCGTCAAAGCCGACGACCGCCTGTTCTTCCACTGTGACTATTTTCTTCTGCTCGGATACATCGGCTGACCCCACTAGACAGCGGGCATTCCGCCCAAGTTCCTAACTGGCGGTCCAACAGCGAGGAAGACGGGATGGACGAATGTGAGCACCTCCGCTTCGTCTACGTCCTCTCCCTGAGCAGAGCCCACAGGTCTCGTTCCCTTGGACGGCGAGGAGGTGATGATCGTCGACAACGTATGTCAATGGCGTCCCCCCGAGGCGGAATGCAACTGACAACACCGCACAGGAGCTGCACGCCCACCTCGTCGAGCCCCTCCCCGTCGGTGCTCACCTCGTTGCCGTCCTCGACACCTCCCATTCCGGCATCCTGCTCGGTCAGCACGCCCCTTTCCCCATCCGCAGGAACAACCTCGCAGACCTCACGCATTACCGTTGCAACCGCGTCTTCGTCCCATGGATCTTCCGGGGAAGGCGCAACAGTGAGGACAAATGGCAAGACGTCGGCGAGCCCCTCTTTTTGTTCTAGCCGTCTGCGCATGCATGCTGACGCCACCTCCAGTCCGCCGCGACGCGCTACTCTCCCGGATTTCGCCGTTCTCGAACCGGAACCAGACGCTCCCGTCCGTCAATGTCTTGAGCAAGGACATCCGGCAAGTACAAGGGCCCGGTGAGCCCCTCTCTCCTCTACCTTCGGTGCGCCGCCGCACGGTGTTCCCCCGGCTCTCGGCGTTCTCGAAACTGCGCCCGCGCATGACGCTCCGGCCCCTCGATACATCCGCGGCGGCCCTCGCGTGGATCCTGCCGGAGGACGACCAGCGCTGCGACAGCCCCGTCGAGGGCGTGTGCAGTGGGTGGTGCCGCGACCACCGGCCGCAGGACGCAGGTGCAGACGGCGTCAAGGCGGATGTGATCTCGCTCGCGTCGTGCCAGGGCTCGCAGTTCGCGTGGGAGAGCAAAACGCCGGACGGCATGCAGACCATGACCTCGGTGCGTACACTCTGACGCTGTGCGAGTGTGAGGGCCGCTTGCTGACGAGGTCTTTCGCAGGCGCTGGTGGACTTCCTACGTGCCGATTCGAACCGCAGTTTGGAGGACGTGCTCATGAGCGTCAGGTGCGCTGTCCCGCCCTTGCGCACGCGTTGTCGCTCACATCCTGCTCCTCAGCCACGCGACCCACTCCATGGCGCTGCAGCGCCACCGCCAGGGGAGGGTGAACGAGCGCCAGCGCAAGGAATTTGAAAAATCACTCGAAGAGAGAGCCGCGCAACTCTATCGCAACGCGTCCTCAACGTCGCTCACACTGCCTGAGTCCGCCCCGGTACCGGCACGCCTCGCGCGTGCCCAGACATTTCCCGCCCCGCGTCGGAAGGACGCTGCCCTCACGAGACACGCCATGCACCCTATCAAGCGGATGCAGCTGTTGCTGAAGAAAGCCCGCCAGCATGGGGGGTACGGTATGGACTACTTCCAGAATCCCCAGCTTGCGAGCCCGCAGCCGCTCGACATGAACCGGCAGTGGCGCATGTGATCCTTCGTCGCTGATGCTCCCCCGTGTAGAGTGTTCTTCTTCACGTCGGATCTCGGATTTCTGTGCCTACATATATGCTAGGTCATCCGAGTCACCTTCCGCTTTCTGAGTCCACGCTTTGTATTGGATCTTCGTTCGTCGCACATGTATCTACTACCAGTACTGTATTATGTATTCCTCCCGCCATGTCGCTCGTAGCCTTACTTTAGCTAGGTGGATTCGCGGACTTATTCCAGTCTCGAGCGGCTGACAGCCCAGTTCACACTTGAGCTTGGTCCCGTACCACACCATGATTCTGACCCTTTTTTTTTTCAGTGCTGGCCCCGCTTGGGTATTCGATTCGCCAAACCCCTCCCCCCCCGTTTTCCGACCGCCGAGTCAGGTTATACCCGCAACTCCACGTCTTGTGTTTGCTGCACCTAGATCTGAACTTTGTGGTTACCAGTCTTTCTCTCTCGAAATTCCGGATACACTTTGTACTTGTATTCTCTAATTCTGCGGCCGTACATAGCGAATGCCATTTATGTCCTTCTTGTCCCAAAAGCACCGTGACTAGATTGTACCACTGTGAAAAGCCGTACAAGTTTCGCCTCCCTCAGATGCTGCCCGTAGATCTCTACAGTTATGTCTTTCCTTATGCGTCCGATTATTGCAGAAAAATATTGCCTGGGATCAGTTTCCAAAATTACTTCAGAGTCAATACTCTCTGCAGAAAGTCGGAATTGATTTATAGCAGACTATTAGCGACTTATTCTCGAAGACTTGGTTGTGATCAAAGAATGTTGGAGCGCTGGAATTTCAACCCGAGTACGAAATAATCAATCGACATGATTTTACTGTGGTATTTCTCCCCGAGATTCGTGGAGGAGGTAAAAAAATGCCAACAACGAACGTTGAGCAGAATTGAACACGGATCAGACCCATCTGTGATCTATGATCCGATCGTCGATCCGAATCCTTCCTCATGTCAAGTTCTACCCGTAGCGCATTGTTCACTCGGTTCAAAGTCCTGTTCTTTTAGCTCTAGGTATCTCTTTCCATCGGGTTCACAAGCTGGCTGACCACTTTAGAAATCTCTGCCCTACAAATAAGTACTTTGTTTCGTCGTTGCCAGTGGTCACATTTTTCGCTCAAGGAAACGGTGTCGCGGCAACGAATGGCAATATAACAAGACGCTCCGGATCCCACTGGAAATGAATAAGGTGAGTAGATTCGCCGGCCTTTTTGAGCGCGAACTCACCACTCCTGAGGTGTAATAGATATCTGTTTCTATCATCGTCCGTATCACCTCGATGTTCTCGGCCTCGTATATCATTATGGATCCGACCTGATTCCCTTCAGCTTCAGCAATACGCTCAAACCACCACCTACCGTCTTCTTGTCCGCCCCTGTCAGCGATTCCGGCGTCAACAAAGCCCCTCCCACTCCTACAAGTACGTTATAATCAATTCAGTAGTCCTGTATTCACCGTCAACTCACGAATCACGCCGTCGCTTATCGCTTTGGCTGCGTTCTCGAGATGCTTTGGACGCACAGCCAAACGGCGTTCAAAGGCACCCGTATCTGTTTTATCGGGCGCGTAGACGAAAAATCGCGGAAGACCTGGTGCTGAGGATGACATGGTCGATAAGTCAGAGCAATCATAGATGGGCTAATGCTGCAGTTTTATATCCTCTGGCGGACCGAGCGCGGACCCGTGAACACTGTACACGAGACCAATGCTCTGAATATATGGCCCGAGCGTCTGGTAGTTCTGTTGGAGATTAGCAATTCAGCACAAGCCCGAAGCGCAGCCCGAGGATGCTGACTGATATGGAACGTAATGGAACTTGTCGGAAAATGCAGGAAATATTGGATTTAGCATATATACAGTACCTACAGTAGAGCTCCTCATGAGCTTGTAGCCTGAGGTCTTACGGCCAAGAGTGATATCTCAATAGGTTCACGAAATAAAAACAACAAGTTCCCAACTTCCATTTGCCGTCTCCCTAGTCTCCCTGAGGCAGAGTAGACAGGGTCAACTTTTGCAAGCTCAAGATACCTGAATATTTAAATTAGAGCGCGGCAACGCGTTGGAAACGCGTGCGGCGCGCGGTAATTAGTGTCAATGTTTGGTGGTGCATTGTCAACACGTGAGATCAGCGGAGTTTGAAAAGAGTCAAGCACCCCCATCAGAAAGCAGACTCCGTCAGATAAGGAATAAGTAGTATCCCGAGGCACGAGGGTTCAAGGGATTATTATCTACTCTGCCTCTGGGAGAGGTATCTCCCCTTTCTCTCAGTGTTCGGGCTGTGATCGATGATCCGGCCGCCGATCCGAATCCTTCCTTACTCCCTCATGCCAAGTTCTATCAGCAGGGCATTGTTCACTCGGTTCAAAGTCCTGTTCTTCTAGCTCCAAGCCCCTCTTTAAATCAGGTTCACTAGCTGGCTGGCCACTTTAGAAATCCCTGCACTACAAATAAGTACTTTGTTTCGTCGTTACCACATTTCCTGCTCAAGGAAACGGTGTCGCGGCAACGAATGGCAATATAACAAGATGCTCCGGATCCCACTGGAAATGAATGAGGTGAGTAGATTCACCGGCCTTCTTGAGCGCAAACTCACCACTCCTGAGGTGTAATAGATATCTGTTTCTACCATCGTCCGTACCGCCTCGATGTTCTCGGCCTCATATATTAGGATGGATCCGATCTTATTCACCTTAGATTCAGCAGTACGTTCAGAGCACCGCTTACCATCTTTTTATCTGCCCCTGTCAGCGATTCCGGCGTCAACAAAGCGCCTCCCACTCCTACAAATAGTAAGTTATAAATCCAGTAGTCCTGTATTCAATGTCAACTCACGAATCACCCCGTCGCTTATCGCTTTGGCTGCTTTCTCGAGATGCTTTGGACGCACAGCCAAACGGCGTTCAAAGGCACCCGTATCTGTTTTATCGGGCGCGTAGACAAAAAATCGCGGAAGACCTGGTGCTGAGGATGACATGGTCGATAAGTCAGAGCAATCATAGATGGGCTGACTGCGGCTTTATATCCACTGGCGGACCGAGCGCGGACCCGTGAACACTGTACACGAGACCAACGTTCTCGCCGGATTTAGAAAGCTGCCGTGACCTCACTCATGCCATTTGTGCACAGTGAAAATATATGGCCCGAAGGTCTGGTAGTTCCCAACTTCCATTTGGTCCGTCTCCCCTGGCTTGATTGTTTCTCTCAGCGTTCGGGCTGCAAGGTGACTGCTTCAATCAATTGTTATGTTGTTCCACTTGTCGTTGTGGGTCCCCTTCGCTCACGGGTTTCATGGTCAGGCGGCATTTCTACCAAAGAATCAACTGTTCGGCATCTAGGTTGCCTGTGAACGGTCTTGCCGAGGTTCTCAGGGGAACTTGCTTCACCGCTTCAACGAAGGAAGGCACCAACGAAAAACTATGCATAGGACCACTAATGAACGCGAAAAATAATGTCTCAACTTCCATCCTCAGTCCGGATAAAACGATATTATATCCAAGGGTACTATGCAGCTAGGGCTCGGACAAGTGCACACCATTCACCAAAGCAGACGGTCCATCTAAAGATGGAGCGTCCGCCGATTCCCGTTGATGAACCGTTGCCGACTGACAACCTTCACTGATGGCCGTAAAATATACGTTCAGATTCTTATGGCGGTGATCATCTCCTGTCATCCGGAAAAGTACATAACTGGGGTCCTTTATTCAATTTTTCTCCATCCTTTCCTCTCATTCTTTTTGGTTCTATTCCTTCTTCGCTCGATCAGAGATCGTAGCCACTTTTCTTCTTGCTCTTTCGACGATTTCGACCAGGGGTCTTTCTAAACTTCTACATTCATTCATTCCGCCGACGTTCCATTACAATGCTCTCGATAACGCTCATCACCTTGGCCCTCTGTCTTTCCGTTTCGGCTCGGCCCATGCGCCGTAGGAGCTCTGCTGGTTCTGCTTTCGCTCTAAAAAATGGCCAGGACGCCATCGCGTTGAAGTAAGACCATCATTTCGATTTGCGGTTTTGCAACTCAGACTCATCTTCACCTGCAGCAATCAGTTCAAGACCCTCACCGCTACTTCTCCGTGTAGCGCTGGCCAACATGCATGTGTCAATGATAAGTTTGCGCAATGCGTCGGAGGGAAGTTTGTTCTCCAGGCCTGCGGAGCAGGGACAATGTGCCCTTTTTCCTCCCGCTTGCTATACAAATTGCTGAGCAAAAGACTTAGCTGCGCTGCCCTTCCTTTGGATAACTCTGCTGGCACCATTATCACCTGCACTACAGCTGATGATCTTCAGGCTCGTATCGCGGCAGTCAGTGGATCCCTGAATATCGATTGTATGTAAATCTTGAACTCCGTTCCTACTTAGACCGGTGCCACCAATACTGGGTCTACAGCAGTGAGCTCTATTGTCAATCCCCAAGCCATACACAAACGACTAATACCACTGGATAGATCTCTTCAGCTGGCACTGCGGCTGAGTCTGCGGTACCATTTCGCCATTTACGATCACACAAGCGACTAACCCATGGGACAGATTTCTTCAGTCAGCACTGCGTCTTCCACGGTACGCATGGCCCGGGGGGGGAATTGAATTTCGCTGATTTCTCATCCAGGCTACCACGGTAATGCATGCAGCGCGAATCCTCGAATATGGCTCACCGTCCATCTTAGGCCTCGGATCCTACTGCCACAGCAATTGACAACTCGGGAAGTGGGGGCGCGACCGATCTTCAAACATCCCTCAGTTACTAGCAGAGCTTTTTATTTCAGCTACTTCAACTCACCCCCTTTATTAGCTTTGGATCCCTCTGTAATTGCGCCCGCCTTTGCTAGTGATGGAGCCCCAAAGCTAGGTAAGCAATTACTCTCATTCTCTAATACATCTACAGCTTATAATTTTCCAGGCCAGTCGCCATCTCTGACCACGACCAACAATTTTATCAATTTCTGTGCACTCACACTCCCGGCGACGCCTCTTACCAATGGTCAACAAATCACGAACGGCAGTTGTAATCCAGTCCCCATCGGGGTGAGATTTAGCGGGGTATCCTTTGGTTGTCAACTAACCCCAACATCGTCAGCTCATTCCCAAGTCAGAGAATATGCCATCGGCCAAATTCGTCAACCCGCCGAACCTGAGCACCGTTCCAGCAAATCAGAATCTTACGATTGTGATGAACATTGGCAATTTAGAGGTACTACTTCTGTTCCTATTTCTCTTTCCCCCTCGACTAATGAATACTTAGGCGGGTAACTTTGTCAACGCAGAAGTATTTCAACCATCACATGATGAATTCAGTTCACTAAATTTTCATAGACAAGCTATTTCGCAGCACCCCAGCAATTGAATAAAGACGGATTGATCATCGGGCATTCACACGTCGTGGTAACTGTCGTCCCTATAACCTCAACCACGCCAAGTAACACCATAGTAAAGATAGAACCCCTCACTTCGCTGACGCAGACAACCATCACAAACCCGCTGAAATTCTTGGTTTTCCAGGTTCTTCTGTCGATGTTACAAGGCTGTTTATCTTCTGACAATCCGGAATATTATAGGGGATTAACGCACCAGCCGTTGATGGTGCGGTGTCTCTGACCATCAACAAAGGTGTTCCCGCCGGCTTTTACAGGCTCTGTTCGATCAACACCGCTGCTAATCACCAGCCGGTACGATTGATTCCCTCATTTTTATGTTCACTAATCCATCGCCAGGTAATCGTTCCCATTGCGCAGCATGGATCGTTGGATGATTGCATCTACGTGAGCCTACATGTTCAAGCGTATTTTCATCGTCGTCTTAACCATCCAATCCTAGTTCACCTCGGCTTAATGAGTTGAAGTGACAGCGGCTTTCAGGAGCCCGAGCACATGTAATTGCTTTAGTTTGGACTAGTTTTAATACAGTTCACTGGGAGGATCAGCGACTATACTTGAGGCTGGATTTAGCAAATACTGGAGCGACGGCGAGGTAGAGTGGGAGCTCTCAGTCCCAAACCTTTCCTGCGGCGTTACTTCGCTCATTCAACTTTACTCCAAGGAGTTTGCGGACCGAGCCGGAAGTTGCCGAAGGCCTCTCGCTTAGTCCCTTATCGCACCTACGCTCGAATCCGCGTTGAATGCTCTTCAAAGTTATTGTGCTATGCTTATCAATCCTTTCCCTCGGACTAGCAAGGAGGAATCGCAGTAGGGGGGTGCGTCCGCCGGGGCCTCCCGGCCTTCCAGTGATAGGCAATGCGCTTCAAATCCCGCAAGATCGTCAATGGCTGAAATGGGCGGAGTGGAAGGAGAAATATGGTGCGTATTTCGCATAACGGGAAACCTGATGGCTCATTGCGCAACTCTAGGCGATGTCATCAGAATATCGATTCTAGGCACACCTGCGATCGTATTGTCTTCTATGCAGGCTGCTATCGACCTCTTGGAAAGCCGCGGTTCGATTGACTCGCTTTAGTTTTAAATGCTAGCCTGATCCACGGAAGGCAATATATACTCCGACCGCCCAACAGCAACCATGGCCGGGGAACTGTGCGTAGAAAATAATTCAACGGCAACATTCGCTGACAAATTACAGCGTCGGGTGGTCGCGCGGATTGGGTTATGCTCAAGCCTCCAATAATCCACGATTTCGCGAACTTCGCCGGCTATTTCATCAGTTCATGGGGCCCAGGGCATGTGCTGATACCACTCTCCTGCGTATCCAAGAACAAGAGAACAAAAGGTTAGAAGGTTTCGTTACATTTTATCTAGTTTCCTAACATACCAAAGTCTATTGCGGAAGCTCTTATCAGACCCCGATAATTTTGATGCTCACGCCCGGGAGTAGGTTGCACATTCGCTTAACTCCACCCAAGTCTGACGCAAGTCCCTAGCTGCACATCGGCATTAATTCTCGTCCTGGCGTATGGGTATCCGGCGAATGTAGGAGACCCTCTAGGCCTTGTCAAAATAGCCCAAGATGCCATGGCAGGGTTTGCTGTGGCTTCGGAGCCAGGCAGGTGGTGGGTTGACAGCTTTCCAGCTCGTGAGAAATCTTTAATATTACAACATTCAACAGCGTTGACAGTATCCCAGTGAAATACATTCCATCCTGGCTCCCAGGAGCTTCCTTTCAACGAGAAGCGCAGCGCATGCGAGCGGATCTGAATAAACTCTTCGACATTCCGTATGGATTTGTCAAAAAAGAAATCGTGAGCGAGCTTCTCCATATATCTTTCATTTTTTGTTTCATGCTGTTTCAGAGCTCCGGTCGTCCGAATCCGTCTTTCTTGCTCAGCTATCTTGAAGAGAAAAATGGCCAGGAAACCACAGAAGAGGAAGAACTCGCGCAATCATTTGCTACCGCTTTATATTCAGGTACTTCAATTGCCATCGCTCCCTGCCGAAACTGGCACTAGCGATATCTCTAGGTGGAGCAGAAACGGTCAGTTGTGACAGACCGTGTTGAGTACTTTCAAACCGGATTTAGACCCCATCGGCTCTGATATCGTTCATACTTGCGATGGCTCTCAACCCTGAAGTCCAAGATCGCGCACAGGCCGAGGTAGATGCGCTTTTAATCCCTTCTAACTCTACCCAGGGCTCGATCCCTACCCGGTTGCCGACCTTCGAGGATAGGGATCAGCTTCCTTACATCTCAGCCGTCGTTAAAGAGGTTTGGAGATGGAATCCTAGCGTCCCGCTGGGTGAGCAACGTCGAATATCCGCGCCTTCGAACCCTGAACCACATTCTCTGCGTCAGGGCTTCCGCATGTCGTGACGCAGGATGACGTATACCGAGGCTACACGATCGAAAAGGCCCGATTTTCTCTTAATTTACGAGCCTTCTGCTTTCCTAAGCTTTAAGACAGGGCTCTATTGTGTGGGCAAACGTTTGGTGCGTGCCCTACCGTCCCTACACAGCTTGAACTTACCCAACATTACAGGGCTATCCTTCACGACGAGGAGATCTTCCCAGACCCATTTACATTCCGGCCAGAGAGGTACTTGACCGATGATAAAGCTGCATCGACTGTCGCTGCAGCGTTTGGATTCGGACGCAGGCAAGCCAGCATATATAAAAAATGCAACGAATCTGACGCGCCTGTAGAATATGTCCCGGGATGCACATCGCAGAGAACAGTATGTTTATTGCAATCGCGACCATTCTTTGCGTGTTCCGCATCTCCAAGTCCAAGGATGAGTACGGCAAGACCATCGAACCTGCGGTTGAATACGATGGGTTTATCAGGTGTGTTGTATTTACTTTACTTTACGTGCAGGAAGTGAGCCAGTCTTCAGTCATCCGCGACCGTTCAAGTGCAAAATCGAGTTGCGAGGCAAAGGCTTCGAAGCCCTTGTCAACACAGAATTTGGGGACGAGAATTGAGCATCAAGTGATATGGCCAGCCTTATCAGTTAAACATAGATAATTACACGTCGAATCGGCTACGCTCAAAATCGCAACGCAGGATCTCTGTGCCCTGGTACTGCGGCAACTGGTCTCGTAAGAATCTGCCTGCCATCTCCTCGTATCCATTCCACCACCTACCGCCCTTCGCCTCCTTGTGACGCGACATGGAAAACGTGAACTCCACACAGGTCAAGCATACAAATTGTGGCTTGTCTAGACAGCTTCGCAGGGCAAGCCAATCGATCCCCTCGAGCGTTTCGACACTCTTTGAGTGCATACAGATGCTGAAATGGAGACTGCGAACACTGGAAGATTGGATCGCGCGGAGGATATGAATGAACCAGTTCATGCTGGCCCGTCCTTCGCTGCCCCGGTGGTGTAGCATGAGATTTGTGAAATGGATGGAAGTGAGTAGCCGGTTATACTTGAGGTCGATGTCGCGATGTAAGTCTAAACATCCATGTCGTTTATCAACGGACAAGAGCATAGTAAATAACTCACTGGGTGTGGATTCTCCGCTGAGAGTGATCTGCCTGAGGTTATTCTTCAAAGACTTGAGGAATTTACCAACGGAACGGGCTTCGCCCGGAAGGAGTGGCCCAATAGTAACCACTTCTATTTCCACGCGCTTGGTCGCCATGATCCACTGAACCAGCTCCTTTTTGATATATCCATGAACATGAATACCACGCAAGTGTTCGAGGGAGGGAGAACCGTCCAGTTCAATCGCTTTGGGGTCGAGTCGGACAAGCCGATGAAGCGAGAGATTTTCTAGGACAGAAAAGGAGCACGCAAGGCTCACAAGGCTGCTAAACGTGCGACAAGAACAGTCCCGCACTTCAAGCGTCTTTAAACTATCCTTGAATGTAAAAACGAGGAATTTGAGGGCCCCATCTGCCATCTCTTCCCAGTCTGTCGCGTGGAAGGCCAAGGTTTCCACAGCCACCATGCGTCCCGTTATGCGCGGTAGAAGGGCATGAAACGAGCGTGAGCTCGACCATGAACCGGGTGACTCGGAGTGGGCAGGTGTGTTGTCCCAGTCTTTCAAGACTAGGGATCGGATGTATGGGGAGATGGTAGATGCGGAGTTGTCCACTAGCTGGAGAGCTTGGGGTAGTGACGTTGGGGAAATGATTAGAGGGCGAAGGTTTGCAAAGAGTCTGATTCGGCTGGATGGTACCCAGGTTCTGCAAACTAGACAGCAAGACACAAGGGACCGTTGGTCGCATAGGGAGATGATAATGTCGTATAGTTCCTGCGGAAAGACAGATTCGGACATCGACGACAGCGAAGAAGGAAGACTTGGTGGCTGTGTTGTGGCTGTGGCAAGAAGTATATTTTGCCCTTGATTGCCTTTGCTATGCCGCGTTTGTGTACGTGTACTGAACACACACCTTGAACCGAACCAAAACGCGCCTTTCAGTTCCAGGTCATAATACAACTCGTGGAAGTTTTAGGGAAGCCGGTCACAGATGACGCGGACCGAGACGCGCCGTCGATCTCGTCGACAGTCGGCTGAGACCAGCGCATGAGACTCGACGCTTCTAAACTTCCTAGTACTGTGGTTAAACTAATAGGAAGACACCATAGGTGAATATACCTCGCAAGGTACTTGATTCACCACGTCCAGCCGACGTTGAAGCGAGTATAACCCGCCGGCACTGCACGTGGATCATGATCAACCAAGCGGCTGCGTATTTTCACGGCTGGTGTTGCCCCGGTGACTGCCATTTCATGTCTTTGAGCTCGGTGAGATTTCGGCTCTCTCATACGCTCTCATCATCGTTGTAGCCGGAGCTCGCATATTTAACCAACCGAAATTCGGAAGATGTTGCTCCTTCGAATAGTAAGAGATGGCCTACAAAACTGTATATCTCTTAGCTCTCGTCGCCATTGCTGCCCCCTCTGCTCGAGGTCAAGGAGCCGTCTTCTCTCAATGTGAGCGTCTTTATCCTTCCGGAGAATAACTGTGACCAAATAATATATCGATAGGCGGCGGCCAGGTCAGTACCACAGTCTATAGATCCACCATATCTTGATTGTATTATCAAGGGCTGGAATGGGTCTACTACATGTGTGGCAGAATCGACCTGCACGTTCGTGAATGCATGTAAGTCGGTCGGCCGTCATGGTATTATCCAATTTCATGTGCACTTGCAGTTTTTTCACAATGTCTGCCTGTGTCTGCGGCATCGACCACCTCTGCGGCATCGACGACCGTAGTGACTACAATCACAACGACAAAATCGTCTACTGTGTCAGCGACCACAACTTCCGTGCGCACCACGACATCTATCGCTTCGACAACGACCGCTGCTGGTTCAACCGCCTCATGTGCCCCAAATTCACCAGCGCCAGGATCCGGAACTCTTAAACTGACGTATGTTGTCAATCAGTTGCGATTCGACGATCAACTGACACCTCTTGCAAGCGGCGTGAATATTGCAGGTAAAAAAGAAATGAGATGTACTAGTCGCTTTTAACCCAAACCCCAAGGTTTTGACTTCGGTTGCAATTCCGATGGAAGCTGTAAGGGAGTACCACTGAAAACCCTGGGCAGAAGCTTATAAGATTCCCTGCAGGTACCAACGGCGCGGCCTTTCCACCTCTAACCCAATATTTCGGTTCGACCTTCCGTGTTTTCGTGCCAGTGAGTTCATTAAACCTCTGACTTCCAGGTGCGGATGGTGCCGGCCAAATGTCACATTTCGTGAAGGACGACGGTTACAATACGTTCCGTTTGCCCGTGGCCTGGCAATTCTTGACAAACTATGTTCTGGGCGCTCCACTCAACGCGGACAATATGGTGAAATACGATGCCCTTGTTCAGGTTCATCTTGGTTGTTTTTCGTGAGGCATGGCCCGCATCTGATTGAACGGCTCTAAAATAGGCGTGTCTGGCCACTGGCGCATCCTGCATCATCGACATTCACAACTATGGTAGATGGGAAAAAGGGGTGCGTCATGTACATTTCAGTGAGTAGTACTGATCAGGTTCCATTGGCAGATAATTGGCCAAGGAGGGCCAACGAACGCACAATTTGCAGCAACGTGGGGCGCTCTTGCGGCATTTTACAAGAACACACCGAAGATTATCTTTGGAATGCAAGCAGAAAGTTCCCCTCCTTGATGGCTAACGCTAACGGAACACACAGAATGAATGAGCCCCATGATATACCCTCGATTGAACTCTGGGCGGCAACCGTCCAAGCCGCCGTCACCGCGATTCGCGACGCTGGGTAAGCACTCAATCGCAGCTGTGTTCCGTCTACCCGATTAAAGATGCTCCAATAGAGCAACTCAGATGATACTGCTCCCCGGAAACAACTGGACTTCAGCGGCGACTTTCATCTCAAACGGATCTGCCGACGGTAAAGTCTAAAACGAGGTCCACGAACTGCGGCTCATCCTGCGTGCTTTCCCCTCAGCATTGCACAAAGTAGTCAATCCTGACGGGTCGAAAACCAACCTCGTATTCGATGTGCACAAGTATCTCGACTTTGATAATTCTGGGACCAACCCGTGCGTCCGTAGGGAATTCTTACGATACAGGCTAACGCCCAGCAGGGAATGCGTAACCAACAACATTGCTGAAGCCTGGGCACCGTTGGCACAGTGGCTCCGGTGCAACGGTAGGCAGGCATTCAACACCGAAACGGGAGGGGGTTTCAACACCGCGTCTTGCCTCACCTTCATGTGCCAGCAAATCGCATTCCAGGCGCAGAACAGCGACGGTATGTAGGACAGTCTTTCAAAATGTCGCTGACTTTCTATTTCAGTGTTCCTGGGATACGTTGGTTGGGTCAGTGTTCCTCTACATACTTTTCGGTTTTGTTGCTAATCTTCTTACAGGCTGCCGGAAACTTCTTTACGGGATACGTGCTGTCGGAACTGCCGGCTCAGAACGGCACCACCTGGACAGACACACCCCTAGTAGCTAAATGCATGGCTCCCAAAGCCGGCGCCCAGAAGGGATCGACGGGCTAAATAATGTGTCATCATAACGCGAATACAAATGGATCTACATGTGCATACCTCGAGCATCAGTCAAAATAAACGTGGCATTCCGAGGTGAAAACGGAGCATTCTCCGCTGGCTGCTACGCGGTAAACTGCGGGTGATGACCCTAGCCACGTCGTCCAGCTCGACGTTGCCGGAAACCCAAAACCGCAGTGCTTGAAGATGCGGAAACTGAGGATGGCAAAAGAGACTGTCGAGGGCGTCCCAATCGATCGGGTCTTCTTCTGGATATAGTTCTTCCACGTTACGAAGCGCGACTCCGAATGATACCTCTCTGAGGCTCGAAGTCCGCGACACGAGCTCTGGAATCCATCCAACGGGGCTGCTGAACTGGTAGACCGAATAATGGACAAATTTGTCTAGGATGATCGTGTGCAGAGCGAAATTATCGGTTAAATCGACGTGTGAGCAGAAGTCCTCTGAAAATGCGCTTTTCAAATCCATGCTGAGTAGCCGAAGGTACGGTAGTAAATACCTGCATCGCCGCCGGCGTCCAGGGACGAAAACTCCAACTGAAGAGACAGCAGGTCGGAGCCGAGACGTTTCAGGAAACGGCCGATTGAAGGGGTGTCCTCTGGGTACACCGAACCCAGCTGGATGTGGTTGATAGGCGGGAGTTCGCTGTGAGATACAAGCCAGTCGAGAATGTCCCGCTTGTAGCAGTTGCTCAGACGGAGGCTATGTAACGCGCCGGGAACGCACTGGGAGGTAGTGGCGGGGATATCGAATGACGGATCGTCCCATGCGAGATCATCGAAACCGAGGATCTCGAGGTGAGGTTTTGAGCAGACAAGCTGCACAAGGTGTGATACAGAGTCAAATTGCGCTGCGCAGAGCTCAAGATGCGTAAGACCGTGAAAGCCAGCCAGAAAAGCCGACTTCGTAGCGGGGTTCATAAGCCCCCAATGTATATTTTGGATGAGTAATCCTGTGACGCATGGCAAGCCCGCCAGGATGCTGATGATTGAGTCGAGCCACTCCGAGTCGAACGATCCACCGGGAAGATTTGAGCTCAGAAGCGCCAACGAATGAATGTATGGGCGAAAGGTGGACAACGGATGGGTCGCGAGCCGAATGAATGCTTGCGCATTCCCGGGACGAAGGGAAACAGGTATCGCATTGAAAATGTGATAGCGACTCGAAGCCAGCCAGGATTTGCAGACGAGGCCGCACGTTGCAAGTGTGTGGATATCGTCCTGGACCTGTCCTATAATTACATCAAAGAGCTCCGGGGGTAGAGGCAACTTAGCAATGGCCATGGTGGTGGGGGACAGGGCCATCACTGGCCATCAATATTGCGGTGCCGTGGTTCTCTCTCTTTGCTTGCTCTTTGCTCGTTTTATCCTGTTTTATCTTCGCTGCACAATGCGTTCAATCACTCTTTTAATCCTCTCGTTTATATTCGCAGTTCTCGCTGACCAAAATACCACTATCGAAGACACCGACGTGTCAATCCAGTACAGCGACGGCGGGCGCATATCGCCGTGCGCGTTCGATGCAGATGGCAACATTGTGGGCGGCCAGCAAGGCTGTTTTAACAGTGGGCTCAAGAACTGCTCTTCCGGAGCCCACATTCTCCAACAACAGACCAGCACTGTTTCGATGCAATTTAAAGGTTTCTTAACGCTCGGTGTTGCTGGTGAATCTGCTGAGGGTTTCCAGGCTCCGCCATCTACATGAATGCCCTGCTCGACGACATAAGCAATACATATACGGTTACCCTGGACGGGAAATCCACAGACGTCGACGGAGTCCGACCTGGCGGCCCATTGCTCTGCTACACCCTGTTCTCCCAAACCGGCCTGGATCCCGCCGTGGAGCACAACATCAGCTTATCCATCAAGGGACTGTCCCCGACACGTAACACCACACTTGGGGGCGGCAACACATTTGTGTTCTTCCTCGATAACTTTGTGTGAGTGTTCTCTAACTTACAGATCGCGTTTAGATAAACAAATAAATGCTGAATCTTCAACGCAGTGTTACCACTCCCGACGCGAATAGCTCCTCATCGTCCGCCGGATCGCCTACCAGTGCATCATCTGGACCCAGTAGTTCTAGCCCTAGTGCGACAAGTACCCGAACAGGCGGTGCTTTGGGCCAACTGGCGAAGACCTCCCACTGGATCTCCCTCGGATTCGCCGCTGGATCTTTGTTACTAGTTTATCTTTGAGTATGCGTTGTCTGCGAAAGAATGGCAAAAAACCTTTTCCATCCTTCATCTAGAGCAAGTAGAGAAGCGGTAGTAAAATTTGAGCTACTGCCTTCGGAGGTGGATTCTTGAGGTCATCCGAAGCTGTCAGGTTTCATGCTCTCTGACGTGGCCGAAATGAACGCTTCGATTACTCAAAAAACATCGAAGCATTCCCTTTTGGGACGCACTGCGCCTCGCATCCGAAAGAAGCAAAGACAAGTACAATTAAAATGGCGACATGAAAACATACATGACACGAAGAAACAAAGCGCAAGGAAAGTCCGTAGCCGTGAATATTTTTCTGTTATTAAGGCGCGTCGCTCCCATCCGCGCCTCATCCATCCTTATCCTCCCCGCGGCCGGCCTCCGAGCTGGACCTGCTACCCGACTGGCGTCGCTTCCCTCCGCCGCCGCCGCCGCCTCCCCTATTTCCGTCACCGCCGCCGCCACCGCCGCCCCCACCGCGCTCCCACGACGTGCTCCCCGCGCCCCTACTCGGCCCCCCCGGCGGCAGCCCCGACGCGCCCGACAAAAAGTCGAGCCAGTTGTTCCCGTCCTGCGCGGCCGGGACTTGCGGATCCGGGTACATGATTGAGTTTATGAAATGGTCAATATTCCAGGAGGACGCACCGTGGGGCGTGGGCGTGGGCGTCGCGTGCACGGGCCAGTCGACGGAGAACGGGTTCGGGGGCGGGTGCTGGCTGTGGGTGCGCTGCTGCTGCTGCTGCTGGGAGCGCACGAGCTGCTGGTACATGGCGGCGTCGTACTGGCCGCGGAAGGGCGGCGGCGGCGGGTCGAAGAGGGGGGGGAAGAAGGCGGAGGACTGGGTGGGGGAGACGCCGTACGAGCCGCCGCCACCGCCGCCACCGCCGCCGCCGCGGTACTGCTGCACCGGGGGGAAGTTGTACCCGCCCGAGGTGGGCGGGGGGAGCGTGAGGGGAGCGTCCTCGTCGTCGGAGCGGGCGTGGGAGGCGAGGCGGGGTTTTTTGGACGAGGGGGGGTGCATGCCGTTGCCATTGCCCTTGACGTTGCCGTTTCCGCTGCTGCGGGCGGAAGAGGTGGGGATGGCGTTCGAGGGGTTGGCGGGGAGATTGCGGACAGATATGGGGGGGCTGGGGATTGCCATGCTGCGATAGTCCATCTGTGTTTTTTATTAGATGGAGCTGGCGGTGTGAAGACACAACTCACGTCGTCTTTGCTGACCTGGGGCGAGTGAATACAAGGCAGCTCAGTGGAGCGAACAAGTAGATAAATACAGCAACTCACCTTGCGTGCCCTGACCTTGGGCTTCGGCGGGGGGGCCTCCTCTTCGTCGGCATCGTCGTCGTCGTCCGCCGCCTCGTCTACTTTGGCGCCTGCACCAGAAAAATCGGCCGGCCCGCGGGTGTCTCGCTCGCCGTCGTACTGGGGGGTGTCAGGGGTGCCAAAAATGCAAGGAAAGGACGCATACCTGTACATGGCGAGCGACTACATCGCGTATATCGGTCGAGCAATACTGGTACAGTTTATGGTGATGCCCAGGACGCTCCTCTAGATAAAAATAGATCATGGTGAGTGGGGATTCGAGCTGGCGAGCTTTGCCAGCAGCGCTGGACACGCACCGAAAATGATAACTGCGACGTCGACAGAGCAGAGGACCCCGAGCTCGTAGGCCTTCTTGAAGAGGCCATTCTTGCGCTGTGGGGGCCGAGGTCAGGGCCGATGCCAAGCCAAAAAGTACACAAAAATAGCGGAAAGGCCATGATTTGGAACACATGCCTTCAAAAAGGTGACGGAGCGGTTTCGCTCGTGCTAAAGATACAGGGCGTAAGCGAGTGGTTCGAGCGCGGTATAATTGGGCGCCGGCGACGTATTGTCGTCGGCCGCCCTATTACGGCCGCTTCGCAGACGTAAAGGGACGGTGAACTCACCGTGATAGGCTGGATCTCAATCTTTCGGCGTCCCATGGCTGCAGGGGGTAGTGGGGGGAGCTGGGCGGGAGATGAGGCGGGGAAGGCCAATGGGTGGCTCTGCGTGGTTTTGCTCTGCTGGAGCCGGGACGTGCCGGTGATCTCCTTTTCTCCCGCCGTCTGTCGCCCTCCGCAGCACACATCTGATCATCTCAACTAGATCTCTCTATTCACCGCGGCCTGCTTCCTAGCTTCTATCTCCGAAAACATATCCGTCCTGGTGTCTGTCTTTATTCGGAGTGCTCAGCTGGCTTCTTCAGTCTCTGGGCTCTCTTTTCGCCTCACATCCCGGCGCTACAGCCTAAACAGGTCATACCAGCTGAGAGTTCGCCGTCTGCTTTCCCCATCGCATGCCGTACGCTGCCGCAATTGAATTGCGCGGCATTGTCCACTGCATGCGGTAACATATTGCGCTGCCTCGGAATCAGCTCTCACCATCATGGTCCCATGCCCGCCGACGTCAGTTTGACTCTCAGATGATGCCGTTCAGTGACAACTGGGGCACATATCTTCCATTGATTCCGTCGACCCCAACGGTGCGGGCTGTCTACAGGAGTCTACGGGTTCACTGCTTGTCGCGGTCCAAGCCAAGGCGAAGAGCAACGGCGCGGTGCCAAGCTAAGCAAAGAAGCAACGCGGTGTGAAAACAGTTACAAGACTCGCTTGACTCTCTCGATCCGCGGACTCAATGAAAATGCAAGGTTGGCTCTGCGAGATTTTGCTGGCAACTTCTCTGGCCGGGTACAATAGGAATTCTCACCTCCTTGGTGGAGGAAGCACCTGGAGCTTTCCACTGTCTGAAGGAAGAAGGATCAGCGCTTCTACTTGATAAACGTAGATCGGGGGCGGCCCCAATATGAGCATCTACCAGTGGTCAAATCGCGGAGATTTTGGTAGTGGAGCGCACCCGGATTTCCATGATTTCACCGTGCCCTGCCCTCCGAGAAATACGCGCTGTGTATTTTGTCCACTTTGGTCAACACCGAGCGACTTTTTCTCCCAGCCGACCCACCATCATTGGATCCTATTCGCTCAAACTCAAAATTGGGGCTACAGAACACCAGGGGTGCTTCAGCTTTCCTTGGGCTGCGCTGAATACGCCGTGGGCTGCTCCGAGTCATGATAAGGGCCGCACATGGCTATTATACTGCCGACCTCCCCACACCTCCGGGAAATTTTGTCGTTCGTCGTTCCAATCGGACCGCCCAGTCTATTTTGTTCTCCTGCACGCAATCTATCCATGCCCGCATCCGTACCTCCCTGGAGCAGAACATAGAATTTTCCTTTCCTTGTATACGTGCGCATAAATTAATATTGCGTCCACTAATTGCGGGCGCTCATTGACACCAGAGGAACGGGCCTCAGGGCGCGTGCCAGCAGTACTAGGGCAGGAAGAACAGATTACGCCATAGCTGGCTTGCGGTGACAACGTGTATCACTGTATGTGGTCCTCCGGAGATACGCGTGCTCCCCCTATCCTTCCTCGGGACGCAGTAAATTCGCTCCTCCCTGCCAGTGCATCTGTCCTCGTGGGCCCGGCATACGAACCCCATCCCGACTCCCGAGCTCGGCGACTAGATACCTGCCACTGCCAGTCTACGAAAGCGCTCGGCCACCCTAAAATTGCGAGTCTCGCACGGTACGGGTATCGGGGCTAACGTGTGCTGGAGGTAACGGCGGCCTATCACCATCGGTGCTCAAATGCCGAACGCTCCCATGGCGGACGCATGTCCGATCTGCGGGCTCAAGGATCAACAGATCGATCTATGCTCGGGCTGCCAGCTAAACCTTATTTGCAGTATGCCGGCAGATTAAGAAATTAAATGAGGGAACAGTCTTGGAACAGCTTGGAACGTGGTGGGTGCGAATTATGAATTCAAATTCATTCGCAGCAGGCTCCTAATACGCTGAATGAGGAATAGGACGGAATGCGCGGTCAACCTGGGTCCAGCACGGACAGGGTGGGATGCCATAACCAGGGGAATCTCCATTCGAATCCAGATATGGAAGGTGACTTGAAATTGAGCCGATACAGATTTGGGACATCGGCGCAGGAACCATCATGCAGCGCGTCAGCTGCTTTCATTCTGGAGTCTGTATTACCACACTGGGAGCGCCGAAAAATGAAGACCAGCCCAACGAGGAGGATTTTTTTTTCTGCGTTCACGAGGTCAAGTGTGCGGGGTCCACAAAGAATGGCAGCAGTACCGGGTACATAATTTGCGGAGGATATCTGTAGAAGAACCCACTTGTCAAGTAACATGATGAGTCCGTGAAGATGCAACCGGATTTCTAGAAGGTTGGTCGGGTACGCGGCTGGAAATCAACTCGCAGCACAATTAATCACCCTGGTCCCTCAGCACACGAAGCAACGAAATGAGTTCGGCGACGGATGAGGAGGGTGTCTTGACCACCTCAATTCATGCATCATCTTCTGCGTGGTGATGATTTAATTTAGCGATTGGTCTCTGGGGCTTCGACACAGGACGGATAGCCACTCGCCCCGCTGTAACGACCGGAGACTGCTACCGCAGACTGTTGGCTGTCGACTCGGTCGAACGCTCAGCCTGTAGACAAGAACCAAGTATATATGTATGGATCAGGTGTCGGGAACAAAGCGCGCACCACAGATCGCCTGCCTCCGACCCCTGGACAGTCTCCACGATAGTCATGACGTGCGCGCTTATCGCTCTCAGCCAAGGCTGCAGAAAGTACACGGCTCGCAGCCCGCAGGCAAACACGTTGCCTACGGGGTGCAACACATGCTGCATGGGTACACCTCGGGCTGCACCCAGGTACCGGCCCCTGCGACTGAACAAGGTTTAATACGTCTACCTCTGGCCCCAGGGGGTTCCACGCTTGCGACCAGTCCAAAGGTACGCCCGGTCTTATGTCCTGGTTATCCGGGTTACCGGCGAGGACAGAAGTGGCCTGTCATCGCAAGGATTGGACGTTGAATTTTGCCAAGGCGTTTTACTGCTTGTGTGCTGAAGCGTGCCGCCGGCACTTCCGTCTCATAATGAGAAGAGCCTGGATAGGGGGTCGGCTTCGCACGATGCGGAAGGGCGTACATGAGAGAAATTTCGGGGGATTCACATTGCATCACTCGGCCCGATAGAAAATCCACGCAACCAACAAAGTGGCACATTTTCTGTAGCCACTCGACAGATGCAGAGCTCGGAAGGAACACGTTTGAGGCTGCTTTCTTTTTGAAATGGCCTCCGAGTATGGTCCAGTTCCGATTTTTTCGGTCACCAAGTCCGAGGAGCTACCTGTTCACGCCTGGAAAATTCGATCCAGTCGCATTCAATTGCACACCCTCGAGCTGTGGCGAATCAACCCAAATTATTAATTGATGGATCCACTTGATCTTGAATACTATGCGTAGAGTCGAGACCGGCAAGAGCTGAACGCTGAGTAGGCACTGAGCCCCTGTCGACATCCTGAGGCTTTTCTGAGGATTCCGAGATTCATGGCCATTGAGCGCTGCTCCAGCAAAAATAGAGGTGCTTCAATGAACCAGTGGGATGTAAGTACTGTTATGCCCTGAGGATGGCCTAGGACTTGCCTAGGACAGTTGCGGCCAGTTGGAGGCTAAGCGAGACAAGGTCCGGATGTTCGGTCCGAGCTATATAACCTAATCGGGCGCAAAACGATATTCCGAGTCACTTGGTCGAGAACAAATGGGATATGGGAAAACCGGGGGATCAAAACCGGGGTGCCTGACGGGGAATGACGGGGATTATGAAACGAGAGTTCGGCATGTCGGCCAAATTGAAGTCCGTTCCCGATTAGGAAACCTGAGCGTTACCGACCTTCCGCCCGCGATGGCTCTTCTCGCCGCACTACAGCTACTGAACCAGTACCCAACCAGCACACCAGCATGCAAACATTACAAACTTTCACCTTCTCGACTTTCTTCGTCACGGCTCCCTCTTGAAAAGAGATATCGAGCTAACTCAATCGGCAGACAGGAGGCTCAATCAAGCGCCCGACACGCTCCCTCCCACTGTTTCGATGCTCCTTATTAGTGCTGTTTTCAAGGACTTGTGGGCCTCATTTAAGGCAGAAATATGGCTGGTGGACCCCGAGGACAACCGCTCGGAACGGGAGGAAGATATTATGAGATAAGATTATGAGATAGGCATTGGATTTGGGTAGGGGTTCTCGTGGTCGAAGGACAGGGGAATCGCATCGTTGGAGGTGGGCGGGAGCACGACAGCGGGAAAGGAGAGGTACAGGAGACCGAATATAATAACTAGTAGAGAATTCAAAGTCCGCCACCTGCCGCTCATGCCGCCGGTTTTGATCCCGGTTGATGGCCCGGTTATCCCATAACCCATACTTTCACACTTGGTCTTGACTCGAATCTTTTCAGCTCCTGCAATGTCGATCCTCGGTCTCGCACCATCCGCCTCCGCGGTCGGCCCATCCCACTTCGACATCATCAAAGCTATTCGCCCCAACATTCTCGCTCTCCACCCATATCGATGCGCGCGAGACGACTACCAGGATGGCATTCTGCTCGATGCCAATGAAAACGCGCTGGGTCACTCGATAACGCGCGCAGGAAACGAGCAGGACTCGTTCTTTGACTTGGATCTCCACCGATACCCGGACCCGGCGCAAAACCTAATCAAGGAACGTGTCGCGTCCCTTCGGTCTCTCCCGGGAGTCGATCACATTTTTCTCGGCGTGGGCTCGGACGAGATCATCGACCTCCTCATGCGTGTCTGTGTCGCGCCCGGGAAAGAGAAAATATTGATTACGCCCCCAACGTACGGGATGTACAGCGTATGTGCGCAGATTAATGACGTCGGTGTGGTCAAATGTCCTCTGGAGTTGACTGGTGCAGCCGGGGAGGGAGGTGAAACCGGGCGCTTCAGCGTCCGTGTGTCGGAGGTATGATCACTCTAACACATGCGCGATATGTTCGCTGAAAACCAACCATAGATAAAGAAGGCCGTCGACGCGGATCCGGCGATTAAATTGATATTTCTGTGCTCCCCGGGCAATCCGACCGGAACGCTGATTCCTTTGAGCTCTATACAAGCTATTCTGGACTACGAAAACTTCAAGGGTATCGTCGTGGTAGATGAAGCCTACATCGATTTTGCCTCGGACGACGCCAGTGCCGTCTCTCTTATCAAGGAGTACACCAATCTTTGTGTGATGCAGACCCTTAGCAAGAGTTTCGGCCTTGCGGGTGTACGGTAAGTGTTTTTTTATCGGTTCCAGAGCCAGCGAGTTTGATTCGCACCCATGCAGATTGGGCATAGCGCTTGCGCAACCGCCGCTCATCCAAGTGCTCACAAATACCAAAGCGCCATACAACATCTCGACGCCAACCGCTCACATTGCCCTGTCAGCGCTCTCCCTCGCTTCAATCAGCGCGATGCGCAGCAAAATCTCAACCCAAGGTGACTTGCGAAAAAATCTCCTCGCAGAGTTTGCTGGTCTCGCATCGCTGGGCGTGGGGAAAGTGATCGGCGGTAACAATGCCAACTTCGTGGTCTTTCCCGTTCTTGGCCCCGACGGGAAACCGAACAACGCTCGCGCACAGCGTCTGTACCGCTTGCTTGCGGAGGAGAACGGTGTGGTGGTTCGATACCGCGGTAGCGAACCCGGATGCGAAGGATGCTTGCGGGTTACGGTGGGCACGCAGGCGGAGAATGCAACGGCTTTAGAGAAAATACGTAAGGTCCTGTCCGTTATATAGAGAACTTAGAAAGAGTCGAGATATTCAGGGAGCGTCGATACTTTACTGTCGAATGGTTTGACGCTGCCTCTCGTCTCAGGTTGTCTCTTAGTGACTGATAATTTTCAGCAGGAACCTCTGAACTATGAGGAAATGTTCAAAATCCCCGAGCTGCTGTTAGTTAATTTAACCTCGTGTGATTGTTTGATCTCCGTTCCGCTCATTAACGCTGACAGGTCAAGTCAACGGAATTCATTGTCTGTCACTATGCGAAGGTGTTCCAAAATTTTAGCAGGACAAGGAGTTCGAGGAGGACTCGGAGCAGAGCAGATACTAAGTCCGCGAAGTATCAAAACCACTCTCTACTCGCTCTCCAGTATCAGGAAGTTACAGGAAGTTGCTTTCGGCGTCGGCGTTTAAGTTTGATCTCCGTCTCCTTGGCACGCGGATCTCACACGACTGTCAAAGAATGGACACCGAACATCGCCTATTTCGGTAGGTGGGCGCCCCCCTCGTGCTATCAACCCTCTTTGGTACTCTCGCTTTGTCAGGCCTAGCGCAGAAACCCCAGGTCGCATCACCGGAACCCCGTCGCTGTGAATACTGCCATGTTCCTTTCCGTGGTTACGTTTCGCTGACAGATGCCAAGCTATGTATTTCACTCGAGTAGCTTGAAAGAATCAGCGGTACTGCGCAGCCCAGCTGCACACAGAGCAGAGAGTCTTTACTGTCTCATGCTCCCAATTTCGACAAAATTTATACCATTTGTCTGCCTCAGTTTTCGAGCGTACGAGCTGGATTGCAAACCTAATCAGCGGTTATCATCCGGCTTGGCGAATTCGTTTTATCTCCTGTGGGCACCTTCAACCCACCCCAAGACATCGTTCAGACGTACCACCGTGCTTAAAAACATTCCTCAGGCCACGTACTCCATTTCTATCGCCGAGCTTACATCCAGCTCCTATCTTTGACGGTGATAGAAAGGTAATAGATGCTCGTCGGTGCGCCGCGTTAAGCGGTGTCAAATTGGCTCACTAACTCAATCAGCATATAAAGCCGATGGACCTCCACTCCGATCCTCATTCTCCAATGCCCTCCGAGAGCCAGAATTCCGAGCCCCAGCCATCTGCGCCGCTCCTGCGCAAGGACCAAGAGTTCGGCCTGCCGAGTCGTACGTCGTGGCGCAAATTTCTATGGTCTGAGGTCGATCCCGATTACTCGACCGGCCCGCTGGCCATTTTTTGCTTCATGACCGGTTGGATGTACATGCTCTTCCTTAACTATGTCAGTGAACGCATTCTCATATCCCTCCAGCGACGCCATCTCATTTACCGCGGTTTTCGTTTGGTGCGGCTTTCAGACGGGGAATTTTGCTCAGGCAGGTCTGATTTTATTTATATTGACTTCTCGAATTGATGTATCTGCCACATGTAGCTGGCGCTCGCCTTTGCACGTCTGGCCAATACCCACGAGATCGTCGCCTCAATCGCCGATCAGCAGGCTGTCACCTCGCTAGTCGCGTTCAACGTCGGCGCCTTTATCGGCCGCATCGGGGATCGGATTGGACCTCAAACACGCGTGTGGCTCGTCTCTGGGACAGTACTTCAGGCTGTATTCACCATCATCGCCGGGATTTGCATCCAGCAGAGTGGGCAAGGGAGTGTCTCCGCCGTGCGCGGGGAGCCCAGCTGGACGAACGGCTGGACATCCGTAGGCTTGGCGCTGATGGCGGCGAGCTTGGGGCTCCAGGGAATCATGAGCAAGCGGCTCAATACACACTTCAGCACGACCGGTATGTACGGCCCTTCATTCATCCAGAGTACCCACTGACGCGCTCGTACAGTCGTGCTGACGGCCTTGTGGGTCGAGCTCGTCACTGACCCGCAGCTGTTCAGCCTCCGGGGCAAGATCGCGAGCCGCGACCACAAGGTGCTCGCGCTGACTGCGCTATTCACGGGCGCGTTCGTGGCGCGGTTACTCGTAGGCCAATTTGGAGCGGCAGCGACGCTGGGATTCGGCGCGGGCATTCGGCTCTTCATCGCGGCGGCGTGGCTCTTTGTGCGCGGGAAAGGGGAAGGGTATACGCGCCTGTGGGACGATGGGCCGCCGCAGGATGCATCCGAGCCCGACGCGATCGCTCTCCCGTCGGAGGTCCCGAGCTATGGGGCGGTTGCGAGAGGCTCGCCGATGTCAGTCTGAGGACGTCCGCTGTGGGGTTTGCCGCATCACTTTCATTTACTATCACTGTGGGATTTGCCGCATCACTTTCATTTATTATCGCTCTATGCTTTACCGCTAACTTTCGTTTATTATTTATTCTCGCTGACGAAAACATCTGCGGCGACCTGGCAATCCATATCCAAAGCAGGTACACCACGCGAGACAATTGGGCCACGGTGGCATTCAAATAGTGTACATACATATAAATCAAGGACAATATACAAACAATTTCTCCAGGTCGGATACTGAGAAAGGTGGTTAGCGAGGGAAGAAGGATAACGGCAGACAATGAGAGCCTCAGACGACATAAATTTGTCCTTCATGAAGGTCGGACATATGCTTGTTTAATGATAAAGAACATCTTGGGAGAAGGAAGGCGATAGAAAACAGACTCACAGTAGCCCAACAACATCCAGCAACCACCGTCTTCACGCGCCCTGATACACAAAAGGGAGGACATCAGTCCATGTGAACGAACGATCCGCATAGAACGAGACTTCAGCGGGTGGTGTGTGTTAGCGTAGGGCCCATGGTGTGTCGCCCACTAACTCGCTTCGTCACAAGTTCCAAGGGGAGGTAGTACTCACACTAGAGGCATCTGAGAACGAGAAGCGTAGTCAGAATTGTGAAGTCTAAGAAAGAGACACAGAAGAAGGAAAGGCTCAGTTGGTGATGCATGTTGCGAGTGAGGATCATCGATAAATCGTCACCGACTCGAAGAATGGAATGGTATCATCATAGCCAGGGACAGAGGAGAATACACACCTGAGAAACGTTGAAAAACGCGGACGACGGACGATGGAATGAAGAGGAAGCAAGCTACTCGACTTATTTATAGGCCCTGAGAAACACGTGAGGTCACGCGACTATGCAGTTCCACGTGCCAACTCGGCACGGGTCGGGTATAAATTTGCATCCGTTCTCGGCTCTTTCTTTCACTCTTCCTCCACCATCTTTCCCCTCCATTTCTTGTGCGTAGCTGTTTCTAACTCCTTTCCTCTATCACCCTCCCCTACGTGATGACCGAACTTTTCAGTTCTGCTTCCGAACGAGAGAAATCAACCTCTTGTGGACAAACCATTTACCAAAATACTTGCTGATCTTTTTTCCCTTTCATTTTGTCTCTCGGTTGATCGTTAACTGCATGCTGACATCACCTCTTATTTCAGATCCTTTCGATTCATTCCACTCAGTGCAACACATTTCCGATAGGTGAGCTTCACAATTCTCTCTCTTTATCTCTACGACGAAAATAAGTTCATCCATTCGTTGAATACTTCTTCTGTCGCCGGGTGCTGTGTGCCCCTTCTGCTTTGTGGGGGGTGTCCTTTCTGCTCCGTTCTGGAGTAGAATAGGCGGTGCATGGTGCCTTGTCGCAGTCGAGGGAAAAGAAAACAACGGCTTCTCTGATTTCCTTCTCCTATGCGGCTTCTCCAAGATCGCTTGCTGACCATCATTATTCCAGATCTCTTCGTTCACGACTCGATTAGAGTTTTATTTCTATGTACCGCGTGTAGAATTTAAGGTTTCCAAGGAATTCTGTTTTTTACAATTGGTTACGATGCGTTTCCTACTGCCGTACTGGTCTCCAATTGTCGTCATCTCATCATGTATTTCGTTCTTATCTACTGTGGCTTCTTCATCAATCCGAGGCTTTTCACAGCCTGAAGTTATTGATCGACGACTTGAGCCCATTGTGCTGCGTGCGCGAGGACAGACCATGTGTATGTATTAAGGATGTGGTTAAGTAGCACACAATGTCGAGTATCTAAATGTAGTGCCTATTTTGTCTGTATTCCAGTGTACAAGCCTACGAGAGATCCTCAACTTCGTCACTGTCACGGACTTCCGGACGCAACCTGACGCAGTTCAGAAGAGCGAAAGCAACCACCGAAATGCCAAGTGCCACGAAAAATATCGTTCGGGGGAACGTGGCGACGGTGGCCGCATAAATGAGCCCGTACATCGGCAGGCCGAGTATCTGACCGCTGGAAATAGCCAAACCGTCTGAGGAACAATGCCAAGAAAAGAGGACAGGGACACTCACAACATGCTTTGCACGACGCTCAGCGCGCCGAAGAGCTTTCCGGACTCTACGGGTTCGTTCTTTCCGAATCTTCGCGAGTAAATGTCGAGCGCCACGCTGTTGATGGAGGGGCCCAAGCTGGCGCCGAACGAACCGAGCATGGCGAACAATATAAAGAGAGCTCCTGTGGGGGCAAATGGCATCGCTGCGAAGGTAGCGATGTCCACCACCATGGAGAAGCGCGCAAGGCCTAGGTCGAAGGCAGAGGCATGGGTATTAGGCGGAGCGGGACGAGGTGTAGCATTTTCATCGGACAGTAGTGGTTCCGACTCCGGGGAGAGATTACCGGTGTTATTATCCCTGCTTTTCACGAAGCGTATGATGACTGCAAGGGCAGTTAGACAGAACCGATGAACGACACGAAAATCGCTGACAAGGAAGAATGCCGGTCAGATATACCGCGCGAGTAATACCAATGCTGCTGAGGTAGTAGCCGAGCTAAGACAACGGTTAGCAGAATTCATCGAGCTGACTGGAGTCACTGACATATTCAGAGCCCCATCCAAAGGTGTAAGCCGCATAAAGCAACTGATTAAATAAAGATGCCTAAGGTATTGCTGTTAGCAATGCATTTAGCTCGATAGCGGAAAGGAACGAACCGAAGCTAAAAGCATCAGTCCGTATGCCAGTATCAAGATGGGTAGATTCCAGTCCCTTCTCCAGCCGCGCGAAGAATGTTCGATTGATATTTTCTCTGGCAATAAAACTGATAGAGGCTTCAAGAAAAAGAAAAGTCGTTGAACGTAGAACGACGGGGTGCGATTGTGGGTTGAAATGGAAATTTCCTGGTGCTTGGCCAAGGCTCGCTGCATCTGGGCCGCTGGAAGGGACTCGGGTATAAGGAACCAAATGAAACAGGTTTGAACGATCCTGAATGCCGCCGCCATGTAGAACACCGAAATAATATTGTGGGTAACTCTATTGATTTCGTTGGCTGGAGACTGGGTGAAAAAAGACGCGCATACCGGACGATAAGACTCCCCAAGATCGGCCCGACACCGATACCTGCCAGCAAAAAACCGGCAACGACTGAAAAGACACGAGACCTTGAAAGAACGATTGAGAATTGGTGTCAAGCAGGAGGGACTTTTCTACCTTTTTTCCGGTGTTGACACGTCCGATATGTAGGCAAACATGGCAGCATTTTCGCTAACAATACCTGTGGAGGAAATCATTATGAAATATTTCTTAGGTTTGAAGGGTGGGATTTACTCACCACCACCGAGAGCGCCCGCAATCCCGGCATCGACAACGAGTAGCCAGTATCCTCCCGGAATCTTTCTAACGTACTTAACAACGAAGAGAATATTCAAGGATGATATGAGTTGTCCAACGACAGCGATTCCCATCATTTTTTTGCGACCATATCGGTCGGAGAACTGGAGATGGTTCAACATCTGTAATTTCATTATAACAGCAAGTTTACCGATCCCCACCATCCAACAGTTACAAACGTCAAGATGCCCATCAGGGTGTTTATTACTGTCGTTTCCCTGAGCACAAGGCAAATTCTAAAGTTAAACACACACCAGTGGTGAATTTAGCCACGGCAGCCTGGACGGCGGGATCCGAAGAGCAAGGATTCGGCTGGGTTGTGTTCATGGAAAAAGTCCTTTTGAATAAGGTGTCGTCAATCGCGCCATTCACTAAAATATTGAATGACGGAGAGAGATCCGAAAACCCATGAGGATGGAGGGAATAGGTGCCGACTCTGGTGAGTGGTTCGACCTCATAATCAGGTTTGTGGACGCGGCAAGCGAGAGTAGTGTATAGTTCAACTTGGGGCCCAACTTGCGCGCCCAAGATGAGGCTGCTCAAAGGGGCGAGTGCCATCATCCTTGGACACAGTCAGATGCAAATTTATGAAGTAGGGTGTGGTTTAACGTGCCACCAGGGTGCAGGCCTTTTCCACCAAGGCAGTTTCTGCCGAGCTTGGTGTGCCTCATCTTCGAGAGGATTTTCATGCGGATGAACAACATCGGTCGACGATTCGACAGCGTTCTCTGAGTCGTTACTTGAACTCTGCCTGGAAATTGAGGAAATGGAGAGTCCCGTGCGGTGGCGGGGTGCGTCGGATGCCATGCGCGTGCAACGGGGTGAGGAATGGGTCGAACAAGGTCCACCCCATATACATATAGATCTTGCCTGACACGAGGTCCCTGCGGATACTTAACACAATCACGGACAAAATAGATTCGCGGGAGATAAGATCATAAGGTGGAGCGATTTTGATCGTGGTCTATGCTTACTTATGGGTGCACCTCTTAAGAAATTCCTGGTAAGCGCGTCAAGACGCGATACAGCCCTTCAGCCAACGAATTTGCGGTGTCCAAAGTTTAACCTTTGCACCAGCAGCAACGCAAAATATTTTCCCGGCTCGGGGCGGCCACATCATTCATTACGGCGAGGCAGCAAACTCGGACTGCGGCGCAGGAACTTGAAGGTTCCACGCTGTCCGTGTGCCTGCCGCACACGGGCGGCGCGGCCTGGACATTAACTCCTACCGATGATATTTTAATTCAAAGGAAAGATCGAAGCCAAAGAACCTACTTGAATGCGGAGACCTTTATCACTGCGTTGAAAACGGCTTTCCGAAGCGGGATCGGCCGTGTAATAGTACCTACCTACATATCTACCCCTCTCATACTGGGCACAATCTGCCGAGTGCTTGGTTTTGGCGCCTCGACAAAGAGGTCGACCGAGCTCAGCCCAGGTCGGCAGACCCTGCCAGACTCTCCGTCGGAACGCAGGGAATATTGGGGAAGGCAGTAAATCGGTTCATATTAATTAGGAGTAGGCCGTTTCGCGGATACATTACGGACGTAGCTTGACGCAACCCAACAGGGCGAAAGCCAAGATTGAACTACCCAGCGCCACGAAAAATATTGCCTGGGGAAACTTGGTGATTGTCGCTGCGTAAATGAGCGAGTAGATTGGGCTTAGTATCTCAGAGCTGCAACATAACCGACTGTGAGAAGAGAAAATACATGACAAGGAAATGCAGAGCTCACAAAACTGAACTCGCGACGCTCAGCGCACCAAAGAGCTTCCCCGACTCCACGGGCTCAGTTTTACGGAATCTCCGCGAATAAACCTCGAGCGCCACGCTGCGGAAGGCGGAACCAAAGCCGATGCCGAATGATCCGAGCACACTGAACAACGTAAAGACGGTTCCGTTGGGAGCGATGGGCAAGGCCACGAAAGTAACCATGTCTACCAATATCGAGAGATGCGCAAGATCGAGATCGAATACGGAGGCACGTGTAGGATCTTGATCCAACCTATCTGAGTCTCTGGACAGCAATGGTTCCGATTCCGATGGAGGTGGAACAATCTCGCTGTGCCTATTTTTTACGAACGTTATGGCAACTGTCAGAATGGTCAGAATAATGTTATTTAAAACGCAGCGGGATCACTGACGAGGAAGAATGAGCAAAAGATATAATGCCCGAGTAGCACTCATGGCATGCAAGTAGTAGCTGAACTGAAAGCGAATTTATGAGAAGAACCGGGAGACTGTCGGTTTCACTGACATAGTGCGAGTCCCACTGGAAAGTGGAGATCGCGTAAAATAACTGGATAGCCCTGGATGACTGTGCGCTCACGTCGACAATGGATATAAACAGGGACCGGAAGCGTGACGAGCCGAGGCCAAGCCCGAGGTTATCAGTCCGGAAACCAGTATTAAAATGGGTAGATTCCAGTCTCTTCTCCCGCCACTCGAAGAACGTGGGCTGAAGGTTTTGGCCGGTAATAAGACCGATAGAGGCTTCAAAAAGAAGAAGAGACGTTGAAGCCACAATAACACAGTCGGCTCGGTTAAATTGTTATTTTCCTCGTGCCTGACGGACACTGTGTGCATCTCTGCCGGAGTGAGGGACTCGGGGAGGATGAACCAGACAAAACACGTGTGAATGATCCTGAATGCGGCCGCCAGGTAGAAGACCCAGAGAATATTGTGGACGGAGCTATTGGGCGAGAAGTTGTGGAAAAGGTAGGGAAGAGAGGATGTGCATACCGAAGGAAAATGTTACTCAACATCGGACCGAAACCGATGCCCACTAACATAGAACCGGTGACGGCCGAGAAGATACGAGACCTGGATAAAATAGCTGAGAAGGAATGCGGGAATGTTTCAGACGCTGGATTCACCTATTGTCTGGAGTCGCGACATCCGCTATGTAAGCATACACGGCAGCAGCTTCGCTCGAAGTACCTGGCGGACAATATGTGTATTGGTTGGTGTTCGAGTAGTGAATTTGCTCACCACCGAGGACACCGACGATGGTGGCATCGACGACGAGCAGCCAATATCCTCCTGGAATCTGTTGAACATACTTGGCAACGAATATAATATTCAATGAGGATATGAGTTGTCCGATGGCAGCGATCCCCAACAGTCTTTTCCGACCATGCCGGTCAGAGAACTGGAGATGAGTCAACAGATATAATTTCAGAGTGCAACAGCAAGTTTACCGATCCCCACCATCCGCCGGTTATAAATGTCAAGAAGCCAGTCAAGGCAGATATGACTGTCGTTGCCTAAGCGTAGTTCGAATTCTGGGACCGAATCCACCTAACACCGGTTAATTTGGCCACGGCAAGCTGGATGGGGAAATCGGAAGAGCAAGGATTCGACTGAAACGCGTTATTCACGTTGCTGAATGATGGATGGGAATTTAGTAGGTCCAGGTGAAGCAGGGTGTTGATGTTGGTGAGGGATTCATTGACTAATTCAGGTCTGTGGACCCGGCAAACTAGAGTAGTATACAGTTCGTGTTTGGCGGCCATCGTCGCAGCCAAGATGAAAGCGCTAAAAGGCCAGAGTACCATCAACCTTCGAGGGAGTTAGATGTTGATTTATCAAGTCAGTGGTGTTCAACATAAGTACCACCAGGGTCCTGGTCTCCTCCACCAAGGAAGTTGCTGCGGAGATTCGTGTGCCTCGCCTTCCTCTGCAGCGCCGGGATTTCCATGATCAAAATCCTGCCCGGAAACTGTATCAGTTGGATGCCTGGTGCGGGGGCGGGAAGGAGACTGTGCGGATGCCATGCAGATGGAAGAGAAGGATGGCTGGACAGGTTCTACGGCGTCAGCGGTATATATAACATGTTGAGAGGCTGTTCCCTGCGGATGTAACATCAATGATCACGAAGTAGTGATATGTATATATATTGCTCTCGGCCAGACGACTGTACGGCGCAGCAAAGCGGGAACCTCCACACTGGTCATCTACCCCATGCCGAAGTGATATTTGAAGGCAAATGCAAGTATCACTGACTCCCTGGAGTCTGTTACTCTTCTGCGGCGCAGCAACTTGACGTGCCACCGTGGGTGTACAGGGCTCCGGAGACGTCAGAAGGTAGGGTTCGGACCGTTGGTAAGGGTAAAATAATATATCCGCGTGTCTTGGGCTGCGCATCTTGTAAATTTGTACACCACGCGTTCGTGCCGCCTACGGAGAATTTCCGGTGCTAGTCTTTTGGAGGGGGCCCGACGATACCCGGTCTGCGATTGGATAGACGAGCAGAGGCTGGCGAAGGTAGGCGGAGGTGCGGACGCGGCGACGAATTGTGGTCATGAATGAAAAGGATGGTTCCGCAGTTCGCCGGGAAGTTGCGGGAACTAGGAACGTCCTACTGTAGTCCGAGTCCGAGTCAGGAAGTTGAAAGTTCATACTACCAACGGGACCTTGTTCCTGAACGGAAATGGCCGAAGATTTCCGGGAACCAGAATTCCAAGCGTATGGAACACATGCAGCGCAACAAGAGGACGCGAAGAAGCAATCGTACTTACTTAGAGTAGAGAACCAGTGCTTGGGCAAGCTTGGCCCTGTTGTGACCTGTTGCAATTTGAAGCTTGAACTTCCGCATAGCTCCGCATGCCGACTTGATGCCGACAGCAAACGAGAGCTGAAGCGGCCCGGGCTACTTGAATAAAGTACCAGTTGACCGAAGCCACCAGTGTTGATTTTACAGCGAATGGTCGCTTGAGGTCGCACAACTCCACTTTCTTTCTGTATGCTGAACGTTCTTACTTTTGAAGCAGTTCTACATTGGTTCTACATGCAAGATACTCCTGGCTTCACTTGCGGCCACGTCCAATGCCACTTGTTATTATCAGGACCGGAATTACTTTCCATTAACGGACGTCGGAGACCCGCTGCATCAGCCCGAGTCGGCACATTCTTCGATGGATCTTAGGAACTTCAGAAGATTCACTGGGACGCCATAAGTAGTCATGGGTCGAAGACCTCTGCTGACATCACCTCGAGCCCACCAACTTGACAATGCCTCCATTCACACCGCTTTTTATCGACGGGCAGGAAGTCCCCGCCAGCGACAACGCCACCTTTGAAGTGTACAACACATCCGTTCGTGCCGTTGTCGGTACTTCCGCCTCCGCCTCCAGCGCCGATTGCATCGCCGCGGTCGAGGCGGCCGGGCGTGCGTTCAAGAACTGGGAGCAGACCACACCGTATGCGCGGCGTGACATCTTCCTCAAAGCTGCGGATCTTTTGTGCACTGACCGCTGGCGCGACCTCATTATGCAGACTACCTTGGAGGAGACGGGCTGCACTCCTGCATGGGCGGCGGGCTACGTAGCCTCTTTGCCCGTCATCCGCACCATCGCGTCGTTCGCAAATGACCTGACCGGCAAGACTTTCATGTCCGCCACGGTTCCGGGCCTGCAATGCGTGATGGAGCAGCGGGCGATGGGCGTCGTGTAGGTGGTGTCGACGAATTTAATCTACACCTCCGCTGACGGATTCGCGACCTAGATTCGGCATCGCGCCGTGGAACGCGCCATTCGCGCTGACGATCCGCGCGATCGCCGTGCCGCTCATATGCGGAAACACTGTCGTCGTGAAATCGTCAGAGTACAGCCCGCGGACGCAGGCGCTGGCCGTGCAGCTCTTCCACGAGGCGGGGCTGCCGAACGGCGTGGTCAACTACATCTCCATGTCGCGCGAGAGCTCGCCGGCACTTACTGCAGAGATCATCGCGCATCCTCTCGTGCGCAAGATAAACGTTCGCACTCCACTTCTATTCTTGCCGTGTAATTTGATTCTCAAGCCTGCGCCCGCAGTTTACTGGGAGTGACCGCGTGGGCCGCATAATCGCCACCGAAGCAGCCAAGCACCTTAAGCCGACTGTCCTCGAGCTCGGCGGAAAGGCCCCGGCAGTGGTATGTCGCCTTTAACGCCGCGCGGTGGACGTTATTGAGAATGGATATAGGTTCTCGATGACGCGAGCATCCCCGACGCGGCCAACGCCATCGTGTTTGGCGCGATGCTGCACTCGGGGCAGATCTGCATGTCGACCGAGCGCGTCATTGTGCAGCGCGGCGCCGCCGAAGCCCTCATCGCACAGGTTAAATCTCTCGCCGCGTCCCTCACTGCGGGCGACCTCAAGGCAGACCCCAAGAGCGCCAAGCTCGGGCCGCTGTTTAGCGAGGGCTCGGCGGAGAACGTGGTGTCGATGATCGCAGAGGCGCAGGCAGCAGGTGCGGAGGTGCTCCTCGGGGACCTTGGGCGGCAGGGCGCCGTGGTCCGGCCCCATCTCGTCAAAGGGGTGAAGCCTGGAATGCGCCTCTGGGAACGGGAGTCATTTGGACCGGGTACGCGTCGTCTTGTGGTCTCCAATGCACGTTATTGAGCCTCGCGGATAGTCATTGCGTTTGCAGTCGTCGACACGCCGGAGGAGGCGGTCGAGCTGGCTAACGCATCTGATTACAGTCTGAGTGCAGCGCTGTGGACTTCGGACATGTATCTGGCGCAGCGTGTTGCTCTGCTCATCCGTGCAGGTGCGTTCACTCCGGCCGGGCTATCTGTCGATCACTGTACCTACTCGCCTGCAGGTTACGTTAACGTGAATGGCCCTACGTTCCACAGTGAACCGCTCGTGAGCGCTGTGGGTCTTGGGTACGCCTATCCTTAATTCTTCGGCGGCTATTCGCTCATTCTCGGGTCCTACAACAGCGGGGCGTCTGGCTACGGTCACTTTGGCATCGACGACTTTACAGACAAGCGGGTTATCGCCACCCATCCGCTCGGCCGTCAGTTCCCGTTTTTGCAGTGAGCGACAAGAAACTAGAAGAGAAATTCGAATTCGCCAAGTCCGTGGGCGAAGAAACATGTAGCTTTTTACCAACTCTGTACCAAGACTAACTCTACCGTGTATCTTATCGTGTGCAGGTTTCCTTATACGAAGTGTAGTGCTGTTTCCTCGCGGCGTGCGCTCGATACGCCGCGCGCTCTTCCCCCACCCCCGCACACGAGGCGCGCCTAGCCCTATCCGCTCGTGCGTGTACAATTACCACATGCCTCGCGCACGGACTCCACGGTGCTCGAGTCGAAATGGATACGTGTGCACTAGAACCCACCACTTACGCGAAATACGGTCAAAGAGGGTCAAAGTCACGTAGGATCTGGGATTCCACTGTTATCACTACGATTCGGCAAGCGGTGGGAAAGGTCAGTCCCGAAGGAATTGCCTTGACCTCGGGAGACAGGAAACTTGCTCGGCGCACGGAGACCTGGACGCCATGGCTCAGCTCGAGCCTTGGCATGGAGTCAAGACTGTTGGACTCAGGAACACATCCGGGGTACCCTCGATGAGCGGCCGACCCAGCGAGGGGCCGTAAAGGATACGCGAGCAGCTAAATGAATATTGAGACTCGAGTGTCGCTGGTAGGGCAGAATCATTGGACAAAATTCGACCTCAATTATCCTTGAGCGGGATATCACCAGGAAGTCGAGGGAAATGCGGCCGCAGTCGAGATAAGCCAAGTATTGAGTCACTTATCGCCACCCATCCGCTTGGCCGTGAGTTTCCGTGGCAAGAAAGAGAAAATTCCAATTCGCCAAGCACGTGCGAAGAAAAGCTGCCCCCCAGATTAACTCCGCTTGTATTTCCTTGTATGTAGTGTAGTTAAGGCAGCTGTTCCACAGCCTCGAGGCCAATATTGGATCAGGACGACATAACTGATTCGGAGGTGCGGGGATACTGCCTGATCGGAAGCCCGTTCGGAACACAAAAAAAATCGTTGCCAAGCTTTGGGCGATCCTATAACAGTCATCCATTCTCATGTCCTTTCAGTAGCCCCACCACCCCTCAGCCTTCCTATGTCTGCCACCACCACCGTCGAGGGGAAATCCCCAGCCAACAGCGGCAAGGAGATCGTCGACGAAGAACGGGGGATGGCAAAGCCTGCTCGGCCGACTTTCTGGCAACATTTGAACATGGACGTTGACCCAGCACAGTCGACAGGCCCACTGGCTGCCTTTTGCTTCATGACCGGTTTCATGTGCGTGCTAGAAATGTTTTGATCAGGAGAGGATCCTAAAGGCTATCTCCAGAGATGCGATATCGTTCACCGCAATTTTCGTTTGGTGTGGGTTTCAGACGGGCAATTTTGCGCAGGTGAGCTTTTTAGAGTCTTTTGCATTCAGGGGAGAGCGAAATGGGCGGCGTTTTTTTTTTGTTTCTTGACGAAAGTCGAGACTCTGTCAAGGGATCGGTGAGGATGTGTCCTGCGGTACCTTGCAGAGCGATGGGCTACATTCTCTCGGTTGTGGAATTCGTCTTGGCGTTTTTGTTTCTTCAATGAGACTCATCCTACGAGCCGTTTAGCTTTCTCTAACGCCTACTAACTACATTTTAGCTCGCCTTGGCCATCGCTCGCCTCTGGGAAACCGCACCCTCCGGCTCGGGGCACGACACCCACTTCCACATCGCCGACAAGCAGGCGATCACCTCGCTGCTGGCCTTCAACGCCGGCGCGTTCGTCGGCCGCCTCGGGGACCGCATGGGCCCGCACAAGCGCACCTGGCTCGTCCTCTCCACGTTCCTCCAGGCGCTGCTCACCATGGCCGCCGCGCTCGCCATCTGGAAGAGCGGCCAAGGCAGCGTCGCTGCCGTGCGCGGCGACCCGAGCTGGACGAACGTCCTCACGTTCGTCGGCCTTGCCTTCATGAGCGCGAGCCTCGGCGTGCAGGGCATCGTCGGCAAGCGCCTCAACACCCAGTTCACCACCACCAGTGCGTTTCTGTCTCGCTGTCTTTATGCCGTTGCTGATTATTACTCCCAGTCGTGCTGACGACGGTCTGGGTCGAGCTCGTAACCGACCCGCGGCTCTTCGCCCGCTCAAAGGTCATCACGCGCGACCACAAGCTCATCGCCGCCGCCGCCCTCTTCGGCGGCGCCTTCGTCGGCCGCGCGATCCTCGCCCAGATCGGCGCTGCCGGCGCCCTCGGCGTCGGGGCCGGCCTGCGCGTCCTCATCACAGTCGCATGGATCGTCATCCCCAGCAAACCCGTTACTCGGTGATGCCGCCCCCGCTAGATTTCCTGGGTTTTCCATAATATTAGATGCGCTTGGCTCAGACTAAGGATGTAATAGTTGGTTCTACAAGTAAATGCTTCTGCACCCGGGAGCGAGCGACTCGTGCGAGTCCGATAAGGCTATCACCGCGCTCCACCCCATCCCTGTTAGTCCGCTTCGATGGCGACTCCATCCTCGCTGTCCGAAATTACACTTCCCTCCCTTTCGCTTCCAACGCTTCAAATCACCGTGCCTAGGTGCCTTCAAGGCGGATTTGACCGAGGAGTCAGTGTCTTCTGCGAGCCTGTGCTTGGTGGCAGAGTCCTCGCCCATTTGTTGGAGGCGAAAACGGCCGAATCCGGCAAGCGGATTCTCGAGTTTGGCTGGGGAGCAGATCAGCATGAGATCTCGAGGACACGGAGACGGACCGACCCTGTATCACGGCGACAGAATCCATTGTCCCCCACTCCGAGTCTCACTTTCAAGTCGACGGTACTCTGTGTGGGAGATATGAAGGACTTGAAGCAGGAGTCCGAGCCGCGGCGCTCAAAGTTCGCAAAATGCTCCGGATAACAAGATGAGTCAAGTGCCTACACTACGGACTAGGTATTATAAGAAGATACAAAGAAATATGGAAATATAACTATGATAGATCTCAACATGCAAGAAAATACGGCAAGATACACCCTCCGAACTCTTCTAGTCGTCGTAGTCCATCGCCATAAGCAAGTCATAGAGCTTACCGCTGAGCGTGGGCCCAATCGCCCGCATCCCGCCCTCCGCCCCGCCGACGCCCTGCAGCATCATCTTCGCTTCCGGAACGGTGCTCTTCTTCTTCCTACCCTTGCCCTTCCCCGGCCCCGCCGCCACCGCCTCCTCCGCCGCCGCCTCCCGCGCGCGCGCGTCCTGCTCCTCCATCTGCGCCGCCCGGAACGCCTCCCACAGCGCGCGCGGCGTGTCCCACCGCTCCACCACCGCGCCGACCTTCTCCGGGCTCATGCCCCGGACGCACAGTAGCATCCGCGTCCACGTGTCGCGCACGGTCGTGAACCCCGACTTGTGGTTCAGCGTCTGGTAGTCCGCATAGGACGTGACGTAGCATTTGCCCGGCTTCGTCTTTCGGAGGTGCTTCTGTAGGTCCATGTACGAGTGCGGGCGCACTAGCGCCGTCGGGACGAGATGCAGGTCGGTTGTCTGCGAGAGCGTTAATACACTGTTGGTTAAACGTAAAAAGGCGGGTACCTTGTGGGCGCGGGTCAGTTCCTCAGTCAGGCCGGCGAGGTACGCGATCGTGTGCTTGATGTTCTTTGTCTCCTTCACCATGAATCCATCGACAACCTGTGTGGACGACACCGCGGTACTGATCCCCGATCCAAAAACCTCCGTCTGCCGGTTTACGTCGTACGCCTCGACGAGATACAGCACGCGCGAGATGCCCGAGCGGTGGAGCCGGAACTAGGCTAATGTCAGCTAAAAAACTAAATGCGAGCCTCCAGGGCGAACCTTCTGCTCGTGGAACCGCCCGTCCTTGATGGAGCCGACAAGGTCGTCCAGGCGCTTACGCTCCAACACTACGTCGAGCATCCACTCCTCCCCGTTCCGGCCCTTCGCCATCCATGCGACGTCGCCGAGCTTGAGCTGGCGCCTTTCTACAGACACGCCGCTTTCGCACAGCGCCTTGCCTAGCGCCTCGCCGATCGCCTCATGGTTCTTCCCGCTCTTCTCGCTCGTGTCGAGGACGAGGTGGACGGTGTACTCACCGCCCTTCCAAACACGCGCGTCGAAGTCCGGGAAGGTCATCTGCGTATAGAGGGAGGGGTGCTCGACGGGAGGCAGGGCCGGCACGGCGTGGGAGAGGCGCGGGCGTGTGTGTGGAGTGGCAGGGGGGCAGGGGCAGATGTTGTTCGATGCAGAGTAGATGCTGCGGAGGAGGATGCTGCGGTAGTGGTGGCCGCGCGGACAAGGGGACGGTTCGGATGTGGACGAACAGGCGACGAGGTTCTTTGGGAGGCCGGCGGCGAGGGAGCGCGTCTCGCTTGAGGAAGGGAGCCCGAGTACGACCTCGCCGCTGCCGCTTGGCGCATATCAGACTGCAGATGGATTTTAGGTTGGTTTCACGAAAAATCAGCAATGCATACGGTATTGGCGTTGTTGCGGCTGCCGCTGGCGACGGCGTTGATATCTTTCAAATATGCGGGCAGCTGGCGGGATGGATCGACGGTGTTACGAAGCCGCTTCTGTTGCAGCTCTTGGTCAAGGAGAGCCGCTAAACTTGAGCTTGAGGGCCGTGCGGGAGCTGGAATTGTAGCCTCTTGAAAACCGGGGCACTGCGGGAAAGCGTCGGCGGTATCCTCACGCATTTTCGCTACTATAGTGTCGCCCCGACGTTCACGTTCCTCGAGTTCAGCCACTAGTGCGTGTTTGGATTGGGAAAGTGGATAAACAACCTTCATTCTGAGGAGGCCGTCTTCTAACCACGACGTCTCGGCCTCGACCCGATCACGAACGCGCTTGGCGCCGTCTGAAACGGTGTCAGGGAAGTCTGAAAAGCAAATGGCGGGATGGCCCACCTAAATACCAGAACTGAAACGGCTCATTGTTTCCAGCGGGTGCTTCAATCGACGGCGCAGCCTGGGGAGCTGGCCCTTGAGTTGGGAGGGCCGCAGCGCTAACCGTACGCCGCTTAGCTCGCGGTGGAGGCTCCCTGTCGATGTCCGTTGCGGCTCTTTTCAAAGGACGTGTTGGAGACTTCGGAGCAGGAGGCGTTGGCAAAGGGTCGTCGTTCTCCAGAGCATATCGCTTCTCGAGTGCTGCGATAATCTTCGGGCCTAGAAACTTGATTTCTTTCAATTCGCGTGGAGTGGCAAACTCCTTTGTGGATGCCTTGAGGTTGTTAAAGGCTCTGTTGTAGACAGTGTAATAGTTGCTGCCTGCCAGCTATTAAATTTCGCGATAAAAAGGAGGCTAAAGGCTAACCTTTCTCGTGTTCATTCCTCATATCCGCCAGCCACTCTAAGAACTGTCCGTTGAGGCGGGGAAGCTTGGCTCTCGGCATCTTCTGCAACGCGACCGCCCACTGCGAAATGGGTAGTGTCCAGAGCGTGAGGACGGTAAACTGACTCGCGGGGCCTGTGGGACAAGTCCAGGAGTGGCGAGTCGTAGAAGGCGATCTCAGGACGAGAACTCAAGGGCCAAAGCAACCAACAAAGCGACAGGGTTTCAATGTTTTCATCATGTTTGGCTCTGTGTACGTCCAATATTTGTTAAATTACTGTAATCGAGGAAAAATAATTGAGGGTCGGGAAAGCTGCTCGAGAGCGATGAGAAAGCAAAATAAGTTCATGGAGTCGAATTTGATTGATTATGTAGCCAGGATTTCGACCTTGTCGATGCAAGGACTCAACGTGATGTGATATATATCACATGATATGGTCACACCGCGACTGTGATTCTCCGGAGTTTCCCGAACTTGGTTTTTCTGTTCCACGACTGTGCTCCTCTGGCGGGTTGCCGACCGTTGAGGCTATTAAAAGGTTCCAAAACACCTGTGCTCTTTGAACTCATAGCTCACTGTGAACTCGGCCGCAGCAGGTGTGAAAGGCTAAAAAGTCCTGAGACTCCAGATGGATGTCGATGGCCCACAACCTCCCGTCAGCAACTGGGGGAACTCTTCCCTCTTAGCCAAAGATTCGATCGAGAAGAACGTTGCTGCACATCAACAGTATCTTTCAGCGCGAGGCGACCTGACCGATTTCCCGACCCTCGTCGAATTGGCCGCGGAACGTCTAGCTCAATCGACCCTGGAGGGCTCAGATTCACTGGATGACATACCGCCTGTCATACTGAGCGCTAATATATGGGGGTGGCGAAAAATAGCGTACCCTGCAATATGCCGCGCGGTGCTGCGGCTCTCCTCGGACCCAGACTTTGTAAACGAGTTGGCGATGGAAGGCTCTATAAAGAATATCGATGAATGGTGGGAGACTCGAGCCGTTCCCCCGCTGATTACTCATTGGATTTCAGGATCATTATGAACGAGAAGTGGCTCAGAGACGGCGACCAAGCTCAGTGGCAACACGGTCTCGTAACTTTAAGCGATGCCGACAGTGTTTTCCCGAACTCAGTCCACGACTCTAACGGGCGGACTATCATACGACCGGAGGCTCTTCCAGGTTATGAAGTTCTATGCGAGGCCCGGAAACCCCGTGTCACAATTCAGCCCTCTGTGGAGGCTTTCAAAAAAGCCTTTGACGAGGTCTCGGACGGCCTCTTGAGGAATCTCGACTGGAGCAACCTCATGGTCGCAGGCGGGATGGTTTTGGGCACATTGATGTCTGTCGACGCGGCCGATGGCCAACCGCGCCCTGATCCGCGCTGGAACTCATCCGACATCGACATCTACGTCTATGGGCTCACGCCGGGCGAGGCAAACCAGAAGATCAAGCACCTCTTCGACACATTTCGCGCCAACCTTCCCGCCGGGACCCCGACGCTTGTCGTGCGGAACTGCACGACCATCACGTTCTACGCTCGGTATCCGCTACGGCGGATCCAGATTGTCCTTAAGCTGTCGGAGTCGCCCAGAAGTGTGCTGCTCAACTTTGACCTCGACGTGTGTGCGATGGGGTGGGACGGCACGACACTTTGGATGCTCCCGCGCGCTGCCCGGGCCCTCGAAAGTGAGCACCACGCCATAACGCTGTATGCATCTGACCATTCGGCGCCGACCAGCGGGATCCAGCGTCTTCACGATGAACCTCGTGCACGGTCATTACTTGTCTGATCGCCGAGCGAGTACTCTTGTGCGGTAAATATTGCAGTTGCTGGAAGTGCTCTTTGACATTCATCTGCAGCATCATGAAATATGCTGACAAGGTGATTCACACTCTGAGCGCAGCTTCGCCGCTCACCTTGGTTACTATAGGGCTACGGCATCCGGATCCTTCCCTCCTACATATCTTCTCTCGTTGCTCGGCAGCGCCATCAAGCCGCCACCCCGAGTTTGAATCTGCATGATACACCCCAAGACCGTCTTGATTTCCTTTCCATAGCTACCCAAGCACGGCAGTGGACGACCAAAGTAGCAAACGAGGATGGGTTCAACTATCTGATGTGGCGCACCGGGCAAGCCCGTTTGAGTGGGTTCACCTTCTTCATGCGCTCTGTGGCTTTCTGGGAAATGGGGCGGCGCGGGGAGGTTATGTCGGTGGTCCCTCAAATTCTCGTTTTATCATGCTCACGTACATCATCTCTCGTCAGTATCACCGCAGATAACTGGGCGTCAAACTCGTACCGGGATGATGTATGTGTCGAGTTTTCTTCCGAGGGGTTATACTAGTTTATGACCCCGTCCTTAGGAAAGCATGTACGACGACGCGCAGAACCCGGGGTACTTCACCTTTTCTTTGCTAGGCTCCACGACATTAATGCCATCCGGTCAGATACAAATGGGACGAACGCTTCGACATCACGGCGTTCCAAAGGCAGAATGAATCATCGAACGAGCAGGAGATAACGACCTGGGCCGAGACGGATCTCCACGAGCGTTTGTTCTCGCACGGTGTCGATATGGATCCCGGCGAGTACTACGGAGGTATAGAGTTTCAGCGCATCACATGCGCGCCGACTCTGGACGGCGTGCTCCGAAAGAAGAAAGACATGTTGCTGCAGGTGCTCCTCCCCTGCGAGTTTGCGGTCTACGCGAATGACCTGGTCAGCCGGGCACAGGCACACGCAGGGCTGCGCGAGACGAAGCTCCTCGCACCTGCAGTTCGGCGCCTCAATCTTTTCGGGGCATCCGACCCACAGGCGGACGGGCTGTTCTTGTGGCGCATAGGGAAAGACCTGATGTGGCAGCAACTCGACCGGCGCATCGACGAGTGGGTATTTTTCTATCACACAACGCTGCCTATGGTTAAAAAAATGTGGCAGGGTGTTCGAGGTATTATACGCCTTCCGCAGGGTGAACAAACACCTTCGCGCTGACCCGGCCTTCCAAGCCCCGCGGTTTAGCAAGGAACTGGAGAGGCGGAGGGGCTACGATGAGTTTGACGCATTTGCAGAGTGGCTGAGGTCTTGAAGCTTAGGATTTAACTGCCCAAACCACGTCATTTCCCGCTGGATTTTGGATGCGCCGGGGTTCAAGATCACTCTGTGAAGTGGCGTCTGGGGATCATGACCAGGAACTAAATCAAAGAAAATCATGTCCCACCCACGAAGTCTCCAGGTCAAATTTCAGACAAAGTAGTGAAAGGAAAATTGCGTGTGCAAGAAATTGCTGGGATCCTAGTCTCCCACATCATATGCAGCAGCAGGCATTTGTTTTCTGTATGCTACGTGCCGTACCCGTAAGCTGAAATCGTCGTAATTCGGAGGTACACCAACTCGAACCTCTCGGCTCCTGCTGCAGGCCTGACGCATTCCCCAGATATTCCGTACAGTCGTTGCGGAACGTGTCGTTGAACACCGCAAAGGTGAGAGTGTCCGTCGAGTGGTTAGTTGATATGTAAATGAGGACCGTGTGAGGATCGTGGAGGGGTTTTGATTCAGGACGCATGTACGCGTTTGACGTAAGAGAAAATTCTCGTAACATATATTATATACTCAGAAGGCCAAAGCTCAGACAATTGTAAGTACAAGACGCAAGGCCCAAGCGAGATCAAAATAGACTACATTAGCCACATTTGGCCGCACACCGTATTTTCGAAGCCAAGGACAAAGAAGGAGCCCTTTCTTCTCTTCAAGGTGGCCCGCCCCTTCTACCGCGTTTCGGCTTGCCGTTTTTTTTCCGTCTCTTGGCGGCCGAATCGTCGTCCCCATCGTAATACCCATCCCGGCCGTAGGGGTCAGGACTCGAGTCCATGCCGCCCATGTCATCCCAATCCCGCTTGCTCGGTATTTGGACCCTGTCGCGCAACGACGGTGGTTCCTCAGAGAAGCCCCCCTTATTCCCCTCTCCGCCAGCATCTCCGCCCAATTGCAAACGCTCTAGCAGGGATGCACTTCTCCCCAGGCCGGGCGGGCGCTGTGCGTGTTCCGATGACGACGCCTCCTCGGCGACGCGATGGTGAGACGACGATACTGACGGCGCGTCGAGGGGTAGCGCCGAGTTATTGTCGAGTGAAGACGTCGGGTCTGGGCGGCGGATGCGCACAATTTTGGAATGGCGGCCAGAGGCGCCGTCGTCGTAGCCGCCGACGCGGTCGAACAGCGGATTGTCGCTCTGAGACTGGTCCTTGCGGAATGGGGGGCGACGCTCTCCTTCGAGGGGTTGATGGCTATGGAAAGGCTCTGGATGGCTTCCCTGGCTCGTCGACTGCCTAGGCTCCTCTGCTGGGTACGCATCACGATCACGATCATCGCGGCGGAGAGACGGGTTCAGGGGAAGCGGGTGGTTTGTGGGCCGAGATTCTTGGGGCGCCTTGTATCGATCTCCCGATGACGGCGCTAGTCGGTCCTCGAGACTCGGACGAACTGATTTAGGCTCGTCGTTTGCTGGCGGGTAGCGGTCCCGCTCAGGTTTGGCAGCGTCCGGCGCAACATGAGGGTCGTCAGGCCGTCGTGTGGCGTAGCGCTCCGGCTGTTGGCGAGGCCACTGCGACGTAACAGGTGCCGTCTGTGAAGGTTGCCTCGATAACGATGGCGGGCCTGGAGACGGGTAACCTGCGCTGTCCGGGTAGTTGGAACGCCGCGGCGGCGGTGGCGGTGGGTCTGATTCAAACCGAGACTGCTCGAAGCGTGTCAACTCTTGCGTTCCCGTCAAGTTCGTATAAACGACGTACCGCTTCTTCGTAGTGGTCTTTGGAGCGGGAATAGGAAGGAGAAGCGTTTCGTTCGGGCTGAAAACATATGCATCTCAGAGGTCGAATAATCGCCAATCCAATGTAACGCACAGGAGGAGGCGTATAACGACTTGACCCAGTATCGGGACCGTTCTCCGACCGATAGCTGTCTCTGGGGTACGTCTGTCGATTTCGGCGATTAGTGGAGGTTCACGATAAAAAGGGATTGCGCCTACAGAAACCATTTCCAGTCCCCGTCCTCGTCCACGAGCGCGACCCCTTCCTCTGCCACGGTACCCGCTATCTGAGAATCCAGGCTCCCCATTGAATCCCGCTATCGGCGGCCCACCAGAATATCTTCCCTCGCCGAACGCGGGGCTGCCTGTGGACGACTGTCGATTCCCGATAGGCACAGCGTTGGGCCCGGATGTCATCATGGACGCCGGCGGAGGGGGATTCCCTCTCTGCAAGGAGGAAGAAAATATGTCAGCGAGCAAGAAACCTCGTCAACGAGGACGTACTCCTCGTCCACGATACCCGTCACTCCCCATCCCCCCACGCGGCGGCATCCGGTCCCCATGTCCGCCCATGTGCGGCGGCGGCGACCGATCCCTCCCCCTCCCGCGTCCAAACCCACCCTCGAAAGCACTCGGTGGCCCACCATACCCGTATGACCCCGTAGGCACCGCGGAGCTCATCGCGCGCGGGCCCCGTGGCACACTCCCTCCATCCGTCGAGCCCGACACAGGTGTAGCCAACGCCTCGCGGTCCGCATACATGCCCGACCCCGCGCGGATGGGGGCCGCGGGCCCGGCAAGCACGGCGTCACGCGAGTGGATGGGCGGCACGTAGCTCGCGGCGGGCTGCGATGGCGGCGGGCGGGGTGGCGCATCGTCGACCTCCATGGGCATAGACAGCGGCGGCGGCCTGTTCCCGCGCGTATCGAGGCCCGGGCCGCCGCGACGCGGTCCAGATGGGAGTCGTGCGGCGGGCGGCGGCATGGCGTCTCGGGGTCCATCTCGGGGTCCGGGGGGCAACTCCGCGCTCGAGGGTCCGAAATGCGCTGTTGACGGCGGTACGGGCTTGCTGTACCGCCCAGTATCTTGCTCGTGGAAGAACGCGTTCTGTGGCGGGAGCGGCTGGCGCTTTGGGCCTAATGGACGACGGTGAACAGCCGCAAAAGTGGATAAACGACACTCACGATCCCGCTCCTCTGTGTCCCGTTTCCCGTGCTCCTTCTCGGGTTCGGGCTGCTTGTCTGTCTCCTTCGAGTCCTCCAACAGCTCGTCCGGGACGAACTGGTCCACCATGCTCCGATCAAGGAGCCCGAACGCCGCGGCGACCTCCGGGGCCATCGCCTGTCCTGAACTCGGCGCCGGCGCAACTACCACTTCGCTCGCGGGCGCGAAGCGCGACTTTTCCCGCTTCCGTTGGTTCGCAAAATGCCCACCGGGCGGGGACATCGAGCGCGAGCGCGACCTGTGCCGAGAGTGCCCTGTACAATGGAAATGGGGGGGGATGGGATGGGTAGAGATGTGTGCGTGGGCGGAGGGAGGGAATGGAAAGTGGTGGAGATGGATGGACAGCACGAAGGTGCGGAGACGGATCGTGATGGGGAGCGGATGGTGGGTGGGGAGGGAAGGGGAAAGAAAGCAGAAAAAAACCCAATGAGTACGATATTCCTTCCAGCGAGCCGAGAGGAAGAGAGACGGAGCGGGGAGTGCAAGGGGCGCATGCAACATGCGGAGCCAGCTAAGTACGCGCGGTGCGGAGCCAGTACGCGTGCTACACCGCGATGCCCGCACGAGCACCGCAGAACAAGGACGAGTGGCGGAGCCGAGAGGGGGATTCAGGATGGAGAGTCAACGTACTAGGAGCAGGCATAATCGAGTGGGCGCTGCGCGGAGGTTGTGGTTCCCGATGCAGCGGTGGTTCACGCTCGCGGTGCATCGGCGGTTGGGGGTCGCGTTGTATCGGCTCGCGCTCGCGCGGCAATGGCGGTTCGCGCTCACGCTCGCGCTGCATTGGCTCGCGCTCACGGTGCAGGGGCGGTAAGTCGCGTTCGCGCTCGCGGTGTATTGGGGGCTGTGGGTCTCGCTCGCGATGTGAGTCGCGTTCGCGTTCGCGTTCTCGTTCGCGGTCACGCTCGCGATCACGGGGGTGGATCTGACTCTGCGTCAGACTGGGGTTGGTAGGCATGCTGTTGCTGTTGCGTGCGTCCAGATTCAAGTTGATGTTGCTGTTGCCGCGCGTGTCCCGGCCGTCCTGCTTCCGTGCTTCATATAGGCCATCCTGCTTGCGCGCGTCGTACGGGCCGTCCTTCCGTTCGTACTGATGCGGCGGTAGATCCCGCGCCCCTGGCCAGCGCTGGTCCCGCGTCTCGCGTGGGTGCGAGGCTACTTCGCGTGGTGGCTCGCGCTCACGCTCGCGAGGATGCGGGGGTTGATCGCGCTCACGGTCACGCACATCGCGTCGTTCGCGCTCGTCCGGCCGCGGTGGATACCCGCGCTGCCGCTCGCCGTCGTCGAACGCCGCGCGGCTCGACCCCGCGCCGCCATACGCGGCCGGTCCTTGTCGCTGGCTACGCTCCGGGTCGCCGCGCTCGCGGTCCTCGCGCAAGTCGCGATTGCGCTCCTTGTACTCGCGCTTGGAGCCCTCGAACCCTTCGGAGTACGGGGCAACTGACATGCTAGAGCTGTGGGACGGCCGTCCACTGGTGCTGTTGGGATTAGGCGCAGTGCTGTTAGGGTTCGTGTCTCGCGGCGGGGGCGTCCAGCGCGCAGCCCCGCTTCCGCTCCCGTTCTTCGGGCTCGAGGGCCTGTAATGCCGCTCTTGCTCGTCCTGCCTGCCTCCTTCTCCTCCATTCCCGTTCCCGTTCGGCGGTGCCTCATCCCGCTCGTCTCGGTGTGACGCCTAAAAAGAGAGAAAACAAAGGAGGTAAAGACGCTGGCGCAGAAGATGGGGGGAACACCGACCCCAGTGCCAGCGCGCGGGCGCTCCCAGGCGCCCTTGTAGGGGCGGGTGCTGGTACTGTTGAAGTACGATGATGGGGAGGTGGAGGGGGCGTTAGGGGTGGAGTTGGGGTTGGTGCGCGATTGGCGCGAGTCCCATTCGTCGTCGCGGTCGCGGTCTGTGGAGCTGCTCTTAAGGTTAGCATGTGGGCCGGGGGTGGCCGACCCGTTCGGGGTAGCGCCGGATTTAGGTTTCTGGAGAACAAGGTCAGCGATGGGCAAAATTAGGATCACAAAAGTATATCGGAGAGAGAAGAAAGTTACATCAAAGGAAGGTGCAGATGAATATAATGAGATGGAAGAAGTGACGCAGGAAGGAGACGAGGATGGATGTCGAGGAAAGGGAGAGAAGGTATTGTGTAGAATCGCATGCGTGAAGCTTGAATACAGCAGTCAAAGCACAGGGAACCGAAAAATGAGGAAAAAAGATGCGTATTCGCCAAAAAGAGACAAGACTTACGCCTTCGGTGGGGGCTGAGGTTGGTTTCGGTTTCTGGGAAAATGGAACGGATTAGCATGCGCTACAAATGGTGTATTAAAGAAAACAAGGACGACGCCACACAAGGCGGATAAGAAAACGAGGCAAATAAAACGACTTACGGTGCCGTCTTTGGCGTCTTTGAGGGTGCTGGGGGCCATAAGGGTGGCCTCAATACTGCTGGGGTGACTCGGGTGCATATATGCGGGCACGGCGGTAACAGGCTTGGGGGGAAGTGCGTGCGTTATCGGCTGGGTGACGGTGAGCTTGTGGGGGTGGGGTCTGCGCTCCCTGGGTGCATCGCGGTCGCGGTCTCTGTCGTCCCTGCTGTCCCTGCTTTCTCTGTGGCGCTCACGGTCGCGGTCGCGGTCCCTGTCGCCCCGCGTGCGCGAGCTGGAGTGCTCATGGCGGGGAGGCGAGGACTGACGCTTGCTGGGAGGCCGCTCCACCACCGCAGGGCTTGCAGACGGCGGCGGGGCCTGGATATCGTCTGCGGCGGGTGGGGCGGTGTCGTCGAGCTCCTCGAGCTCGTCGTCGCTGGCGCCGAGCGAGACAGCGTCCTCGTCGTCGGCGGCGACGAAGGGTGTCTGTGTATCATCCTCGTCCCAGTCCAGGACCTCGGTTTCGTCCGCCATAGCTGGAGTTACTAGGCGCACAAGAGAGGAAAGAGCGCCCAAGTGCTTGACACTCCGATTCAGACTCCGCCAAACTCCGCTCATTCGTGATCCGACTTACAGCTCCGCCCCATTCGTGATCCGACTTGCAACTCCGCTCCCCCCACCATGTCCTACCCTTCCTCGGCCGGCGGCGGGCTGCCCCCGCCATCCTCGTCTTCGGCGGCGTCGACGCCACGGATACCCGTAATCTTCCGACGCCTCCACCGCTTCCACCAGATGGTGAGCCTCCCCACGTTTTCGAATACAATCTATTTAAGCAACTTTTGACAGGACTTTGAGCTCGCGGCATGGCAGCTCACATATCTCTGCATCGCGCCGCGACGCGTCTACCGCAACGTCTACTTTCACAAGCGTGTGTGCTACCGCCTTCAATCCCTAGCTTACCTTAAACTATTCGGTTAGAAACGAAAAACACCTGGGCACGCGACGACCCCGCTATCCTCGTGCTCATCTCCGCGTGCCTCTGCGTCGCCGCTGTCGCCTGGGCGCTCGTCTACTCGCTCACCCTCCTCCAAGCCCTGGAGCTCGCCCTCCTCATGGTCTTCCGCGACTTTCTGCTCTCGGGCGTTGTCATTTCCACTATTCTCTGGCAGATCTCCCGCACCTTCCTCGTCCCGCCGCCCGCGCCCACCCCAGTCCCCACGCCGGGCACCCCGTCGCTCGCCCGCTTCCCCCCACCCCAGCCGCGCCACGACGAGCTCGAGTGGGGCTACACCTTCGACACCCACACCAACGCCTTCTTCCCGCTCTACCTCACCCTCTACCTCGCCCAGCTTTTCCTCCTCCCCGCCATCCGCAAGGACAACTGGGTCTGCCTCTGGCTCGGCAATACGTTATATTTAGCGGGGTGCGTTCCGAGCTCTCGTATTTTCCAAATAAACCTTATTTCTTTCAGTTTTGGTCAGTACGTCTTTGGGCTCTATTTGGGTCTAAGCGCCCTCCCGTTCCTCGCCCACACGAATCTCCTCCTCACGCCCCTGCTCCCCCTCGGCGTCGCCTACGTTGTCTCCCTCCTCGGCTTCAATGTCGCCCGGTGGGTCCTCGCCGTGTATTTCGGCGCGTAGGCTCTGTGTACGCCGTGTAGATGCGTGTAATCTATTTATTTGCTCTGCATGAGTTTCTGAGCAGTCAAATCCCTCCACTCCGCTCACCGCATCGGAACATTCTGGAAACACATCCCCGAGTGTGACGACCGCGAAGTCTGCAAGACCTCGAACATATCCTCCTGAGATGCAAATGCCGGGGCCAAGGGCTCATTTGGTCTCTAGCCAAAGATCTTTGGTTACGGAAACATCACACTTGGCCCGAACCGACACTCGGCGGCATCCTTGGCTCTGGCTTAATAACGTTCTCCGAGGAGAAAGGCCGGAACGCCCCCGGCACGTCCCGTTTCTATAGGCTACTGATCTCGGAATCCATTTTTACAACCTGGAAAATCCGCAATGAGAGTGTCATAAGAAATGAAGGATCCCCCTTGCCCACAAACGTGAACGCCTTCTTTTTGACCGCATCCTGACCAACCATGCCAAGTACGGCAAGCAACACTCCATTAAAACCTCCCTCGTGCTCCAGACCTGTAGCTCTACTAGACGAGGACCTACATACCCGACAACTGGATTAATGAGCCCAGGGTTTTAGTGAGTATCAAGCAAACTTCGTCACACCCCCCTTAGCAGTCTTAGGGCCGCAGAGGACGGGGGCGATAGCTCTGAAGTCCTACATTGTCGCAACCCGCGTCGTGCGTAACACATTTCCCCGGGCGGTGGTTGTGTTCCCTACACTCCTTTCCGGAGGGCTCTTGCCCTCTGTCCTTACGCGGTTCCGGAGGCTAATCAATTATTAGTTGTCCGCTACTGATATATATCGTACCACCATCCAAAAAAAGAAAAGAAAAAAAAGCAATTGCACATCGCATCTTCCGATGAAAAATAGCAATGCCATTTCAATTATGCATTTTACACAGTACATATGAGCTGACTTGATTTACAAGACAAAAGTTGTATAAGATACAAGATATACAAGATATAAGCTTTACAAGATACGATGCATGTCCAGTCTGCATGTCAACCACCCCAAGGCGCGCTCACTTCTTCTTTTGTGTCTTCTTCTTCTGGACACCAGTCCACAGCGCAAACGCCGAAAACTCGCTGTAGCCCTTGCGTTTGGCGAGCTCATTGCGGAGCCGCGGCGCCTGGAACGCCGGCGGCTCCCGCAGCTGCTCGTTCACGCGCCGGAACGCGAACAGCACCTCGAACAGCCTGCGCTCAGAGCCCTCGATCAGCCGGCGGCGTCAACACGAGAAAATGGGGGATCACGCACTCGTCAACAGCGCGGTCGCGCTGCTACCACATGAGCTCCGCCCCGATACGCCACAAAAACAGGCCGTCCGCCTGTGGTTCCGACGCCTCCGGGAGCTCGACGCCCGGCACCGCGGGCACTAGGAGCGGCGGCGCGCTCTCGCTCAGCCCCCCGCGCGCCCGGACCAGCGCATTTGCGTAGACTGCGAACTCGCAGGGGAGGAGCACCTGCATGAGGATGTCGCGGTCCACGCCGAGCAAGATATCGACAGTCGGCGCGAAGACCGTGCGCTGGGCCCCCGCGATCTGTCCGTCGGCGTGGTGGCGCAGGCGGTCGCAGAGATCTGTGCTGGCCCACAAGTCGATCTCGTTCGCGTTCGCGTGCGCGATGTGTCGTTGGAACACGGCGATGTCGAACCGCTGGTCCCATTTATATCTGGGGGAGAGTTAATATACATGCGTCATCTGGGACAGCGAGGACTTGCGGTGGATTCGGCACCTCGTCGTGGGTTGTCATCTATAATTCGATGAGCTCGGCGGGAGCGCGAGAACGCGGGTGTAAACGCACCACATCTTGGTACGAGGTCGATGCCCAGATGTCGTCCTTGAGCCTGTTGGGAGTTGTCTGAGAAGGATGACAGGGGAGGTTCGCAAAAGACGTACGTGACCTCGCCGCGCTGCCCCATTTCCCAGAGGGCGACGCAGCGCATGAAGATTTTGAAGCTTTTGAGGCATCGTGAGCCGCGGTATCCGGCAAATCGGGGCATCAGACACTCCAAAAGCCCCCGGGCAAATTCTCCCTCGAGCATCTCGGCGACTTGGTCTTCAGTCCACTCGCGCTCTCCGTCAGCGATGGAGGATAGCAGCGCCTCTTCATCCGACTGTCCTCGAGCGGATTTCCGAGCAGTAAGAGACGAAAGATAAGAAGGAAGGAACCGGAGGCCGTAGCCCTAGTGTCAAAAAAGTGAGCTGACATACAGTGGCGCTGGAAGTGAGAGTTACCTTATCGGCATATTTGAAGATTCTGTACAGAGATGTAAACGAGCTGTTACGAGGACTGTAAGGGATGCTTACCGCTCTTGAGTACTCGCGCGGCGGTCGGACAAGTAATGCCCTCGAATTAGGTTCATCGTGAAGACGCCACGGCCCGCTAGCCGGATAGTCAACACATGCGACAGACCATGGTGCGCTACTCACTTTCGAGGGCCCGGGCAGCGCGCGGGAGCATCCAAAGTGTGGTTCCGTCCCACCCCATCGCGCACACGTCAAGGTCAAAGTTGAGCAGCACGCTCTTCGGCGACTCCGCCAGTTTGAGGACGATCTGGATCCGTCGCAGGGGATACCGCGCGTAGAAAGTGATGGTGGTGCAGTTCCGCACAACGAGCGTCGGCGCCCCCGCCGGGAGGTTGGCGCGAAATGTGTCGAAGAGATGCTTGATCTTTTCATTCGCCTCGCCCGGCGTAAGTCCATAGACGTAGATGTCGATGTCGGACGAGCTTCCAGCGCGGATCAGCGCGCAGCTGGCCATCGGGCGTGTCGACAGACATCAGTGTGCCCAAGACGATGCCACCCGCGACAATGAGATTGCTCCAATCGAAGATTCTTCAACAGGCCATCCGAGATATGCTCGAAGGTCCGTTTGAAGGCCTCCACAGATGGCTGAATTGTGATGTGAGGTTCCCGCGCCTCGCATAGAATTTCGTACCCCGGAAGAGCATCTGGTCGTATGATCGTACGTCCTAGACCCGAATGGCTTGGGACTGAATCCGGGAAAACACTATCGGCATCGCTCAGAGTTACCAGACCGTGCTGCCACTGGGCTTGGTCGCTGTCCCGGAGCCATTTCTCGTTCAATAGGATCCTGAAGATCAATTCAAATGAGCACCCTGAAGGAATAATTAAGTATCCCACCATTCATCAACGTTGTTAGCTCCTTCCACCGCTTCTGGCTCCGCTCCTTCAGAGGAAAGACGCAGCAGAGCGCCGGGTATGGCATTCTATGCCACCTCCAGAGATAAACGCCGAGAAGGATAGACGGAACGTCATCTAGTGAGTCGGGCTCGGTATCTGCAGGCTGCTGCGACGAGTTTCGTTAGACGTTCTGCGGCCAAATCGACGAGATTTGGAAGATGGTCCTGCTTGCCCCGCATCGAGAGGTACTGTTCATGCGCATCGACATGCTTCTCAATCGCCTCTTTTGCAGAGGAGAACGAGTTTCCCCACTTGCTGAGGGGAGCCGGGCGGGTGTCCATTGAATGAAGGGGGAGGAAGCCTTGAAGCCTTCGTTGAGCCTATAATATGCATCATAGTTTCGGTCAAGAGAGGTCGGCAAAATAAATGCACGCCGACTTACGGCGTGAATGTTATCCGGAGATGTGAAAAAAAAACGCGGTGTGACTGCATCATGTGATGGCCGTGACACCGGCCGAAACATGTCGAAACAACACCATTCACGACCGCCGCGCGCGCTTTGATCTGCCGCACTTGCGCCTCACTGCACTCTGTCAAAGGCCCGAGATTTCGATTTTGAAGTTCACGCTGACCACGCCCAGACGTAAGACTGGCTAAATTGGGGGGCGTGCCAAGCAGTTGAGAGAGGTCCTGGTTTAGTAGGCTGACCACACTGGCAGGAGCGAGGTTTACGCACTCCGCCTCAACGTGACCTCCGAGTTAGGCAATATGATCGCGGCACTTCGGCAAACAATATACCATGCCGAAGTCTGCCGATCTGTCATCTTGGTGACATGGTCGTGGTGAACTACAGAGTTTCACTCCAGTTGGTGAGCTATGTACGAGCGTTGTATTGTGGTTTTACGTGGTGCAGGGCCCAAATAAAGAATAATTAAATGATGAAGTTGGTTGGTACACAAAGAAAGTACGATGCACCGGCAAAATAAAATAAAGGCAGGAGCCGAGTTCGAACTCCCGAACAATGAACAAGGACCGCCTCACATAACCTCTACGTCAAGCCAACAATAGGTGATAGCAGAATGCAGGAAAATGATACATCAGTCCTGCACCATACCCTCATTTTGCTACCTGAATACTGAAAACTAACCAATTTTGTGTCAAAGGAACTGATTTTGGGGCTTTTCAGACAACACAGATGATTCTAAGGGAATTTTAGGAACGCACCAGGTGGAAAAGGCACTTTAATCGTAGAAATAAGGCGAGAATACCGTTTCGGCGGACTTTGAAATTGCCGATACCTGCCGCCATCAAATTGCCTATTTCGGAGGTCACGTTGAGGCGGAAAGTCAAGAGTGGGTTTACGCGCTTAAAAGGCACACGACGAGCAAATTTAAATCTCGTTTGGATCTTCTTACTCGGATCCGTGGCTTTGTCTCCGCTTTGGCCCTCTGGGAAAAGATTCAAGACGGAGATGTGCGGTGCGGATACTGGCGGTCCCTCTTTTTGTGAACTGAACCATTTTTCTAGCGTATGCGATGAGTGGGGGCCGGGGGATTCTTCATACGATGACACTGTAGGTTTTCGATCGGCCATACTTCTCACCAATTTCTCACTCTTTTTTCGGCCTCCCAGTGCTCCCTATCCCGAGTAAATATTCCAAGCTTCTCCGCATAAACGACAATCGCTCATGACCCCATCCAGATATCCATGGAACGCTGCATTCACTTTCACGGGATTTCGATCTCATATCGAGCAAACTAATATGAACGAGGTCAATAACTGGATTGCGTCTGACACAAATAGAGTGGTGTTGCACATGGCTACGAACTGTCCGACAACGTCCGGCGCATTTCATGTGCACCCACCCTAGAACTTCTACTGCAGCGTGAACAGGATGTGTGCCTGCCGGTGCTTCTCCCGTGCACTTTCGCGGTCTACGCGAATGACCTAGTCAGTCAGGCGCAGACTAGTAACGGGTTAAAAGAAACAAAGATCCTCGAGCCGGCAATCACGGGCTTCAACTTATTGGGCGCTTCGGGCGACGAGAAAGAAGGGTTGTTCATATGGCGCATTAGCCATGAAATCATGTGGAAACAGCTTGACAGGCGTATTGCCGAGTACGTGTCCGATCTATACCCACTCTTCTTATTGCCTAACCTGTCCCAGGGTTTTTGAGGCTCTGTATGCCTTCCGTCGAGTGAATGCCAACCACAACAAGGATCTTCAGGCGCTGCGCCTCAGTCAGGAGCTTTTAAACATGAGGCTAAAAATGTCAAAGGAAGGGAAGAAAACGAGTTCGAGGCTTTTGCACACATCAGCAAAACCGGGATTTTGCCGTAGTGCCGTAGTGCCGGTAGTAGCCGACGTCATTACGTAGCGCTGTGTAGCGCTGTGTAGTGGTGCGTAGTGGCGGCTCACTGTGCAGTGGCGGGCCCACTACATAGTGCTCCGTAGTAGCCGGGTCACCGCAGAGTGCTTCGTAGTGTAGACTCACTACCGACTCCTCCGTACCCCCAGCGCGTGCGTAGGGATTATTCACACAATCAACTAACCCTAACCCTACAATACAAATGGACATCTGCCCAGTGCCGCAGTGCAATTTCATTCATTATTCATACCAGAAAAGCCATGTATTCAAATGTATCACATTACATGTTGTCCATACCAGTAAGCTAGGGACTAAAATCAGGATGGCAGCAGATACTAGGAGGCCCGTTGCAAGCGCAAGTGGATGTTGATTATCGGGCCCGGCGGACGCGGATTGTAGCATAGCTGGCGGCGAGTCCGGAAGCTCCCGAGGGTAAAGAGTCGAAGAGGGCGGCGGCGGTGGCGGGCCGCTCGGGCGGCGAGAAGTAGGTTACGGGCCTAACCGTCGTCGTCGGAGGGGCGAGCAAGACGGGGAGGGCGAGGACGATCGCGAGCGCCACGGGGAGACGGCCCTGCGCAGCCACGCCACGACGTCCTCGGGGCCGGTGCGCTCCCCGTCTTGGTCATTACCCGCACCTAGCCTGGCTCGCTGTGCCCCCACCCTCGCAACACTCCTCCGCCGCGGCCCCGGAGCCCGTGCGCGCATCGCCCTTCCGCCACTTCCGCCAGCTCTTCACGTACACGTGCCTCCCTGCCGTGTTAATGCGCCACGCAGCGCACACGGACTCAACGCGGGCGTCGCACTGCGGCGTGCGCCATGCGCGCTGGTGCGGATGTGTGCCTCAAGGACGGCGAGCTCGCGCGCCTCGTGTGCCTCGAGGCCGGGCGCACAGCCCAAGATGTCCTACAGCCCAAGATGGGAAGGGCGCGGGGAGCGGAGCGCGGGTGTCGAGCGCGCGTGGGCGGCACAGGAGGCGGCGGGGGCGGCGCTGCAGCGGGCACAATGGGCGGAGGTGGCGGGCGGAGGGAGAGCATCGTGGAGAACGAGGACGACATGACATTCCCCGGCGTGCACGCCGTATGCCGCGCGTGCCGCGCCGAGTGGCCTGGCACTGCGCCCTTGCGCGCCGCAGCGCCCGCGACCCCGAATTCCCCCTCCCCCCGCCAAATCCGCCGCTGGGGCCGGGCGAGGCGGAGGCGTGGGCGCGTGGCGCGGAGCTGCTGGGCGCGCTGGGGGGCACAGGTGGGGGTGCGTTCGCGCCAGCGGACCCGCTGGTGCAGGCGGGATTCATATCTCGGGGAGGGGACGGTGCAGCACATGCTGATCGTCGCGGGCGAGCGCGGGTGGCTGCGCGTGCAGACGCGCTGGGGGAAGCTCATGGGGCAGGTGCTTGCCGCGCGGCGATTCAATGCTGGTGGTGGCACCGGGGTGCCGGGACGAGGGGGCGGGGCGAACCATGCGGTGCGATTCTCTGCACGTTAGTCAGCGTTGCTCGAGGAGGGTCGAGGGGAAGCGTACTTGGGATGATCTGAGCTGGCGCCGCAGCGTCGCGTTCTCGACTCACTTCTCCGCGCCCTCAGAGCCGACGAGAGTCAGCAGCGCGCTGTCCATCTCCATCTCCCCCATCTTCATAGACCGGAGGTCAGGGAGGAAGACAGACGGGTGCGACAACAACGCAGTAAACATTGCTGTTGCAGTATTGCTGTCTGGCTCATCCAACTCCAAATGTGTGAGGCTGGGTAGAAGGCGAAGAGACGCGACAATTTGTTGCTGGAACAAGGCAGTTTGTGTGTCTACACCCACGGCAAGCTTTCGGAGGGGGGGTGACTGATTGCCTCAAGAAGATGTCGAAATCTGAGATGTCGGTGAATAGCGAAAGAAAGAGGGTTTCCAGAGATTTGATAATGCTGGTGTCGCTGTATCCCCCTTCAGCTATTCTGAAGCTCAGGTAACGGAGACTGGGATTGAGTTGGGGGATAGCAGGCCGCGACAGCTGTGCTTCTCCCGGTTATGGTACCCTGCTCCTCCGGACCAACAGTGCAGCGAGGAGGAGAGGAGAAGGAGCATGGGCGCCGGTCGGCGAGTTCAACGGACTTGAGAGAATTACTCGAAACAAATGACACGTGACGATGGAACGTGGTGGAACAATCCAAATATTTGTTCGTGGCTCCTTTTCTTTTCTTTCGTCTCCACACCGTCTGGCGCGTTGTCGCCAAATGGAACTCGCCTCTCAACCTCGCACCTCGCAGCGACGTTCTGCCGCACCACCTCGCGTACCTCTGGCCCGACCACTAGTACAATATTTGCCTGTGCGCGGCGCGCAAGGGGCTGTTGCTGATCGTGTATGTGTCTCCTCTTTACGAGGGCTGGCTGGGTCCTTGTCCATTTCTCCTCTTATTGATAGCTCTTTCCTCTGCTCTCTCCAGAACCTTCTCGTCGTTGTTTCTTGTTGACGGCTAGTATGTGGTCCCTTACGTGGATGTGCATTGCTAACTTGAATTCTCAGCTCGCCGCCTCAGTCTAATATAGTGCTAACCCTCTTTAGCGCAACGAGCATCATCCGCGCCGCCGCCAGCGCGCAGCCCCCGCATGGCCTCCCGCCCATCGACAACGCCTCCACGCGCACGGTCATTAACGTCATCAACCGCATCATCTCCGCGCCCAGCGAGCCGCTCGCCAGCCGCGCCAAGGCGTGCTTCATTCTCTGTGCTTGCCTGCGCCCCACTTCGCGACGCCGATGCCTATGCTGACGCGCCACCGTAGACTACCTCGTGACAGACCACACCGTGCTCTGCTTCGCCGTGTTCGACCGCGGGTGCCTCGCCAAGCTCGCCGCCGTCCTGCGCGACATCACCCCCACCGCCCCCGCCGCGGCTGAGTGGGAGGATGACGAGCCCAAGAGCGTCGCCGCCCTCCGCGAGGTACCTCTCCCCGTCCTTCCCCCTGCTCCACAATGCTAACCTGCACCCCCCGCAGGCCGCGCTCCCCGCCACCGCCGCCATCGCACTCTTCGACAATACGATCCGGCGCAGCGTGACGGACGACCTGCGCCTCCTCCCGCCGATCCACGTGGCGCTCGCGCACCGCGCCATCGGCGCGTGCTACACCGCATGCCAGTGCGTGCGTGCACTGAGCCGCGCGGTCGCCGTGCTGCGCACGAAAATCGTCGACAGCGGGCTTGGCATGGCAGGTGTTCCAGATCTTCAAGAAGGAGAAGGGGGAAGATAGGAGGGTGGCGGCGGCGGCGCTCGTGGCGGTGTGTAATATTGTGAACGAATTTTCGCCGCTGAGGCCGGTGAGTGGGCGTTCCTTTTTTGGTTGGCGCTCGGTGTTTTTATTTGGGGTATTCGGTGGACGATTTGGCTTCTATTTCTTGACTTTGTTTGCTTTTATTCGGGGCTGACTTGGGGCAGATCTACCTCGACCTCGGGATCATGCTGCGCCTCGTGCAGCTGCTCGGCAGCGGGGACGCGACGCTGCGGCTCAGCACCCTGTGGGCCGTCAAGAACCTCCTCAGCAAGACGAGCGGCAAGACCAAGCGCGATATCATGCAGTGTCTTGGGTGGCCGCGCCTCACCGAGTGCGTCTTGCGTCCCGCCCACCCTCACGGTTTCCCCAGCGCTAACACATTATTAATCTCGTTTTCGTTTTGGTGCACGCTGTTTGACGATGCGGACGGCGCCGCACAGGAGCAGGCCTTCCACCTCGTGCGCAACCTTGCTGAGAACGAGGCGGGGATCGAGATGATCTTCCGCGAGATGGGCGCGCCCTGTCCTCCTCGCGCACCTCACCGCCGCCCTCGCCGAAGACGACGACGTTGTCGTCCTGCAGGTGTGCCCCCTCCCCTCTCACCGTTTGCCCTTATTTACGCAACGCACTCGACCGGTATATGTGTCGCCAAATTTGTTAGCGACAAAACTCGTTAGGTCATTCATGTAGTAATAGTAGAAATGCAATCCCATTTTCCTTGGCTTTTATGAATGCGTCGAACACAAGAAATTCGAAAGATTCTATCATTATAAGGTGCTACAAGCCACTACATGCTCACTGTGGAGCACTACGCAGTGACCCTAACCCTACGGAGTGATGCACGTGACCACTACACGGCACTACACAGCAAGGGGTCCACTACACGGCACTACGCAGTGCTACGCAGAGGGTACCCCCCCACTACGGCACTACAGCACTGCACAGTACTGCCGTAGTGCTACGCAGCGCTGCCCAGCAACCCCCGGGTTTGCTGATGCAGTGGGTTGGGAGACGGTCGGCGAGCAGTTGATTTCTGAAGATGTATGATTTGTATGTCAACCCTTCGGCCCGTCATTACAATGCCGAACATTTGATCACCTTCATGATGCAAGCCTCTTCTAACTGAGCTCGAGTTCGCCGAGTTGAAGTTGAAGTTGAATTTTGGTTGAATTCTGACTTTGAACATTGCAACACGTGACATGCCGAACACTGATGGCAACTTCTTGGCAACCGCGTCCGCCTCATGCTCCTTCCTCCTGCTTGCCTCCTACCAGTAGTACCACTCCGAGTCGAAGCCCTTCTAACACGTGCGTGTACTCTCCGGTCATATTATCTCCGGGGATCGGAGGGGTCTACTAGAAAGCCAATGTGGTACGTCGACGGTCGCCATGCAAAACCCCGCATCAGCATCGGTATCGTGCGGTGCAACCCATGCGTCACCAAGTTGGGCACGCATATTTCATATTTTTGTTCCTTCTGCAAGTGTGGTGCTCTTGAGATTGGTGGGAATGGGACCTTTTATAAGCATTGCGTTCCGCGCGAATTTGGCAAGGTCGCCTCCCGCCCCCCAAGAAGATGTTGTATTCCCTCTCCCTCTCCCTCTCCCTCTTCCTCGTCTCAGGCTGCCGGGCACTTGTTTCCGCCCCACACGCCATCCAGCTACAATCCCGTGTCGCTCCGAAGGAGGCCACCCTGAGACGGCGGGCGTTGAACCCCGCGACCGTACCTCTCGCAGATTTCTTCTTGGGAACAGACCTTCAGTGCGTTTCGCTTTCATCAAATCCCGCACGGGAATTAATTAATCGTTCCTCCCATAGATGGTTTGGCAACATCTCCGTCGGAACTCCCCCGCAAAACGTCAGCGTGGTGTTCGACACGGGCAGCAGCACCCTAGAGTTTGCGTCGACCATGTGTGGCAGCTCGTGCGACTCCCAGGTTAAGTTCGATCATACCAAGAGTTCGACATTCGTGGACAAGAAAACTACCAGCTCGATCACCTTTTCTACTGGTAGGCCACTTCTCTGCTCTCTATAAAGCGGCGCTGATAGCATGCTTAGGGGTTGGCGTGGATCCTGTGATCGGGAGCAATTACCGGTCAGTCTCATAATTTTATCAAGTTTTCTTTACTGACTTCCGAGGTTGAATTGTCAGGCTTAGCTTGCGTGCAGCACAAGACACCGTCACCGTCGGCGGGCTCGTCGCTAAACGCGTAGCCATAAACCTCATCACGAGCCAAACAAAGAAATTCGCCATCGACCCATTTAGCGGCATACAGGGTAAGTCGAAGTCTTTTCTGTCGCGTCGCCTCTGAGTGGAATACAGGTATGAGTGCGCAAGCCCAAGGATTTTTTGCCGGTCTCGTGGCCCAAGGCTTGCCATGTGAGTCAGAATGTACATGTCTCGTCATTCTAGGCCTTATTTTTTGGACCAGCACTGTTCAGCTTGTTTGTAACACCTAATGCGGTTGGAGGAGCCGAATTGATGATCGGCGGAATCGACGAGTCTAAATTCAACGGTGAGCAGAACGAACCTAAATCACTATCCTTTCATGCTCAAATGCGACCAGGAACTCTCAAATTTGCTTCGCTCCCCAATCCGGGCTCCTCTACTTGGTCGTTGACTTCGCCTAGAATATCAGTGAATGGCAAGACCACCTCGGTTTTACGCCAGACTCGCGACATAATTTTTGACTCTGGCACCTCCAACATGCTTTTCTCTACTGATACTACTGAGGTTGGTGTTCTGTCAGTATAATATTGACCGCGCGTTAACTTTTTCCGCTAGGCCATCTACGCCCTCATATCACCGGAAATCAAGGCGCACGCGGCAGAGCCAGGCACCTACGGCATCGCATGCTCGCTGATCCCAACCCTCCCCGCCGTGATTGATCTCGGCTTTGTTGACGAAGATGGCAAGCCGTTCAACCTGACTATTCCGAGCAGCGAATTGAGCGTCGGGCCCTTCGCTGACTCGCCGTCAACATGCCAGACGCTCATCAATGCATTTGACGGTCTGGATCTCGTGGGCGGCAGCGTCTTGAAGCACTATTACAGGTACGGACTTGCCATCGATAATTAACGCAGCCATTTCTGATGCTTTTGCAGTGTCTGGGATATCGGTTCGCAGCGCATGGGCTTCGCTGCAGTTTAGTTTATTTTTCAGACTCGAATTTTGTAGTGTACATGACCCTGTATAAAATCATTCTCGCGAAGGGCACACAAACTCGATAAGTTCCAAGTTGAGGATTCGCCCTAACATGACTATGTACAATCAAGGAATGGGTGTGGCTGCTGCAAAGGGGAGGATGACAATGCGCTCTGGGTCCCACTTTTAAATATTCAGGGCATTTTCAAAGGGCGCAACCTATGCAGACTTACTACGCCAGAGGTGTAATAAATGTCGTTCTCGATGATCTTCTTTACTTCCTCGATATTTTCCGCCTCGAAGATGAACATGGAGCCGATCTGAACGAAGAGAGTAAATTGGTCGACTTTGCATCCTTGGGCGAAGGACGACTCGCCATCTTCTTATCTTCGGATAAGAGTGATTCGGGCGTCAACAAAGCACCGGCGATCCCTGCATGAGGAGCATAAGCCGGGGCAGCTTACAACGTGTAGGACTCACGAATGGATCCGTCACCGATGGCCTTCTTGGCGGCTTCTAAATGCTTTGTCCTAACAGAAAGTCGGCGTGTAAAGGCTTCCGAGTCTGTCTTGTCGGGGGCGTGAACGAAGAACCGGGGGAGTGCAGGAGAAGTTGAAGAGGTAGACATGCTTCGCAAATTCCTACAAATTCTGGTAGAGAACCGTTGCATATCAGGCAAGCCTCGCAAAAGGTGTGGTGGTGCTTACCAAGAGGTGAACTCAGGGTTAGGGTTTAACTGATGCGTTCTACCGATGCATTGAAATCTTTCGGAATCACTCGGAAATTTCATCACTCGGTATAGAAACAGGATATGATTCGCTTTGTATGGTTTCTGGGACCTATCGGCTTTCCCAAGAGGTAGAAAGAAAATATGCATTTTGGAAGCATAAACTCATCCTCATAGTTTGCTCCACTTTAGACCGATCTTCACAGATTCCGTTTCTAGGGCCAGAACCTGCCCATCTATTTAAGCGCTGACCGCTAAAACGCCGACACAATTGGAGCATCACCATCAACCCAAGTAAAGACAGCGTTGGGGCATTTATCTTTCCATGTGGCGAGGGAGTTCTGATTTACCATTAGAGATGAAAACTCGAGAGTTCGTGTACATCTCGACATCTTAAAAGCAACTTTCTTGTGCTTGCCTCTTTGTCAATGGCAGTACGACGACAACGTAATTGGTCAGAAATGTTCCGGACTTATCGTCGTGTAGAATGCAAACGATTTCAAACGATTTTCCAATTTATTTTCGTTACGGGCTTGGAGGGCCGTCGTCGACTGGCTTTTTGGATCATCGCATCAAAATTCCCTTTTTCGGCGAAAGGCGTTGTTTGTCACAGCTGTGTGTCTCTGACAATCTCTGCTTTGTCAGCGCCACATCTAAGTTTCGAACCACTATGCATCCCATTTCTATCGCGTGCGTTTCTTGCTATCTCCCCAGTTCTGGCTCATTATGAAAGTAGCATGATTACCGACTTCTTTCATCCCAATTTCGGCGGCGTCGAGAACCACGTATACATGCTCAGCGCCAATCTCATTCGCCGAGGCCACAAGGTAGTACCTGGCCCTCCCGCCCATTCAATAATAAAACTCAATTCATACAGGTGATTGTGATAACACATAGCCATCAGCCGGATCGCGTTGGTGTACGATGGCTGGCCCCGTCTCTCAAAGTCTACTACATACCCTTCGTGCCCATCGCATCTTCCGCCACGCTCCCGCAGTTCTTGACCTTCCTTCCATATCTACGGACTATTTTGATCCGCGAACATATCCACCTCATTCATGCCCATGCGAGCCTTTCTTCTCTCGGCCACGAGGGCATACTGCATTCTCATTTATTGGGCGTTCGGACGGTCTTTACTGATCATAGCTTGTTCGGATTCGACGACGCAGCTAGTATCCTTACAAACAAACTAATGGCGGGATCCCTTAAAAACGTAGATGCCGTCATCTGTGTCTCTCACACTGGGCCAGTATAAACCACCAAGTTTTTCCTCAATGCAACTGACTGCCTTACTTGCAGGCGCGAAAATACCGTGCTCCGCGGAGAGCTGTTTGAGAAATACGACGAAGATCCGGATGTGATCTCCGTGCGCAGAAGTGTATATGTCATACCGAATACCCTGGTACCAGAGCAATTTCAACCATCACCACCCAAATCTAGCGACATCAGTAAGGAATCTCTCCCCCTTTATATCCCGCTTAAACTGCTGTATAGTCACAATAGTGGTGCTATCAAGGTTCGTGTACCGGAAGGGTATCGACCTGCTGGTCGCAACTGCTCCGCGCATATGTGCCGCCTTTCCAAACGTTAGGTTCCTCGTGGGCGGCGATGGCCCAAAGCTCATCGATATTTTACAAATGCGCGAAAAATATCTTCTCCAGGACCGTATCGAACTACTAGGCTCAGTGCGTCATACTGACGTTCGCTCTGTACGCATTTTATTTTGGATTGTACAGAAATCCCGATTTCATATTTTGCAGGTTCTCATTCAAGGATCAATATACATGAATACATCGCTTACCGACTCCTTTGGTATTGCTATTCTGGAAGCTGCATGCGCAGGGCTCTGTGTAGTCTCCACAAGAGTAGGTGCGTCCCAGAAATTTTGCCCAAGGATATGATCCATTTCGCCAATCCCGATGAAGACGGTACGAAACTCCATTTTGACTCGATTTCGGAGGGATATCTGATTATTTCTATACGCAGATGTATGTCGTGCGGTCGGGGAAGCGATACAGACCGTCTCGGAAGGAAAACACGACCCACTTCTCGCCCACGAACGTATCAAGACGTTCTACGACTGGAACCAAGTCGCGGAGCGAACCGAGGCTGTTTACGAAGCGGTTTTAAAATCGCCGCAGATGGACTTGTGGGAACGAATGCAGCGGACGATGCAGCTCGGTCTTTTCGCCGGTCCCATATATACCATCATCTTGATCGTGGATTGTCTCTTCTTCTTGTTCCTCGAGTGGCGGATGCCACGGGAGGACATGGATTTCGTTCAGGAGCATTGGAAACAGGACACGTTTGCAGAGGTATGGCACAAGTCGGCATCCACCATGCTCCGCATCTAAATCTCCTCAGCTTTGCCGAAAGGCTTCCCAAAATGTTGAGTAGGTTGTCAAGGCTGGAACCTGCATCAATGAACGCCCAGCGCTGGACACCATCCGGACCACGGGGCTCCAGTCGAACGACTAGCTCAAGAGTCTGACTCCTCCCTCCCGCGCCGTGGGTACGCTCAGAGAGGCAGGACATCGCGTTCCTAATGTACACTTGTATTCGGTGAACGCGGAAATCCGATAATATATACAAATGACGGGGAGGAACCAGCGTTAGCACGTCTCAAGCTCCACGCAGCTGCGTACAAACGAAAGCAGAACCAGGGGCTGAAGGACGACGAGAACAAAACGAAGGGTCCAAGAATCATTCACGACGCGCACGCGATCAGGCCCTCGCGCCATTCACACTGCTCCCGGCGAGTTGTCCCGCGAGCCCGTCGACATCCTCCCCGGGACCCTCCTCCGCGATGCTGCCCTGCGGAGGCGGCGACTGACCATCCCACACACCCTGGATCAAGCTCATCGTGCTCTCCAAGCTGCGCCTCCGCGTGCTCGGGCTCGTCATCGTCGTTCCCAGGCTCGCCTGCCGCCCGTGGCCTCGGCGGAACGCCGTACCGGGCGTTGTGGGCGAGCTCGGGCTCCCCGAAACCGGCGACCCGACGGTGGCGCCGCCGAGGGTGGCGGTGTTCGTATTGAGGGAAAGGGACGGTGCGCCGCCGTTTTGCTGCGCGAGGGCGGCCTCGAGGTTGGCAGCGTTGATGGCGGTGGATACGTCGAGGTCCTGCTCAGCGGGGGTGGAGGGTATGGAGGACGAGGAAGAAGACGAGATGATGGCCTTGCCCTCCTCTGATGAGGCGTCGAAGAGGTCCGGGGGTAGCCGCTCATTCTCGATATCGGATTTGCGTCTGCAGTGTTAGGTTAGGTAGAGACTTGTGGACGCGAGGAAAAAACTCTACGCACGCATCGTCGAATCCATTAATCGCATCCCTGATGCCCTCCGAGCCAGATGCCAGCGTGCCATACGGAAGTTTGTTAGAGCCAGACACGCTCTTGAGCTCCGACACCTTCTCGGACTCCTCTCTATCCGTAAAGAGTGTCCTCAGCTTCGATAAGCAAGTACTGAAAAGGATACGCACCGTAACAAAGCAAACACCCGTGCCATCCGCCCCACGGCCATGATCTTGTTCTTGATGACTTTTCGGCGTTCGACCGACTCTTCGGAGGTCGGCGACACGGGCGACGTGGGTGATGAGATCATTGCCACGTCCTCGTCATCCTCCAGCTCCTCCTTCGTGCATGTGTTCAGGACTGCTACAAGCATGTCCGTGACTAATCACAAGGACGAATCAGAAACTGCAGCGAGAGACGGGAGCAGAAGGGCGCACTTTTCTCCCCGACGAACGGCAGACTCCATGTGAAAACGTCCATGAAATTGGTAGCCAGTATGGATGTGGCGTGCAATTGAATTGCCTGATGTTCATGACATTGCTCTCGTACTTGAGCACCGCTGCTTTGTTGTTGTATACATCGAGATAGTTGGGCGCAGAGAAGATAGTCATCACGGAGGGGAAGCCCGTCGACTTCGTTTTTTACGGTACATCCGGTAGCTGCGAGTATATTGTGAGCACAGCAGGAGAAGGAAGGGTAGGTGGACGAACCCAGCGTCCTGTGCTTCGTGCGCCCGGATGATCGACAGCAGGTTGTTCCGCTCAAGGAACTGGCACGCTGCCTGATACCTGCGTGCTCCGGCGTCAGTACATCCCAGACAGAATGGTGCTTGGCGGTGGACTTACGTGAAGAAGTATGAGCAACCGCGGACATGGTTGTGCAGGAAGCTCTCCGTTGTCTTCTCCGTCCCGAAGTCTTCGACAGGATCTGCCCACAGGATATCGCACATGAGCCCCTGTGTAGGCGGCTCACGGAAACGGTCAATCTAGGGCACATTGAGTAAGGATGCAGCGAAGATAAAATAAAGGGGAGGCTCACTGCCCGGATGTCATCGAGCGTGTTAAGCTCGGGAGAGAGCCCGCCATGGATACACAAAAACTGTTTATTCATGACGGCCGCCAGAGGTAGCGCACAGAATGAATCCATGCAGGCATCGTATATGCGCTCAGAGTACTTGTGTTTACCTGCGCAAGTGTCAGTATGCGCAGAGGGAGAGAAAGGAACAACAACATACATTCAAGTTTGAAAGTGAAGTAGTCTGTTAAATGCCGGCACTCGTGGTTTCCCCGCAGCAAGAACAAAGTGTCCGGGTACCAAATCTTCAGCGACCATAGATACAAGACGCACTAAGAGGGGTCGTATGAGCAGGGGGCCTGGATGATTGATAGGCAGCGATCTCACCTCGATGCTGAAGTAGCCACGGTCAACGTAGTCGCCAAGGAAGAGGTACCGTGTGTCGGCGGGGGCTTCCGCCGACTTCAAACAGCTTCATAAGGTCGTACTGTATAAAGAGTTAGGGCTCGGCCAGACTCGAGAGAGTGTAGCACGAACATATTGCCCGTGGATATCACCACAGACTAAAGGCCGTCAGAAAGCGGCGCGTGCGACGGAGCCAATACGCACCAGTGATCGGCGCATCGACGCTCAGCACATTAGGTTCTCGCCTAAGTACCTCTGTGCCTTTTGCCAGGATGAACAGCGCCTGCTCCTCGCTTAGTCGTCCCTTCGCGATAAAAGTGGTTTTGAGGAAGGCGATGTCAGGCTTGGACTGGTCCGTTGAAGAGAAGAACTGGGAAGCGGAGGGGATTGTCGGAGATGGCGCTTGAACCTGAACGAATGGATTAGTGTAAACATAGATATGCAGGGAGAAGGCGGGGATGTAAGGATATGCAATGAGGGGGAATATGGCTTCCAATTCATAACACCCATAGTGGCGTGTTTTTTGCAGCCGCCGCAGAGGTTCGGTCCTCAAAGTATTTCTGAGAGTCGTCCGCGCCAATGATACGATCTCGGGATCGCAAAACCAGGGTAAGTCCGCAACGGCCCTTATTCGACAGGGCCAAGTGCGCATTGCGTCGACGGTATGCGAGGCGCACAGGAACAACAATTATACTCACATCTTTGATAACGCGCTCTGGGTGCTTATAGATGTGCCATCCTCGAGCGTATGCTGTGTATAGTCGATGTCGGGCACCGGCGGGCGATTCTGGATTTGCTCGATGGCATGGGCGATTTGAGTTGGGGCGCTTATACTCATCACGGGCGGCAGCGAGCTCAAGAGTCTCGGAAAAGATGAACGGCGACGACGAGGTAGGAGGAGGAAGAAGAGGACGGCGGTTGTCCTCTGACTTTGTCCCAGTTTGGCAATGTCAGGTTTACCGCCGGCAATGAGCTTCGACAAGCGAACTGATGGATCTACGGGAAAATTAGCCCTCGGAGTGGAACCAGGCGTGGTCAAAATATTCATCTCTAAGTTAGAGAGCGATTGCTAGAACGCCTTTCAAGCTCTCGATTTAATACACCGCAATGCGTACATTAGTACAACAAGTTAGTACTTATCCCTACGGCCGCAATAGGCTTCACTTCGGGCAGGAAAATCCTTCGGTCGACGCTATAGCATGGCAAGAATACGTCCCCGCTGAAGCGTTCGTCCCGATGACAAAATTACTGTCGAGAATCCGCAAATCCTGGCAAGGGGCCGCGGCGCTGCATTGAGGCTGGCGATAACCGAGCCCACCATGCTCCCCTCAAGCCCAGACCAGGTGATATTGCTGATCTGCAAAGTCGATGTGTCGCATCCACCCACAGCGCCGGAGAAAGTCGTGCTTTTGTTGCGTTCAAACTTGATTTCAACTTCAAGCAAAGAAAGAAACTTACCATTGTGTTATTTCGGCTGGGGACTGAGTTATGCCGCTGAGGGTTGAATTTGTGAAGGCTAAAAAGGAAAATTCTCGTCAAGATTCGGCAATTTAATTTGCACAAAGACTCACCGATATCGCGCACGACTTTTCGTAGGTTCCTTGGTCAGTCTTTTCAAACTAACCACCGGGCTGAGACATACTTCCGGTGCCTCCCCCTCCTCCATTCGGCGGAAACCCTTGCTGGACCCCAGTCCACGTCTTGATGTAACCCACCATCCGCGTCCCGATGAATGAACAATTCCGGACCAAGACCCGCTCGACAAACTCGAACTCGCCCGGATACTGTCCGATACTGCCGATGGCGACGCCGAGGCCTGTGTAGAAGACCGAGTCTTCAATGAGGATATCCGACGAATTGCGCTTCATCGCAATGGAGTCGTCACCATTGTGCACTTCCCAGCGGCGGAAATTGATGTGGTCCGAGTGAGCGTATCCGCGCCGTCGGTGTTGCGGGCAGGTTGCTGAACATCGGTGAGCCCTGAGGAACAGGCGCGGGGAAAAAAAAACGCTCACCGAGTCGTTGGAAGTTGAGCTGACAAAGATGTCGGTCATGTTGACGAAGCTGGAGTATGCCAAGGTCATCGTCCTTGTAAGAAATAGCATATTATGAAAATTGACACCCGCGCCGTGAGGTGATACGCACCACATCTGAGACTGGACAAAACGAATACCCGTGAAAGTCGAGTTGTTCGTCTCCCATATTGTCAAAGCGTGCGGACGGCCTGCGAGATTGGATACGCCTTTTGTAAAGTCGTACCTGCTCGGTTGAATACTAGGAGCCAAATGAGGGTAATAAATAGGCACCAAATCTGCCCATTCCCGTCAAGGGTACCGTGCCCATGCCCATCGAACACAATGTTGTTTCCACCAAGGAACCAGGCCGAGCTCTGGTTCTGGAACCCGAGAGGCAACGAATTCTCCAGCCAATACGAGATGTTCGCAGCAGACCACTGAGGGATTGTCTCGGAGCAAGCTTGGATAAATATATGCCCACACTCACCAAGAGTGTCCCGCTCAAATCAATCCGCACATCATTCAGCCCGGTCGTGTTCATGACTTTTTCAATCCAATACGTCTCGTTCAGAAATACGATCTAAATCCACTTCAGGTCAGCGCGAATGGTAGATATAAATCCACGGACTGTTCCTCCTTGGCCGCAAAGAGAGAATGCGTCGACGATGGCAGGCGAGTCGTCTGTGAAGTTTCCGGATGGATGGACGGTGCATGTGTGTCGCGCTTCACGACATGTCCGCCGTAGGCCAGGCCAGCAAGTAAGAGAAGGGGAAGAACTGGAAGCATCTTCAGATGTCGAAGTTTCAGCAAGTTCCAGTCTCTTATAGTAACTTGAAGTTAGCACTGGTCTCATGACCGCGTCTTGCTTGGGCGGTCCCGTACGGTCCGTGTGGGGAAATTGGCTGGCGAAATCCTATTTTGTCTGAACCAGAGATTAGCCCCTAGTTGTACTTCAAGCCTGCCGACCAGAGGTCTGGGTGGAAGTAGCGGAGAGCTCGCTGCAGAAGAGCGATGTCTTGAGCGGATAATTTACTACTCACGAAAAAATCGTCGACAGCAAGTCGACAGCGATGTCCAGAGTTTGAAGCTTGACTTTTTGAAGTAATACTATACAGCTGTGGAGCTTGCTAGCAGGAACAAAGCTTTGTTCAAGCCTGGAGACCGCAGGGACCACAGTGGAGCGTGTGTGCAGGAGAACACATATAGGCGCCGGCCGCTGATGAGTGATGTCGGATCATAAGATTGCATGTGCCGACACTGTGCCGATGATGTCCAACAACACCTTCTACCTCGCCCACGATGTCCGATGCAGGATGTATCGCTCTGCGATTTGGGAGCGACAAAGATGAATCCCCGCAGCTCCCATAATTCATCCTCCAAATTGTCCAGACCATCTACCGTGGGTTTGCAACATCCACGCCTCCAGAGTCCTTCGACTCTGGTGACTGCACAACAATCCTCTCCTACACCATCGGACCAGCTAAAATCAGGCTCAGTGTGCTCCAGGAGCAGCTACCTCGATTCGAGATCATCTCAGAAGCATTCGGAGCGAGTCCCAAAGCCTCTTTACGGGATGTTTCGCGCAGCGAAAAGTACTACCCGCTTCCGCCTCAAGCTGAGAACGCAATTCCAGCCTATTCTGTACTGGGTCAAGTCGCATATTAAAGGGAGGGTCAAGGTGAGATTTCATTTAATTTTTCCAGTTTAAAGTATATGCTGAACGCATTGGATAGGCTTTTTACGAACGTGTCGGGCACGACTGGCCCTCAGACACTTCACTTAGAATGTCATTTCATGACGATGAATCGGGTATAATCCGCTGTTGCGGCACTGTGACGAAGTGGGCTTTTGAATCCCGATGTTTCTCCTGGCTGCAGACATGCGTTAAATGCCATACCATCTGCTGTATAAAGCCAGCATGCAATATAGCCGACGGGGTCTCCGGCTGCACCAAGCACTCTCTTACCGTCTGTTGTGGCACTTGCCGGCTTGCGTCGAAGCCAATTCTCCCTGAGCTCGTCAGCTGCCCCGATTGCCAGAAGACGTGGTGCCGCGAGGAGTTCTCGTGGTGTATCGGACGGCCAGCAGCCTCGAAAGAGGCACCTTTAGGCCCGCATGGGACTCTGTATACACGCACCCAAACCCATCTGTCCGGACGAATGCACGCGAGGCGATGGCGATCGTATAGACCCTTTCCCGCACTAATGCTGCTCGGAGAACTGTCGGTCTAAGGAGATTGGCACCCCTTTCACCAACATGCCTTCCAGGCAAATATGCGATGATTGTGCCGATACGCCCAGCGGATCGGACTATCTTGGACTGTACGTATGGATCTGTCAAGATTGCGAGCGCCGCCTCTCTACAGCAATACGCTTTTCCTCGTCTCCTTTCTGTAAAGCTGTCACGAACACGTCTGCGACAAGTGCACTTCGAGAAAACCGGCAAGGACGGATGGTTCTGCGTCCAGGGGATCTCAGTGGCACAACGACGAGGGCTGTGAGGAAGATGAGGAGAACACGGAGTCAGCGCCATCTTCAAGTTGTGCTAAGTGTCGTCTCTGGAGATGTGGCTGTGAAGATGACGGTGAAGTAGTTTGGATAGAAATATGCACATTGAAAATCAAACAAGAGCGTAGCTGGGATGTGGGAGAAGAAGATACAGATCTAGAGGAGTTCCGAAAAGATGCATCCGAGATGAAACGAAACAATCTAGATATACGTGTAACAGAGTGGCTGGCTGCTCGGATCCATGATATCCCGAATCGGAATCAATGGCGCGAGGTTCAACATTTTCAGTTCAAAGGCGAGAGTGATGTTCACGAACGGAGGATCAACACTGGATCGACCTGACACGTCGAATAGACGTTTAGGTAAATCGAGCTGTTGCCAATTCCACCAAATGCGATCCAAGTTCGCGTGATGGAGGTAGAACACAGGGTCTAGAATCATGGTTAATTTGGAAATTACTTGAATCGATGGCGGAGAGTTGGATATGCACCTCCAGGGCTCGAGTACGTGTTGAGCATCTCGGCTCCGACGGCAAAATGACCACCGTCATGCAATTTCATTGTGGGAGTGACGGGTTGGCCCTCGAGTTCAATGCGGAACCTCTCGAACGTCGGTTGCTTGGTTGTATTCGCGATCTGGGCAGAGGATAGAGCCCAGGCAAATGCATCATTGAATGCCCGGGTGAGACAGTGGTTGGTAGGGATGGTGCCGGGGCCTAGAGAGAGATTGTATGAGGCAAATGGGCCGGTCGTTACACAGCCGCCCCCAGTGCCAGGTACCCAGCCCGGGAGGTTCGTTAGATTGTTGAACGGCCCAGCATACCCGGGGATGTCAATGCCGTTTCCTGGGAGGAATATTTAGTCGCAGTGAAAGCATCGGCCTCCCAACTCACCGCCGAAACCATGAACGGAATGGAAGATCGGTGAATTGTCAATCCTATTTTGTACCCGTTTGAGACCGACCGAACGAGAAAAGGAACAACGCACGAGTTGAAAACATCAACATCCCGGCTCCAATCCCAATATCTACAGAGGTGCGGTTGTATCATTCAGAAGGCTGAAGACTGGGACGGCCACTGACGGGACTGCGCCTTTAAAGCCACATTCGCTCTTTAAAGTCTCTTCAAATACATTCAAGAAACGTCGATGCCAAGGCAAAAATTGGCCCTAAATACACGGACGTGAAGGGCTACAGCGGTAGGTGGAAATTATGAGAGCGCACGACAAGATGTATTTCATCCGTAAGATTAATATGAGCAGCTTGAAAATCGTCGAAACGTGTTCGCGCCGCCGGGATTAATCCTGTAGCTGGGAGCCTTTGTAGACATTTGACAGCGCCAATATATTGTGCTTTTTGCTTGGATGTCAGGTCTCTCCTGTGACTGGAGCATCAGCATGGAACAAGGTTTGGTCGAAGTACCGACCACTCCTGTCGAATTGCTGGGCTTGGACAGAAAGCGACCCCAACTTGGACGAGTAACAAGACTGAGCAACACAACGCAACGACGTAGGAACTGGTAAGGAGAGATATAGGGCCCAGCATAATGGAAGATGCGTCCGTGAATCGATGGGGAATGAGGAGCTCTATTTAAACACCACAGGGCTTACGGCAATTAGGGAGTGAGCCCCAGATAAACAACCATCGTTCGATCCGAGCTGGTGGGACAGAACATAAAAATACCTCCGCTACAACCGGCTTGTCCGTGAACTCGCATGCAGAGATTGACAGAAAGACGCGTTACAGAGTGACTTGACTAATGGGCGGTAGAATCCGCTGAAGCGGCAGTAGAAGGCGGAATCGAAGAAGTTTACCCCAATGAGTGCATATCTAGCGTTGTGACTTGTCCCGAAGGAGGCGTGTATTAAATGTAGGGCCTCAGCCTATCCTAGTTGCTAAGTAGGACATGCTGGATATTAGGTGCAGCTCCTTCAATTTTGGTGCTGCGCGTAGGCGAGGACAGGCCAGCATTGCGGCTTTCTGGGTGCCGTTAGAGGGACGTAACTGTGATCCTAGCTGTCGCGAAATGAGGCACATGGCGAGGCAAATTCGGTGTCGGGTCCGCTGAATTGTACATACCGTGTGCACCTCTGATCCGGTAAGAAGTAGGTAGGTAGGTAGGTAGGTATCAGACCAAACCAAAGACAGCTTAGTTAATATAGATTAGCGCGGGATCAAGGCTCGAATATCCGGGGCGGGGTCTTGAGCCTTTTGGTCAAGTTTCAACCCAGCGGCCCGTCGGTCGACTTAGGGCTGTTCGCCGTGCCGTGACGGCCACGGCCGTGGAATTGACGGGTTTTACATGGCACGGCTGTCTCAAGCACGGCCTGTAAGATGAGGTTCAAACCTTTGGACGGGACGGCACAGTCAACGGCACGGCCGTAAACGGCTACACGGGTTGGCACAGTTGGGAAAAAATCGTTAGAACGGTGTTTACGACATTTGTAGCTAACCCAGAATCTCTTGAATTGCGCTGCGAGTAACTCAGTCTTCGCGCAGACAGATGTAGCGGAATTCTGAGGAGAGGCGACTCGAGTGCGTGCAATATATACTGGAGACGAGTTCCTGGCTATAACTAAAAGAATAATATAAGTGCCTTAGTATAACTAAAAGGAAAAAAGAGAAATGCTGTCTGCTATTGCCCGAGGTACATACAGGTACATTGCACCCCTGCGAGGTACTCGACGACGCAAGGTACCCGTGCCATGGATACCAATGCAGCCGTCATACGGGCCTGCATGCACACGGATTATAGCCATTCGGAGCAATTGGGACTCAGGATGGACACGGGTACACCCGCGGGTACGTTCGGGCTTACCCGTACCGTACCCGCAAAAACCGTACCCGCGTACGGGTCGGGTCTAAAACCCGTACGGGTTGCCCGCGGGTCCCCAAACCCCGTCGGGTATACCCGCGGAATTTCCAGCATCAAGAACATCTTACTGTCCAGCACGGTGCAGTTTTGGCGCGTCGAGACGCGTCGAAGGGACTTGGATGTAAATGCGTAAGCCAGGCGCGACCGTACAAACAAGTAACAACGTGTGGTGCCGTCAGTCGTTCGGAGGGTTAAGCCGCCAACCGGGATATCCTTTTGGTGTTTCTGCTGATGCTTCCATGAGCCGTATGAAGCCGTAGTATCTCATGGGCCACTAGATAAGCCGACAGGTAATTATTTGGTGGATGCCGTTGCGGCCGTGTTTCCACGGCCTCACACGGTCAGAACCGTGCCGTGACCGTGCCGTGGATGGTCTGCCAAATGGCGGACGGCACGGCACGGCAGCCGTGCCACGGGTGCCGTGGAACCGTGGCCACGGTTACGGCGAACAGCCTAGGTCGACCGTCGACTCGGTCCTCGGGATTGCTTACAGGACGGCGATGACTCGGCCTTGAAGGTGGCCTGCAATCCAAGATGGCTGCCAAGGCAATATGTTCGTTTAAGAAACCAGTTTATTTGTTCGTGTTTTCGGAAGAATCACGTTTTATTTCACTTCGACTGAACCACCATGGAAGATTCAGAGATGCAAGATATAGGTTCGATAATTGACGCGGATGAATGCGAATCCCCCACCTCAACTTCAAGAGTACTCCCGTCCCTCAGTCCAATTGACCAGCAGCGGATCAGTCTCTACATTTTGACGCAAAGAGACAGACCTATTTCTTCGTACGGTTTTATCTCAATTTCACACATATTTGGTTCTCACATACAATAGGTTGGAATCCATGAAGGAATTCCTTGAGCTACCAGATGATGTAGCAACCAAGTTGCGGATTGAAGAGCTAAACGAACAGTACGAGGATGATCTCGACCGCCTTTACATGTTCCAAGCCGACGACTATATCGATGATGCTGAGGATCGCTACTATGCTTTCGAACAATCATTCGAAGAGGATGCTGAAGTGAGTATAAACTGATCGCCCGTGATGAGCACATCTGAGCAAGACCGCAGGAACTCTATTCGCTTTTTCGAAGGGAGGGCTGCGACCCGCACCTTGAGTGGGATTATGCTCTGACCCACACAACATCGACATATAATACCCGAAAAATGCAGCTGGAGACCCCTACCGAACTTGAGTTTCCGCAATCCATAGACGAGTATCGGCAGAAACGAAAGGAAACACAACTGCGTGTCGCGCGTTTCCTCCTGCTGGAAACAGACGAACAGAGGGAAAAGATGATGTCTGAATTCAATTGGGGTTGGAGGCAAGTCGCGCCTTTAAAAGAGGACTTTCAAACCAATACAGTGCGTTGGCTCGTTGTGCAAAGCGAAGTGTTTCTCATACATTTCTTCAAGGAATTTCAAGGAGAGCTCCGAGCTTCTATCGCAGAATTGAATGTGCCAGATCCCAGGAGGCGGTGACGCCGGTTCAATTGTTTTTTTACTTGGTGTATCTTGAGTTTTGCAGCTGAATAATTCAACATTGGACATAGCTTCGGTCAGAAAAAGTGTAAGATCCAAGCCAGTAACTATTCTAGCATGTCAACGACAATTGGTTGGAAGCTTTGCTCGCCCATTTTCACTCGCAAGCCAGTCCGGCGAGCATTTGGTCCGGACGGCCAGTTTGCAGCATTCACGAAAACCGTTTCCTCTGCTTCTTCGGCGACGCCATCCGCGGTTTCGGGCACTTCAAGCAGGACGACGCCATCATCAGAATCGCTGTCGCTTTCGTCGCTGTTTAGTTCAGGTTCTTCTACGTCCTCGTACTCGCTATCCTCGTCTTCCCTTGCATCGGGGATGTTTGCATTCCCGACCTTGATTCCTAGCTGTATGGCATTTTGTACACCAAGTTGACCTGAACCTCGCGTCCAATGATGCAGATGAGCACCTCGCGCTTCGTGGATGTGCCCAAAAACGTGCAACTTCGGCTTCAGTTCCGGCAGTCGCGCAGAGAGTGTGGCACAGCCAGCGCGATCTTTGGAGTTTGTGAAGTCCATGATGTTTCGGGGAGGTCCGTGCGTTAATCTATTCAGTGCTATCGAGTGAGCTGGGTTGAAATTTGCCTTAGTGGGCACGCACAGGATATCAGTCTTGGGGAATTTGGAAATTAGAGCTGCGCTGTATTAGCTTGTCCAGCCTTCACCGAAGTCAAACGCATACCCACCCTCAGCGTCTTCTCTTTCATATCCGAACGCCCATGTTCCAAAGTTTGGCGACCACTAAAAGTTGGAAAGTGAGTGGCACAGGATCCTGCCGCTGCGGCAAAATACGTACAGGGGACCCGTATATACTCCATTCCTTCCCACCTTCTCGCACTCTAAATTTATATTCCTCGTCCTCGAGATAAACGACATTCGCTGCTACTGCACGGGGTCCCTTGAGTAAATCGAGAACTGACTCGGCCGACTAGATAAAAGTAAACCATCGTGAGCTAGGCGAGGTGAAGTCAACCAAAACAGACCTCTGGCTCATCGTTTGACCGGTGCAAAAAAAGGTCCTGCCAGTTGGCTTCGTACCATTCGCGATGAATGACAGAGTCATGATTACCAGCAATTATTCTATTCCATTGTTAATCGAGGCGCAAACGCGAGAGGAGAACGCGAAAGCCACGGACATTTTTATCGGGTGCGGCAATGCATACAGCCAATCCATCGTCGTCTTCAGCTCCTTCAACGTTCCCATCTGAGTGAGATCCCCGGTATGCAGCAGAACGTCTCCCTCAGGCACAGAGCATGTACGCGTGTGCGTATCCGAGAGCAAGACGAAGCGCGTCCATTGTGCGCCAGATTCGGTGGGGGCCTCAGGTTTTGGGGACGGACCCGTCTCAGGAGAGTATTCAAGCTGTACCACACTAGTGCGAGAGGTGAGGCGTGTGCGGTGGGGTAGGGCTAGGGTTGGCATGTCCGTTCACTGCCTGAGCCTGGTGTCCGGGGGTTCAAGGTCCAAGCAGTGAGAAGCTGACGCAGATTCCTGGACCCGAACCGATGACTGAATATGCCCGGAGCCGAGTCCGACTTGGGCGACACATTCAGACTTCCTTGGGAAAAGTCTGGCAAGCTGGAGGAACGGCGCGGAGCAAGCACAAACTGGGAGTTTGAGAAACTCTTTAAACGAGCCACAGGTGTCGCCGCAGGCTCAGATCTGAGATTAAGCGCGTACAGCGCTTCCGACGCCGGAATGAAGGTCAGCCGAAACTAAGAATGCACAGGCAACGGTTAGGGATCAAAGTCCACCTTGTAAAAAAAAGTCCAATGGTGTGTATCATGGAAAGCTCACGTCCAGATAATACGGACATGATAATTTCGTGTGTCGTAGGGATGATGTGAATATAAACTCATGGTATGCAGTAGTCTGTAGCGAAGAAACGGGGGACATAAAAAAAGGTTATGCGCATAGGATCCGGGAAGCAAGATAATCTAGGTTCGTGAGCCGCGCAAGGTGCGCTGTATTAAGAGGCCAGTGACGCGCTGGGCTTGAGGGTGACGGGGCTGTCGTCTATCTCGGGCTGTGAGGGCTCCTGCATCTCCTCCTGGACGGCCTCACGGCCCGCGGGCGTGAGCGCCGCGTATCCGCCGTCCAGGTCTTTCTCGAAATAACACGGAGAAAACCTGGGGTGGACGGTCGCGATGAGTCGGGCGTCGAAACGGAGTAAGAGAGGAATAATACGCACTCTACGCCCTTTCTCTTCCGGTCCGCCGCGATGTCTCGCTGCTTCTGCTCTATCCCGACCTTCTCCCGCGTTGCGTCGGAGAACTCCTTCTTCAGGAGCCTGGTCGTCACACTGTCCCATAGCCGCCGGCTCTCGTTCGGGAGCTGCTTCTCCAGCGGCCGCACGTTCTTGGGTAGCACCTCCAGCACGGAGAGGTCCAGAAGCGTCGCGTATTCCTCCTCCTTCAGTGGCGGAGATGTCCATGCGGGAGGATGCCGCCGAGGGAATTACAGGAGTGGGGAGCGACGTGTGGGATGGGGAAGGGGGAGGAGTAGGAGGATGGTGTGGTATCTGGGTACGAGTTGACCCCGACGCGGCGCCACCGGATGCGGTTGCGCCACGAGCCATCGAAGACTGCAACGACGCGCGCCTGGGGGACGTGCTTTACCTTTGTCCACTCGTTGTGCTGTGTCTCCCCCTCCACGACGTGTGGATCACGCCCTCCAACAAGAAGTGGGCACGTCCAAGCCACGACTGTGGTAGGTGAATGAGTATGAGGTGAGCTAACGCGAGAGGGAACGCACCTCCTCTTTGTACTCGATGATCGCCCGAAACCGCTGCTTGCCTCCAGTGCAAGAGATGATGGTTGACTCGGCCACTGTGACATAGAAACTCCCGCGCTAGCAGCCCGTTAACCGCTGCGATAGGGTGCGTAATGTTGTAGTGCTCGCCCGCACCCGGGCCTCCCGTAATATTCACAAAGATGCCTTTGTTGAAGGCGCCCGGTGCGACGCGCAACGTAGTGCCCGAGACCTTGGCAGAAATCTGGTCGATCCCATAAAGCTCCAACGAGCGCGACGGGCACGCAGCGTAATAGGCTAAGAGTAAGGGATGAGGGAGAAATTGCAGTGGTAAGAGGACGCGCGTACCTGAGACGGGCGGGTGGTGGGAGACTTGTTCTGTGAGGTAAATAACACGGGTGTGCTCGTCCGAGGGGCCAAGGTTGAGTTCGGACATCTCTGCATTAGGTGTTTCCAGAGAGGTCGCAGCAGTTGAAGGCGATTTGCCGGTCTTGGAGATGGAGCTCACGCCGCTGCGGGTGCTCTTTGAGCTGTGCCCACTCTTCACGCTGGCGGTTTCCACGGAAGCTGATACCGTCACTGTGGCGGACTGCGACGTGGGCGCTGCGGCCGGAACAACATCCCAATGAGCGCGGAAATGCTCTCCCAAGACAGAGTTGTACGGCTTGCAAACTTTGCCGTGCTGAAAGAAACAGATGAGAATAATGAGCGTAATGCGGGTGCACAGGGTACAATGACATATGTTTTGTCGGCGTCGACAAAGCAGCGGTCACGGCATCCTGTGCGAGGCAAATGAACGAACTACAAATTTGAGGTCCTTGGTGAAAGTAAAGCGGACAACGGCTAACATCCTCTCAAAGGGGTCATCCGAGTCGTTAATCCTGGAGATGTGTATCAGCGCCGGGGATGGGATAAGGGAAGGGTACCCACGCCGCAAACATGTCTGGTCGGTCGAGATAATGCCAGTACTCGAGATTGGGTATTGGCTCGAGCAGTGACGCAGGCAATGAAAGACGCCTGGTTCCCAAAGCAACTCAGCAGTGGCTTCGAGCGCACAGAGAGCACGACTACGCACATGGCCGCAATGTCCTTCACTCCCAGAGACTTCTTGACGAGCTGGACGATCATCTTGAGCTTACCGCCCTCGCCCTCGCCTGAATCAGGCACCGATATCGGAGGTCCTGGTGCGTCGTCGTCAACGACCACCGGTGGGTGGGCGGCGATGGAAGACATTGCGCCCGTAACGTGAATGGGGGAGAGAAAGAAAGAGGATAGTGGAGGTACAGGTGTGAGGAGGTATATGGATCGGAGTCCGCCTACTGATCCGCATTTGTCTTTGCGCTTGCTTTGCACGTTCGCTCCCCGAGCGTCCTGCTCCTTTGCTCTTGAACCTGCGAGTAACTTGCTCTATCGAGCTCGCTGTTTCCCACAGACGGAAGTGGACGACTGAGGCCTCCAATTAGTTTATCGCAATTTTGAAGGAAAGCGCGACTGCTGGATCCCTACCACGCCAGGTAGGCGTGCTTTCATATTAACCGCGAAATCACCTTTGAGTTCATCGAGCATAGAAGGGACAAATTGACTGCATTCCATTCGTGTACCTTTAAATTTCTATACAGTGTTAATTGCTCATCCTACGCATGCAGAAGGAATAAAAGTGTCCAATTAACCATGACCAGTCTTCTGCTTCCCCGCCGTACGCGCATCGTCTCACCCACGAGCATCGTGCAGCTCGAATACTCGATTCCCCTCCCGAAACCCGAATCGACCGGATCCCGAGTCTGGACACGCTTCGTTCTGCTTTCGGATACCCACGCGCAGACATTCCCCGTCCCGGACGGCGACGTCCTGCTGCACAGCGGCGACCTAACCAGGCGCGGCACGTTCCGCGATCTGCGCCGCACAATGGACTGGCTATGCGCGCTCCCACATCCTATTAAAATGTGACTCCCTCTCATTTAATTTTATATCTGAGCGCTCAACGAATTGTACTAGTATAATCGCGGGCAACCGCGATTTCTCCCTCGATCGAGAGTGGTACGATGCTAACTGGGAGCGCACGGGCATTCACGAAGCTGTCTGGGAGGTGTGGTCCCTTTCCACCTTTTCGATGGACTTATTCACTAGATGCAGCCACCGGAACCCATTCTCGAGCTGTTAAGGGGGCCCCGTGCGGTGGCAGCGAACGTAGTGTACCTTCAAGACGAACAATATAAATTCAGAGCCCGCGCAGGTGGGCGAGAATGGACGGTCTATGGCTCTCCGGTGAATAAATTTCCTGCGTTGTAGCGTCTTAAAAATCTCAACATTCTTAGCGAAGCCCCAACTTCGGTGCTCGCGTCCGAGCATTCGGCTACGATGCGACGGACGCTGAAGGTACGCACACTCTGCTGGAATCGCCTTCTAAATAAATAAAAGCTCAACAGCCGTGACATCCGAGTTCCCTGAGACCGATATTCTGTAAGTAACCTCCTCGCCCATCGTGTATGACTGATCGTCGCAGCCTCACACACGGCCCGCCGTTCGATGTCTTCGATTTCACGAACAAGGCGACGCGCGCGGGGTGCCCTGCACTCACTGCGCGTCTGCTCGCCCTGCGTCCGCGGCTGCACGTGTTTGGGCATATCCACGAGGCGCGTGGTGCCTATGTCCATCGGTGGGGGGGGCCTGCAAGGCCTCAGTGCGCAGAATGCTTCCCAGATTGACGACGCCGTGGAGGATGGTGTGAGTAACGAGACTGTTGGCGAAGGAGAACAGACCGTGTTCGTCAATGCATCGAATTGGGCATCAGGCCCGAATGCTTGTAGAAACAACGAGAAAGTCGGTATGGCCGGACGCGGATTTCAACCTGTCATCGTCGACTTGCTGGACTGAGCACAAATAATGCACGGTATATACGAAAGTTCGCCTCATTGGACCGGATTCACGCTCTCGTACCACTGGATCACGCTCCCAATCAAAAAAGCCCATCCGCCCCAAAATGTCGAGCACGAGCTTTGGTATGCGATCTTGGTGCTGCTGTCGAGCGCATAACCCAGGGCGCCGCAGAGCATGAACCCGGTCCCTCCAATCAGGTTCCAAACTAACAATGCTATAAATTCAACCCAACCAAAAATAGTGAGAATAAACTCACAGCCAACATGCCATCCAAGAGACGTCGGCGCCGGTAGGTACCATTTTCGCTGGGTCTCGATCATCATGATTGTTCTGTGAAGCAAATCTTTTAAACCAGGTAAATTCGGGTTCGTTTGCTGTTTGCTTACGATGCAATGATGAAACCCGTGCCTCCGATGACTTGGGGAGTCCAAAAAACTCCATTCAACAGACCTGTGTGAGGCTTGATCGCCGTTTGAATGGCGGGGATCGCAGTAAAACTGGAAAATCGGTGAGTTGAATCCCCAGAAGCATCTTGGAAAACTCACCCGCTGATCCAGAAGATCGTAGCTGCCCAATATTGCACGAACGCGGCCAGGAAGCCGAGCTCGTGGAAGTACTTGGCGTCCGTGGAGAACCATATCCACCGTTTCTTTGGCGCCGCAAAGGGCTTCTCGGACGCGGGCGTGCTGTTTTCCGCGTCGTCCGTCGGCTCGCCGTGCAGTAGCATTTTCAGGCCCCATCCGAAATCGGCGGTGTCGTCACGGTTCCAGGCCTCCCACAGACCGAATATCGCGCCGAATTCGAATATCGTGGCTCCAAGCCATGCGGTCCATCCACCGCCTACGTCGTCCACCGCCACTTTCTCGTTCACAAAAGGCAGGAAGGCGATGAAACCGTTGATGACCCAGACGATACTTCCAATGGTGAAGGCCTACACGTTTATATTCGTCAGGTGGAAGCCACAAATAATTAGTGGATTACTTACGATGGAAACCCACCAGCTGATGTTCCAGTATTCTATTCTGCGCATGTTGGCGAGCTTTTGGAAAGTGCCATGCCGGTAGCGGGGGCGTCCAGTCTTTGGATCGGCAGCCATGTGTCGATGTTTTCGGTGGTCTCTGGATGTCCAGGCTAAGGCGTGGTCCAGCGCTTTCAGCGTAACGTGTGTGGGGTGTATGAAGGATCCGAATCGGATCGCGCTATGAGGCGAGTGCTTTTCAACACCGGGGTGCAGGCCGAGATGCCACCTTCCATCTCTCCTGTCGGTTTCTGGGTCGTAGATGTCTGCGGACATCGTGAGCGGAGCCAGGGAAAAGCGCGACCGGCGTCATTCATGTTGGTCCAAGATTAGCACACCGTCATTTTGTTTGTTTTGACTGACATTGTCCATGTTTTGAAGTTTCTTTTTTTGTTTTGAACCAAGAATCACATGTGAAGCCTTTGAACTTGACGACAATCACAGAAAATCGTTTGAGTGCCTATGCGCTCGCAGTGCTCCCAACTCTCTCAGTTTCAGCCCACCGACGCCATCCCGGAACTACTGAACCCCAAGGATCGCAATGCCGACTCATCATCTACCGCATCGCACCCGCATTGCCTCGCGTACCAGCATGGTACAGCTCGAATATTCTTCTAAAACAGGGCCGTTACCAAAGGCTACTACCTCTGACTCTCACTGGACAAGGTTTGTCTTGATCTCCGACACCCACACATGCACATTCCCTGTGCCGGACGGGGATGTCTTGTTGCACACCGGAGACCTCACGCAGAAGATGTTCGCTTTTTTCCTAGTGCTGCATGCGGCGAGCTAATAATGTTCGAACACAGCATCATCGTCGGCAACCACGATTATGCCATTGATCGTGAATGGTACGAGCAGAACTGGGGTACCCTCTATATACACCGTGGAAGTGAGGAACCTGAGGTACTTTCGATGGGCGTTCTCTGTTTAATCGTTGCATCATACTTCATCCAGTCGGCCGAGGCAGTTCATCGATTACTTAAGGGTCCTCGCGCAGCAGTTGCTAATATTGTTTACCTCGAGGGTGAAGAACACAGATTCGCTGTTCGGGAAGGGGGGAAAGAATGGAGTGTTTACGGTGCTCCTGTGGATATTATCGGTTCCTCTCTATGTGGTTGGCGCTGATTCCATCCATAGTATACGCCTAATCCTGGAGGATGGGCGTTCGGATACAAGCTGGAAGATGGTGAAGGTCCGTCGCATTCCGTCTTTTGGAAAGATCAAGTGATGACTCCGGCATAGCCCTTGTCTCGAAATTTCCCAAAACCGATATCCTGTACGTCGTCTAAGGGTTTCAAGTATAGACTCCAGCTGAATAAACCAGACTAACCCACGGGCCGCCCCATGATCTCCTTGATTTTACATCCCGCAAAGATCGCCCGGGATGTCGCGCCCTCTCTTCCCGCCTTCTTGACCTCAAGCCCAGGCTGCACGTCTTCGGGCACATACACGAAGCCCGAGGTGCATACCTCCATTTATGGAGCCCTGGTTCGACTGAGCTGAGTGCGCAGAATGCAATCCAACTTGAAGCTGTGATCGAGGAAACATTTTGGACGAAGAGCAAATCGAAAGCGAAAAGAGCCTTGAAAAAATTCAGGCCATCACGGCCGAACACCGAAACCATAGCGGAATCGGAAGCAGCAGAGCAAACCTGCTTCGTGAATGCTGCTAACTCGCCTGCGGGTCCAAATTCTCGAAGGGATGGTGTTCGAGTTAAAGTCGGTGGACCTGGTTTCCAACCGGTCATTGTTGATTTGATGGACTAATGGCGTCGTATAAATTCCTCGACGTATTCTAAATTTCCTGCAGTCTAATTGTAGCTTGGGCTTCTGACTACACGGTGCTCCTCCGTAGATTTTGTTCACATAGGTTTTTATTTCTCACGCCCCTATCTGGCAAAACGCGTGACGTCATCGGTCTTTCATGACGCGCTTTCTCAAATAAAGACTTTAAAAAGTGCGACGACGGGGATCTTTTGGCAACTCTCTTTCTTCCCAATCATGTCCGCACACGCAAATGCAGAATACTCGGGCAAGGACCAGAACTACACTATGGTGAGTATCCTTGTGTTGTTGCGACGGCGAGCTCAATTGGATTCGTCTTAAGCTTCAGAGCTTCGAGTGGTACATAGAAGGTGGAGGCGTTCACTGGAAGCGGATAGAGAAGATGGTACCCGAACTCGCGTCCATGGGAGTGACGGCGATGTGGCTGCCTCGTGAGTGTTCCTGACACTCGTTTTGCGCTCGTTCTAATCCCATTTCAGCGCCTACCAAGGCGGCAGGTCAGAATTCAGTGGGATACGACATATACGATGTGTATGACCTGGGCGAGTTTGACCAAAAGGGCGGACGTCGCACCAATTGGGGTACCAAGGAGGAGCTCATCGCTGCTATCAAGAAAGCCAAGGAGTACGGTATTGTCAGCTATGTCGACGCGGTGCTTAACCACAGGTTTGACGCAGAACTCCTTATTTCAGCAGTGGCGCTGACGGCTGGTTAAATTACTAGGTTCGGCGCCGATAGAATCGAGACCTTTGGCGCCGTTGAGGTCGACAATGACGACCGAACGAAGGAGATCTCCGACAAGTACGACGTTAAAGTGCGTCTTTCATCACGTTTTCCCAACCATTTCTGACGTTAGACTAGGGCTGGACGGGGTTTGACTTTCCAGGCCGTGGCGACAAGGTAAATGTGTTCCCTTCTCGTGAATGCACATATATTCATGCCCCAGCAAAGTACAGCGCAATGAAATACACATTCAACCACTTCACCGGCGTTGATTACAACGATGAGAACCAGAAGACTTCGATTTACAAGATCCACGGCGAAGGCAAGGACTGGGCTCAGGGTGTTGACAAGGAGAACAAGAATTACGATTATCTCAGTGCGCACGTCTTTGGTCTGTTGACTCGCTTGATATTGACGTTTCACGGCAGTGGGTGCGGATGTTGACCACAGCCATCCCGACGTGCACGCAGACCTCTTACACTGGGGGGAAATGGATTACGGAGGAGCTTGGCACCGCCGGATTCCGCTTTGATGCTGTCAAGCACATCGACCGCAGCTTTATCGCAGACTTTGTCAAGAGCGTGCGTGAGGAGACCAGCAAGCCCAAGATGTTCGCTGTCGGCGAGTTCTGGAAGGACTCAATCACAGATCTCGAGCAATATCTTGACAGCCTCGGAACGCAGGTGAGTCGGAGATCTGGTGACGTGATCCTCTGTGCTAACTTCTAGCTTTCTCTGCAGTTCAGCGTGTTTGACGCACCGCTGCATTATAATTTCAAGGCGGCGGGTGACCGCGGACCCGAGTACGATTTACGCGCAATCTGGGATGGCACGGTCGTGCAGAAACGCCCTATCGACGCAGTTACGCTCGTCGAGAATCACGAGTACGTTCTTCTTTTTTTCGGATTCTCTATCTAACCACTTCATTATTTAGCACTGTAAGCAGCATTGAAATAAATTGATTGAAGCATGCTCATCTGTTAAAACAGCAAGTCGGGCAGTCTCTCGAATCCGCCGTCAACCCTACCTTTAAGCCGCTCGCGTACGCGATGATACTCCTCCGACCCACAGGCTATCCGTGAGCTTTTCTTGATCTCCCTCTCTGTCTGTGGTTTTGAACCGCGTTTGAACACAGCTGCGTATTTTGGGGCGATTTGTACGGCACCAAAGGCGACAACCCGCAACAAGCCGTCACGCAACTGGGGGATCTCATCCGCGCGCGCAAGCTATTTGCTTATGGCGAGCTGCGGGATTATTGGGATCATATGAACTGCGTCGGGTACGTTCACATTTGCTACTGTCCGACCTGCACTCACCTTGTCTCGAAGATGGGTACGCATGGGCGAACCGGAGAAGGGGCGGCACAACGGCTGCGCTGTGGTTATTTGCAACGGAGATGAAGGGTGCGTACATTGGTTCAATTTCAACTCGGCGTGTGTTGATTATTGTTCTGAAGGTTCAAGCGCATGGAAGTCGGGAAGGTATCTGAGTTTTCTCAAACTTGGGCTGGGCGTTTGCTAATATGCTGCAGGAACACGCCAACGAAAAATGGACGGATTTACTCGGATGGCACCAGGGCGAGGTTTTCATAGGCGAGGACGGCTGGGCGGACTTCAGGTGCTCGGCGATGAGCGTTAGCGTGTGGGTCAAGAGCGACGCGAAAGGGAGAGAGGAGTTTAAACATGGAAAGCAATAGTAAGTGCATCATTGTCGAAGCACCTTTTGCGACGATTTGGCTAACCAGTAGGCCAGGATCGAAACCGTAGAAAAGGTTGTCTGGTTTTTTGGGCGCGTGCTTTGGTCATTTTCGAAGAATAGGAAGAATACTACTTCTAATTGAGACTTGGAATGGACTGGGAATTGTAGAGCACGTATTACCATTTGTAGATTGTAGACGTTCAACCGAACACGTTACATATGGATTGTAAACTTGCTGCGAACATACAGTCAGCCGTCGTCGGCGTTCATGTTTAAACGGAAGTCGTAAAGTTTAACGGTGCTAGGAAGAATAGAACCGTTCAATTTGAGGTTGAATCCGCCTGTGAAAATATGGGAACCAGTTAGGAGAAAGTATGAGGTGGAGATGATTGAGAAGATGGGCCCGCGCTCAAAAAAAGGGGTAGCCAGGGTTTGATTAGATCCTCGACAAGGGTTCGATTATTTTACATGTTGAACAATGCTGATGAACCATAAATATTAGTTCAACCCTAGGAAGCTCCCATCAGAGACCTTCCCAGGCAATGTAGACGTTCTCGAAAGAGCTACGATTCACACTGAGTGCTTCAGAGTCATTTTATTGCTTTTCAACAGCCGGAGCCGCCCGATTGCTTAACTTGAATCTTTAGTATGACAAGCAATAAATTCCGCCGGCATATCCGGGAGGCATGACATTTAACAAGAGGAACAGCAGTTTACAGCTAGCAGTATTTCAACAGCACTCGAATTTGCTTGATATGTATCCGCAGGGCGCTGTTTAGTAGATTATGAAACAGTTGACGCCGAGGATCCCCATTCCCGAGGAATCCCTCGACACAAGGGACGCGCCGAGTCTCTATTGATATCCCCATTGATTTTCTCGATTAATCTTTCAAGTAATCCCTTGCATCCAGGGCTCACAAGGGTTGTTGAAGGCGGAGCAACTTGAACGAAGTATTCTCATAGCCAATGAACAGGGAGAATTACAGTAATCGAGTATCTTGCTGTATAGTCTCCTTCCATGCATATCAGCATCCTCCATTTCTCAACAATAGCTGTTGTGCTCTATTCCAACTCTGTCCAAGCGCGCGCTAAATAAGTACTCCGCCTGACGCCATAAAAGGAAATAATATTAATGGTTGATGTCATCACACGTGGTGCTCCTGACTCGGACTCATTTCCTTTTGGACTCGAATTTTCATGTATATAGCTCTGCTCCTGCGCTGTTGAGCTTCCTTGCAAAATGTCCCGGTCGTCTTCTAGTTCCTCGCGTTCCTCCTCATCGCTCTCCTCGTCTCCCCCGCGTACCCCGCCCAATTTACACCAGAACAGCATCGATCCGTCCTCCAGATGGTTGGTCCAGAAGTTTGGTGGCACGAGCGTCGGCAAATTCGCTGTGAATATCGCAAAGGACATCGTATCGTACGTCCTCTACCCCTCTGATGCCCATCGATGCTACATCTCGCGCGCAGGGGTTACATTGACTCCAATAAAGTCGCTATTGTGTGCTCTGCGCGATCGGGGTCCACCAAGGCGCTTGGGACGACCAACCTGCTCTTACGCGCGGCTTCGGAGACCCTGAAACGGCGGCCAAAAACTTCATCGGGCTATGTGACCCCCGTAAATGGAGGTAGTGGAATATTCGGCCGCACGGAAGAGGGCTCTCTGAGCCCGCCGCTGAGTAGCCCACGAGGCGGTGAGGCATATCCATGGGGCCCGGGGACGAGCATGACGCCACTTACTCCACATGCGGAGCCTCTGCCCGCATTCCACGCGACGGTGGATCTCATTAAGCAGGAACACTTTAATGCTGCGCGCGCGTCTGTGCAAGATGCTGGCATACTGCAGGAACTTGAGACGGAGATCGAACGGGACTGTGAATGGCTACGGAGCTTTTTATACGCATCGCAGGTGAGTAGCGCGTCTGCCGACCGGTGACTGGGGATACTGAACCTTGATATTAGGTCATTGACGAAATATCCCCGCGATCGAAAGACACTATCGTTGGTCTCGGGGAGCGCCTCGCGTGCAAGATCATGACTGCCGTCCTGCGGGATCAGGGCATAGACGCCGAGTATGTCTCGCTCGAGAACATCGTACCGGATGTCGATGATCTTGAAGCGGAAGAAGACGGCTCTCTCGACCAGGAATTTTACGACCGCCTCTCGCAAGCCGTGGGCGAACGCGTTAAGCAGTGCGGGCCACGGGTCCCTGTTGTTACCGGTATGCGTGTCTCTCGCCCTTTTATCTTCGTGCCTCATCTCGTCATAGGCTTTTTCGGCCCAGTACCGGGCTCATTATTGCGGCAAGTCGGACGCGGGTACACGGATCTGCTGTCTGCGCTGCTCTCAGTCGGGCTTGAGGCGGCGGAGCTGCAGATCTGGAAAGAGGTTGATGGAATATTCACCGCTGACCCGCGCAAGGTGCCGACCGCGCGCCTTATCTCGATCATCTCTCCAGCAGAGGCTGCTGAGCTCACCTACTACGGCAGTGAGGTAGTCCATCCATTTACCATGGAGCAGGTGCGCGTCCCATCCATATTCTTTAAATCTCGCTGTAACACTGTCCCTCGACAGGCCATCCGCTGTAAAATCCCCATCCGCATCAAGAACGTCGAGAACCCCCGTGGGGGCGGGACAGTGATTCATCCGGACCCGGAGGCAGACACTGCCCAGGTCGAGGATGATATGGGTAGCGTCCCCGAGCCGGCATCTCCGGTGGCGTTGGCGATACTTACCGCGCGCGCGACGGAGGCCATGAAACAGCATCCACGGCATCCGACGGCGGTGACAATCAAAGAGCATATCGTCGTGCTGAACATCAATTCCAACCGCAAGAGCGTGTCGCATGGGTTCCTCGCGGGCATCTTTGGCACGCTCGACCGGTTCGGCGTTGTGGTGGACTTGATCAGCACAAGCGAGGTGCATGTCAGTATGGCTATCGAAGACGGGCTTGCCAAAAAGATCCTCGAACGGCTGTTGAGGGAGCTTCAGAAGAGCGGCACGGTGCGCATTCTTGCTTCTTCCTGGCGTTCTTGGCTGACGAGCGCATGTATAGGTCTCGGTGCACCATGACATGGCGATCTTATCGCTGGTGGGGAAGCATATGTGCAATATGATCGGCATCGCGGGGCGGATGTTCACGACGCTCGCGCAGGGCAAGGTGAACATTGAGATGATAAGCCAAGGCGCAAGCGAAATCAATATTTCCTGCGTCATTGACGGTCGGGACGCAGTCAAGGCGCTGAACTTGATACATCAGAGCTGCTTGCAGCTTCCGGAGTCACTCTCCACTTCAAAAAGCAGTACGTCATTTCCTGTCGATTCTTTTTCTCGCAGTGCTGACCCTCCGCAGTTGCTGTTGGGCCATGGCTGTTCTAGAATGCAGATGGACAGCCCCCAGCGCTCAATGCATCGTCTTCGAGTTCCTGAGCAAGGGTACTAACACTATAGAGTAGAAGTGAATGAACTAATTGTATATCGGACTTCTACAGTGGTGTAAATGTATCGCATGTAGACAGGAATCACAGACTTGTTGTATCGTCACCGGAATCAGCTATGTGGCGCATCAGCCCGCATTTGTTTACGGCTGCTTCTCCTAGTGTACTTTCGTACTCTGACCTTGCTGGGGTTCTCGCGTCCTTCAAGGCTCATATTCGGTCGAGTCACCTTCAACAAGGGACCCTCACACGAGCACTACCTTTGGCGCGGACACAATCCAGAGTTGACGTGGTCACAGCAGTAGGTGTTTGAAGGTATGCCTTCTGCACTCTACTCTTCATTATGGTTCTTCGTGTCCATCGACTCTCCTCATTCCGGCGCCTCAACCGCTCTATGGCATGCTACGGCGCAGGCGCCACGCATTTCCATCGCTTCGAAATATTTCGTGGCGCGGATGCAAAACGTGTCTACTTTCTCGCCATTCTCTTCATTCCCGCCGCCTGTCTCTAGCATGGACTGAGGCTCTTTCATTTCAGACTCTCCGGAACATCGCCCGACGACACCCAACAATATCTCGGAGGTGCGTTCTATGCCGACTTTTGCTTCGGCGCGTAATCCATTGTCTGTCTAGGTTTCTTGCAAGCTACTCCAAACGTCGAATTATACCCTAAAACCGACTCTTTGAACGCCTTGCATATGGCAGAAGCGACTGCGACGTTCAAAGACATCCCCGAGCTCTTCGAGGTGAGCGCGCAGCTCCGTTTACATCACTGCTATTGCTGAGCGCACTCCCCCAGGTCGACCTTGGAGAGTCACTCACCGCCCGCACTGAGAGCCTTTGTGAGTGTGCTGGTATTGCTACCGAACCAACCTTGACGCGGCGCACGCAGCAACATTTAGGGAGCTCGGACCACCCGATCTGTGCCATGTCGTGAAAAGCACCGGAAAAGCCGGCCAGCGCGACCTAGGCTCATATCACTTCGTCTCGGGCGTCGACGCTTCCTCATCTGCCTCGCTGGCCGCGTACATCAACTCCCTCACCTACGCGATCGAGGACTCGAACGCGTGGTTCTCCAAGACCCCGGTGTGGAAAGTTCGCAACGGATGCTACTGCTGCTTCAACGCCTTCGCCCGCGTCGACTTCCGCGTTGACGTCAAGATCCCCGGAGGTGTGAATGCGTATGTGGTAGATCTGCGAGGCGAGCGGTGCGTTGCTTCGGGTTATCGTCGCTTCCAGGGCTGACTTCAGCTAGACACGAAGCCACGGCCGATATGTGGCAGGAGACATTTGTCTCCGCTCTCCTACGTGCGATCCTCTATTCAGATGACCCCGCTCATGCCCTCGATGCATACCGCAAACTCGATCCCATCACCTCCCCCGAAGGCGAGCTGCGCTTCCTGGCTGCAGCGGAGTCGTTGTTTCTCAAGGGTGCGTTGCCTTCCTACATCCAACTCCCCGCTCACTTTCGTTCAGGCTGGCAAGTCGGCTCAGATCCAGAAATCCAGGTTGCGTCGGTGACGACCAACCACCTCACCGCCGGACTGTTCAAGTACTTTGGCGCCTCCGGACGCTACCAGCAGGCCGCGAACCTTTTCGAGAAAATCGCGGTGCGCGAGCCCGAGGTCAACTCTCTCCTGGCGCGCGCGTATCTTGGAATGCGTATGGGCGCTTCTCGTCCCTTATCGTAGTACATGCTGACCTCCCACCGACAGATGAAGAAGTCAAGGCGCTGCAGATCATGTCAACGGCGCTGCGCAGTGCACCGGGGCCTGCATCCTACACGCTCCTGCATGCGCAGTGCGACTTCCTGCGGGACAAGGGCCGCGCGGACTGGGCGCTTAAGCTGGCGAGGCAGGCGGTCAACGCTGCCCCCAGCGAGTTTGTCACCTGGGAAAAGCTCACAGAGGTCTACATCGAGCTGGGCATGTTTGAGTCGGTGCGAGTCGATTCAGATTCATCGGCATCGTTTCTGATGGTCACTGCAGGCACTACTCACTCTCAATTCGTGCCCGATGTTCACGTTCAACGGCCGTGACGCACATCGCGCGCTGACGCCCTCCCGCGTTCACCTGCCGTTTCACCGCTCAATAGGCGAAATCCTACCGGATCGCGTCAAGACGGAGGATGACGAGGTACGTTTCAGCTTGTCGATGACCGAAGCGAACCGACCAAATCTTTAGGCCGATCCTGCTCTGCAACGACTCCCCGCGCCAGGGCTCCGTGGCACTTGGGCCCGTGCGTATGCACTTCTCACGCGTCTCGTTGCCCAGATCGGTTGGGACGAGCTTCTCAAGACCCGGAGCTCCGTATTCGTGATGGAGGAGGAGTATCGCATGCAGAAAGCTCAGGGCGACTTCACCGGCCACGGTCGCACGGAATCCGCGGAGGGGACGACACTTGCGGATGGTGATGAGGACAATGCGTCGACGCGGGGGATGGTGAGCCCCGGGGGCAGCGCCGTCTCTGCTGCGACGAGCCCGCTTAGTGCGACTGTACCCGAGATGAATGGCAACGGCACCGCCAAACCGAGCGAGAACGGGATCCCAACGATCCGCATCTCCACGGAGTCGGATCGCGAGGACAAGGACGCGGGTGCCGTTGCGGTGGATTCGCTGGAACGACCAGTACAAGCTGCGGCGGGTGACGAGGAGGCGGACAACACCACCGGCATGGACACGGATGCGAAGAAGGCGAAGGAGCCGGCTTCGCCGCTGCCGCAGGAGCCGTTCTCCTTCAGCAACAAGCGGTTATGCGAGCGGTGGCTGGATAACCTCTTCATGGTGCTCTATGAGGTCGGATTCTTCCTCGTTTGGTTGGCGCGAAACTGACCTCGGATTAGGACCTGCGAGTGTGGACTATTTTCCGCGCAGAAGTAGCGCACTTCAAGACACAGCACGTCGCGTACCGCAAGACGGGCCTCGAGTGGGAGATCCTTGGCGATTTGGGGATGCGGCTGCATCACAAGGAGGAGGCGAAGGAGGCGTACCAACGGTGTCTCGACACACCCCGTTACTCTGTCAAGCCGTGGAGCAAGCTCATGGAGATGTATGCAGACGAGGGCGACATCCAGCGGTCAATCCAGACAGCGATCCGCGTTGCAGCATACCAGTATGCAGAGTACACAGAAATGACGGTGTGTTTGTATTCCTGCCGTCAAAGCCCAACGCTGATCAGTAAACAGTTCCCCACACAAATCGCGCAGTGTTTCTTCAAATTGGGCAATGTCCACGGGCATGCCAAAATCTCATATACGTTGCTCAGCATGGGTCTTCCGGAACCGATTCTCAAAATTATGGACAGCTACTTGCAGTATGGGAAGACCTTTAAGGTCGAGGGGTACGACTACTAGTTTCCCATATACCGACGGCAGTATGCTGTGTATCTCACTTTCGTCTAATTGGCGTGCTATTCTATTTTCTTTTCGTTGGTACATTCCACGTTGTGGTGCTGGATGCTGGGCCTTTTGTACACTGACAGCAGCGCCGCTGCATATTCTACTTAATGCATTATGGTTCCTCGTTTGTATGCAGCCATAGGCCAAGAAGATTACAGGTGAATATGCGTATAGGTGTAGTACAAATGCTCTATGGCGGAGGTACCCTCCAGTACTCGCTCGGTGCGAAGCCCGTCTTGAATGCGGCGACGGAGTTGCGCGCGCTCGTGCGCAGCGGACCCGGGGCCTCGCCGTCAGATCCCTCGTCGAATCCCGTGCCAAGCTTTCGCGCAAGCTCGCGAACAGCATCGTCCTCGCGCACCCAGGCGCCTTCGCGCGCCTCGTCCGTCCACCACGCCACAGCGCGCGCGCGGAGGTCGGGCACACGCATTACGGCGCCGCGCGTGAGGCGTAGCAGCTGCAACCGCACCGTGGTCTGCTCTGCGGCCCGCATTGCCGTGAGCGTCGGGTTCACGAGGGCGGCAGCAGACGCTGACGGCGGGAGCATGTGCACCACCGGCAGCAAGACTAGGAAAAGTAGTCGCCGGAGAAGGTAGAGGGTATCGTGCCACTGTGTGGCGAGTTAGGCGGCGGGTATGCGTGTATAGACGGTTGTGGCGCACCATGAAAACCGGCTCATCGTCTTTAGGGATTTTGATGGTAACAGTCGAGATGTAGTATGCTTCGACGCAGAATGCTCCCGCGACGGTGGCCACAGCGAGCGTGCGGTAGCGCTCGTGTCCGGAGCTGCTAATGGTCACAAGCTGCAGAGTTATTTTAGCGAGCGCACAGAGTGGGTTGAGTGGGGGGCTTACTCCAATGGCGGCAGTTGCGCAGATGTATGAGATCAAAACTCGCGGCAGCGCAAACATCCCGAAGTCGTTGAATGAGAGGCAGTAATCGCACGTTGAAACCACAGAGTGGCCAAATCTAATCGAGTTGAGACATGGAAAGAATACCAAGTGTTTAACCCACCTAACATAATACGTCTTCATGTCAAAGGACCCAAGGTGCTTGAGTAGCGTCTCGAGTGGCGTCGGAAGGTCTCCAGTGTCCGACTGCTGGATCAAAACGCTCCGGATCGCATCGGGAGGCGTGTTCAACGGGATCTTGAGCCGCGTGAAGATATTGACGGGTGGCAAGACAATGATCTGGTACAGAAAGTAGAGAGAGTGCAGCAGGACAAATATATTGAGCAGCGATCGAGTGGAGGTCAAGGGCCGTTCTGGAGCTTTGTGGATGCCGAAATAGAACCATGGGACAATCACACCCACCGCAGTGGTGAGGAAGAGGACGAGGGAGACCCCAGCGGCCATCGCGTCGAGAGAAGAAACACGTCAGGCGCGTAGGGAAATGATCACGTGCAAAGTCTCCGGTTCAAGCAACGACTGGTCACCGAACAATTTCACTGATGCGAGTGGTGGTAACTGCCAACTGCGGGGATGTGTCTCCTAAGCGATGACAAATGGACAAAACTGTTTAAACTTTGGACAGAAAGACGCCAGTCACGTGCAAAGTCTCCGTCCACGAAACAAAACTGAACTCACCCAGGATCGAACTGGGGACCTTTTGTGCACGCAAGACGACTCTTTTGTAAGACAAACGCGATAACCACTACGCCACGAGTCCTCCAAAGAAGGGAAAAGGAGGGGAAATACTATGAAAATGTGCACGGAGACTTGGAACGCTCGATTTCCCAATCCGGATACGAGAGTCACATGGTGTCACCTTTGTCACAACCTGTTCTGCTCGTCCATCGCCCAGCGCCTGCTCGTCCGTCGCTCGGTAGGAGGTCTACTCCTAGTTCTCGCGTAGTGCTCTGCGGCAGGTTTTGAATCGAGCGGAGTCTTTTGCCTCCATATTTATATCATTGTATGAACCGGCACTCAGCACTCACGTTTGAATTACGCGCGAGGCACGAGCGAATATCGTCCGTTTATAAGACACTACGTTTGAATCGGGCAGCGGACTCTCTCGAGTGGACGAATCCAAAAATCCCATCATCCAATATGTCCGCATTGGGAACCGAGGAAGGAAGAATCAAAAATGGGCCATATCAACTTTGGCCTTGTTGATCAACTTGTTCCTTTCAGTTCTTCACTCCAATTCACGCTTCCAATGTTCCATGTTCATATCGCGTCTCGGAGCCCCTTGGACCGTGACAGCTTGGTCCCGCGCAATCTGAGCACAGCCTGGAGCCTAACTCTGTTGATTCTTGTCTGGTACACTTCACGCGGCAAAATGCTGGGAGGCGCGGTTGAAGACACCATATCCTATGCCCGCGATTCGTTGCTTCACTTAATTAGTCCAATTATGCTCTGGAATTCAATCCTATCCATCGATCTCATTTCGTCTCTTCGGCTCTCCTCGTCGTTCCTCGTGCCGGTATCCCGACCTTTCGAAGCTGTCGGGCGGAAGCAACCACGCGTATCACGCGTCATTCGTCTCTTTTGGGCAGTCGCTCGACCAAACGCAAGGGATCGCGCGGATGTAAATAATTTTGGGGCGGGATCCGGCGTCAATCCAGACCGAGGGTATACAATGGCTGTCACCCGGCCTCGAGAGAACCACGCCCGGCGTATTTGGCGCGGAATCCTGCAAATGCGCGGTCGTTCTCGATCCCTGGGCTGGGATATTCAAGTCCCGACCCCGGACGGCGACATTTTGACCCAACGCGCCTTTCTTTCTTCCTCTTCCTCGCCCTTTTCTCCTCCAAATGCCTGCTCTGAAACGCACGGTAAGCACCATAGAATTCTACATGTCGCGTCCCTGAGCGTTTCTTACAGGGCAGCGCTGTCTCCAAAAGTGGACTGGTCAGCGCGCGCAGCTCTTCACACCACCCCGCATGCACTGACCTTTCTCAAGCCGCCGCCGAGCAAGGTCGGGCGCTCCCATGGTCCCTTGGAAGAGGAGGACGACGATGTCTTCTTCGAAGGCCAACCCGTATGCGCTTTCCTTTTTCTGTCGACCGTGTACTGATAACTCGCCAGATTTTTCCTTTGACAAGCGCCGTCCCGGCTTCGGATGCAAACGGCGTGGGTTTTGAATTTCCTTCGTTTGCTGACAATTTATTCTTTGCCTCCTAGAAGTCGGACGACAAAATGGACGTGGACCTCGCGCCACCTCAAAAGGTTTTCTATTTTCTCCAGGTTTCTTTCGTCGCGACTGATAGAAACAGGCCACCAATAAAAAAACGAAGCCGACAACGGGTCATCGGCCTATCAACTCTTACTTCAACGAGCCCATCAAAGTGCCGAGCACACCGCCAGTTTCGCGCAAAGAGGGCCGACGGCTAAAAGTCCAGGTCAGTACTAACTCGGTCTAATGCGAGATGTGCCTTATACTTTGTAGGATGTTTCACCTGAAGCTTCATCCAGCGAAATAACAACATCTGGTGCCGCGGTAAATATCAGTGCGACTGTTTTCGGACTTTTTCTCATATCCTACTAGCCCAAAACCAGGGCCGAGAAGCGCAGCGCCAAAAGACAGGGAAAACCTGCCAAAGATGCTCGCGAGAAACGGAAACTCTCCGCCGCCACCGCTCAGGACGACATTTTGGCGGTCGATTGGTTTTCTCAAACCCCCGAATTGCTATCCCGTTCTCGCACCATAGACAATATCATCAACGCGTATGACCCAGATGCATCCATCGCCGAACAAAAATCCATGCTACGCACCCTCTTCAACACAACATCAGACCTCGACTCTGTCGAGCGCGTCCCCGACGATAGCCCGTTTTGGACGATCTTCGCCAACATGGACGTGGCCACGACCCGTTTCTTCTTCTCGCTGGCCCGAGGGCTTCAGTTGGCCGATATCCAGCAGGCTGTTGATGCGGGCGTCCTACGGCTCAGTCCACCGAACGACCCGAAACCGGTAGTCGGAAATCTTGCATACATCCGCGTGGGTGATTGCCAAAGTCCGCTCGACGCAGGCCGTGCATGCCTCGTCGCCGGTCCCTCAGATACTCCTTGGACTTTGGTGCGCCTCATCGACCTCGGAATGCCTCTGGACGACGTCGAGGTTTGCGTTGGCGAGGTTCTCGAGCCTTTTGGACATCGCGGCGCGGTGCAACCACTCTTTTCTCGTTTGAAAGATGAAACCACTGTTCACTCCCCACGAGCGTCCGTTGGGAGTCAGTCATGGCTTTATTCAGGCACATCTGAGGAGAAACAGCCCGGTGACCGGCACGCAGATGATGAAGCAAAGGCCCTCAAAAACGATCTTCAATCTCGGTTTGGGCGTTTTCTACAGCAAACCGCGGGTCGCTGCTCTTGGAGGTGTTACGAGATCCTCCCATTCCACCTTCCCAATTCCTCCGGAATCCGAGTAGACCCCACCCCGAGCGCGGTAGAAAGATTTGTTATCGCGATGCAGGCCGGTAGAGGTCTCAACTCGGCGGTTGGCGGTTTCAGTCGCCCATATATCCCTCCCCCCGCGCTCCGTGATCTTATCTCCTCCTTACCCCCGCCGATGTATGGCCAGCATGCCACACCGATTTCGGCTCGCGTCAATCGTCTCTACGATGACGAAAGATCCTCCGTTGTTCATCACGGACACCCTGAGATGCCCGACGCCTCATTCCGAAGTGCGATCAAGAATGCTTCATCCGTTCTGCGCTCGAATGGACACAGTATTCCTTACTTCCGAACTCTCAAGGACATCAGCTTTGAGGACTTTGTGGGTGAAGACAAGGCCCCGTGGCAAGCCAATACCGGCAAAGCGCTTCAGCTCTTCCGCCATAATCTGTGTCTTCTTGATCCCGAACTCTCTCGTGATGGAGATCTCTCGGAAGAGGAAATTGCGCTGCGTGTGGGGCCTTCCGCAGACTGTTGGCGGGTAGTAACAGGTCAGCCTGATTACTGGTTGCACGCGCTATGGATGACGCGCCTTTGGATCGTCATCGAGCCCGTCGTCCTCTCTATCTGGTCCCATCCCATACTCTCCTCATTTATATCCGGCAGCTTCCACATTGTGTGGCAAGGCCTCCCAGATTCCATCCGTGACGCGGTTCTTTCTGGAAACACACCGCTCGACATCCACGAATACTTGCCACCTTCCCATGGCAACTCAAACTGGTGTCCCCAGTGTGCCCATGACAAGTACCTAGAGTCTGTCGGCACACTATTTATCGCTCGGTATGGCCCAAGGCCGACCCATATCCTCCTCTTGATCCCGAATCTAGACTGTGGGGTGTCAAAATACCGGCCCGGCGAGTCCTTCTTCGTCGAGACCATCATTCTCATAGTGTCGGCAATCGAGCGGATCGCTTTAGATCACGTCCAACGCCTGCATGACCAAGGTATCAACCCCGACCGTACCGACAAGGAGCGCGCTTGGGAATACTTCCGACTGATCAAGGCCGAGGTGGAAAGCGACGTCACCTATGTTGCCCTGAAACTGGAGCTCGAGATTGTCAAAGGCAAATATGCTCAGCGGACGACCGTGAGGGCCCACCTCGACTCTCTCGCGCACCCCAATCCCTCCCATTCCTCTCGCGCTTCCCCTGCTTCCCCAGCGGCTGCTCCTTATGAGATCCCTGGAATTACGCGCACATCGGAACTCGGCCCCGCGCGCTTAGCGCAGCTGGACACCATTTTGGCGCATATATCCTCGCTCACCGATGGAGGCTTTCCCGTGGATGCTTTCGGCCTCGTCCCCTTCCATTTGCGAAACCGGATCCATTCCCCCGAATTTCGCGCGTGGTTCCTGTCACTTCCGGCCGGGATTCGCATTTCTGCCTCGGCACGCATCTGGGGAAATTCTCCCGAAGCGTACGCTAATACCATCGCAAACCACGCCAAATTTGCGGGGAACAAGGCGGCCCACAGTGCCGGTGGAAAGGCGACGGCGATCAAATTCCTGGACCGCAAAAGCACCTCCAAAATGCTCCTTCGGTTCTTGGAGGAGGCCGGCGATCTCATTCGTAGGCCGCCGCCGAGGCGGAAGGGGCCTTTGGGGAGCGTAGCCACCCGCGACACCTGGCGTGCAGTCTTATGCGAGACATGCTGGTGTTTGATCGTCGCGGACGATGCCAATGTGAAGCACGCGTGTGCCGGAGAGTCGTTCCCGGTTAACGACGGCAACATACCGAACATCCAGCGGCTCCTCTACCCTCACGATCTTCTCTCCCGTCCCGACCTCGCCGTTTTCGCTCCCGAATATACCGAAATCGTCGCGCCCATCAACATTGCGGACGTCATCAAGCGCCGCGGGAATGCCGCGAAGGCGCGCAAGCTCTTTCCTGATACCGATTTTAGCACGCTCACAGGCGTGATTCACGTCGGGGTCGACTGTACAGATGCAATCTCGCACAACGACCTCCATCTGGGGATGGCGTTGGACATTGCGGTCTCGCAATTGTCGCTGTCTCGGTGTCCGGAGGATATGCTCCCCGTCACAGGCGAAGATCGGTCAAAGGCATGGTCGGGCGACGCCACAAACTGGTTAGATGACCGTATGTTTTATTCTTATGTCTTGAGGCGATTAATTGACACGGCTTAGGGTATTCTGTGGTAAAATGCGCATGGGGCCATTTTGAAATCATGGTTCTGAGAACCGCGAATGGCGAGTCTTGGTTCGACCACCATTGTAAAGGCACCGACATCCGCCGACCCCTCGACCCCTCGACCAACCGACGGATCGTCGGTTCTCGCCGCAAAGGTGGAGATTCGGATTGTGGGTCGCAGCGATCACATGACATCTCGACGATCTACGACCTCCCCCCGGATCACATTCGCCGTCTAGTCTATAACCACTTCATCGCCCGCCACCAGCCGCCGCTCGCACCGAAAAAGAACAAGGCTGCTAAATCTTGACCGTTCGTTGTATGCTATGACTGAAGATTATACTGTTCCGTTTATTTCTCTTATTCGTCTCATAGCGTCCGATACGCATCTGTGTATGCTCTGTATTCTCTGAAAATTCTTATTTTGGTCCAGTGCCGTATTGTATAAGCGCATAAGCATCTGTTTTTGTAATTCTGTGATATTCGGGAGTAGATATAGGTGTGGCCGGCCGTGTCGATCTCTTGGGACAGCCATGTCCTCTTCTCGCATCGCTCATTCCAAGTTAGATATCCCCAACTTCGTCGGTGATATTCTTTCGCATTCTTATCGCCTTGTTGAATTCTTTCATCGCTTAGATTTTATATTGATCTGGCTCAGTCCCCAACCGCCGCCTTCCCATCGACTTGCTCGATCTTCCCTTTGATCCCAAATTCAATATATGCGCGCCAACCTGGCAATTATTTCTTGCTCTCGTGCCGAGGCAGAAATGCGAATCCCGGCCGGAAGTGACAGGAACCACGCGCGAAATTCGGGGGAATGGATCCGGTTTCGCAAATGGAAGGGGACGAGGCCGAAAGCATCCACGGGAAAGCCTCCATCGGTGAGCGAGGATATATGCGCCAAAATGATGTCCAGCTGCGCTAACCGCGCGGAGCCGAGTTCCGATGTACGCGTAATTCCAGGGATCTCGTAAGGAGCAGCCGCTGGTGAAGCAGGGGAAGCGCGAGAGGAATGGGAGGGATTGGGGTGCGCGAGGGAGTCGAGGTGGGCCCTCACGGTCGTCCGCTGAGCATATTTGCCTTTGACAGTCTCGAGCTCCAGTTTCAGGGCAACATAGGTGACGTCGCTTTCCACCTCGGCCTTGATCAGTCGGAAGTATTCCCAAGCGCGCTCCTTGTCGGTACGGTCGGGGTTGATACCTTGGTCATGCAGGCGTTGGACGTGATCTAAAGCGATCCGCTCGATTGCCGACACTATGAGAATGATGGTTTCGACAAGGAAGGACTCGAGTGGGCGATATTTGGCCAGACCGCAGTGGAGGTTAGGGATGAGAAGCGCTAAATGGGCGGGGTTGGGTCCATAGCGTGCGATGAATAAACTTCCGACAGCCGCGACATATGTATCATGGCCACAAAGTGGGTGCCAATATGAATTCCCGTGGGATGGGGGGAGAAACTCGTGGACTCCGACCGGCGTCTGTCCGGAGATAAGCACCTCGCGCGTGGAGTCTGGAATACCCTCCCAAACAAGGTGCAGAGATCCTAACGCAAAAGCGGAGAACATAACATGGGACCAGATTGACACCACGACAGGATCGACGGTGATGCAGAGCCGGGTCGTCCACAATGCGTGCAGCCAATAGTCTGGTTGGCCGGTGACAAGGCGCCAGAAATCGGCGGAACTGCCCACGAGCCGCGCGATCTCGTCCTCGGACAAGTCCCCTTCGCGACGGATTGCGGGGTCAAGGAGGGACATGAGATGGAGGAAGAGCTGAGGCCCTGGACCTGCACCTGCTTCCCACACCGACTTGTTCGTGCCCACGAAAGCCTCCTGGGTGAGGTCTTTCATCAAACGCAAATACGGGACACTGTGCCCATTCGTGCGCAGAACGGACCCAGCATTTTTGCTAGCGCTTTGAAACGCGGGATCCGGGATAGGTGTTCTATATTGACTCAAGAACACCCGTTCGTCCTCATATAAGCGATGGACGCGATCGGAGATGGATGTGGGCTGTAGCCCGTAGGCGGCAGGGGGTAGGGAAGAAAACAGTGAACTGAGAGCGGGGGGAGGGATATATAGGCGAAAGAACCCGCCAATTGCCGAGTTTAGTCCTCTTCCAGCCTGCATGGCGATGATAAACTTCTCGACGGCACCAGCAACGGGGTCGACGCGGATGCCGGCAGAGTTAGGGAGATGGAGGGGGAGAATTTCGTAACATCGCCAAGAACAACGACCCGCGTTTTCTCGTAAGAATGTCGCAAATCGAGAGTGAAGGCCTTTCTGGCGTGCTGCTGCTTCATCGTCGGCATGTCTGCCGCTCGGCTGTTTCTCATGGGAAACCCCAGAATACTCCCACAACTGAGGCTCGGCAAAGCGTGGTAAGGATTCAACGGTGGTTTCATCTTTCAAACGAGAAAAGAGTGGTTGCACCGCGCCGCGATGTCCAAAAGGCTCGAGAACCTCGCCGACGCAGACCTCGACATCGTCCAGAGACATTCCGAGCTCGAGAAGGCGCACCATCGCCCGAGGAGTATCCGAGGGACTGGCGACGAGGCATGCGCGGCCTGCGTCGAGCGGACTCTGGCAATCGCCCACGCGGATGTAAGATAGATTTCCGACTACCGGTTTCGGGTCGTTCAGCGGGCTGAGCCGTAGGACGCCCGCATCAACAGCCTGCTGGATATCGGCCAACTGAAGCCCTCGGGCCAGCGAGAAGAAGAAACGGGTCGTGGCCGCGTCCATGTTGGCGAAGATCGTCCAAAACGGGCTATCGTCGGGGACGCGCTCGACAGAGTCGAGGTCGCATGTTGTGTTGAAGAGGGTGCGTAGCATGGATTTTTGTTCGGCGATGGATGCATCTGGGTCATACACGTTGATGATATTGTCTATGGTGCGAGAACGGGATAGTAGTTCGGCGACCTGACTAAACCACTCGACCGCCAAAATTTCGTCCTGAGCGGCGGCGGCGGAGAGTTTCCGTTTCTCGCGAGCATCTTTGGCAGGTTTTTCCTGTCTTTTGGCGCTGCGTTTCTCGGCCCTGGTTTTGGGCTAGTAGGATATGAGAAAAAGTCCGAAAACAGTCGCACTGATATTTACCGCGGCACCAGATGTTGTTATTTCGCTGGATGAAGCTTCAGGTGAAACATCCTACAAAGTATAAGGCACATCTCGCATTAGACCGAGTTAATACTGACCTGGATTTTCGTTTTGCGGCCAAGTTTATGGGAGATCGGCGGTGTGCTCGGCACTTTGATGGGCTCGTTGAAGTAGGAGCTGATAGGCCGATGACCCGTTGTCGGCTTCGTTTTTTTATTGGTGGCCTGTTTCTATCAGTCGCCACGAAAGAAACCTGGAGAAAATAGAGAACCTTTTGAGGTGGCGCGAGGTCCACGTCCATTTTGTCGTCCGACTTCTAGGAGGCAAAGAATAAATTGTCAGCAAACGAAGGAAACGCAAAACCCACGACATTGGCATCCGAAGACGGGACCGCGCTTGTCAAAGGAAAAATCTGGCGAGTTATCAGCACACGGTCGACAGAAAAAGGAAAGCACATACGGGTTGGCCTTCGAAGAAGACATCGTCGTCCTCCTCTTCCAAGGGACCATGGGAGCGCCCGACCTTGCTCGGCGGCGGCTTGAGAAAGGTCAGTGCATGCGGGGTGGTGTGAAGAGCTGCGCGCGCTGACCAGTCCACTTTTGGAGACAGCGCTGCCCTGTAAGAAACGCTCAGGGACGCGACATGTAGAATTCTATGGTGCTTACCGTGCGTTTCAGAGCAGGCATTTGGAGGAGAAAAGGGCGAGGAAGAGGAAGAAAGAAAGGCGCGTTGGGTCAAAATGTCGCCGTCCGGGTCGGGACTTGAATATGCCAGCCCAGGGATCGAGAACGACCGCGCATTTGCAGGATCCCGCGCCAAATGCGCGCCGGGCGTGGTTCTTTCGAGGCCGGGTGACAGCCATTGTATACCCTCACTCTGGATTGGCGCCGGATCCCGCCCCAAAATTATTTACATCCGCGCGATCCCTTGCGTTTGGTCGAGCGACTGCCCAAAAGAGACGAATGACGCGTGATACGCGTGGTTGCTTTCGCCAGATAGCTTCGAAAGGTCGGGATACCGGCACGAGGAACGACGAGGAGAGCCGAAGAGACGAAATGAGATTGTCGATGGATAGGATCGAATTCCAGAGCATAATTGGACTAATTAAGTGAAGCAACGAATCGCGGGCATAGGATATGGTGTCTTCAACCGCGCCTCCCAGCATTTTGCCGCGTGAAGTGTACCAGACAAGAATCAGGAGACTTGGGCTCCGGGCTGCGCTCAGATGTGCCGGACCAGGTTTCCAATGACCAATGGGTGATGGACGCGTCGCAGTCGCGCGGAGGTAAGAGGGACGCGAATAATGATTTGACGCGACAGGGTGAAGAGGTGAAGAGGTGAAGAGGTGAGGTTGTTTCAACTTGTTTTGACAGGCATATTACCTAATAGCCTACAGTTCCCACGGCAGTGATCCATCGAGAGACCTCGAGAGTCTAGAAACAAGGTGCTGCCTATATCGTTCTAAACCCGAAATATTCCAAACCAACCCATCGAGGGGCGCGGATTTAACGAGGAAACGGAAGGAAACTACTACTTGCCATTGGAACGCTCGATTTCCCTATTCGGACACAAGTGTCACACTTGTCACCACTCATCAATTCGCATCGTCCTCGGACTTCCGAATCACCATCGCCAGTCTACCATGTTCGTGCTCCCCCTTCTGTATATCATCTATTGCTGAAACTCTGCATATTCATATGCACATCGATCCAATATGCATCGCGGACGTCCAGTTCAGAATCAGATCAGTGTTGGCCCTTAAGCCTTAAGGACCTGTCCTTTGCCTGTCCTCCGGAGCTTTAAGGCTTATTAAGGGTCAAGGCTTAACCTCAAGGTCAAATTTAAGGCCTTAACACATCAAATTCTCACGATTTTCCCTGGGCACTACAGCACCTCTTTCGACCTGTTTTACAGCGGTTCACACCAGTTATTTCTCCCCACCGTTCACTGGGTCCTCTGGCTGAGGATATATTCTCAAGAGGGTGATTTCCCCCTCACTATCCCGGATATTGTGGTTGAACGGCTCTATTTTTTCACAGAAATTAGGGCGCAAGATGCATTGTTTAACACAGAAGTTAAGCCGTCATTTATTTTGTGTGGATCTACCAGCCCACAAGAAAGTACTAGACCAGCTGAGACCAATTATTCTCGGAGACTGGCGCTTCAGCAAGGTCCGGTGACTCCGGTCCGACTTTAAGCGAGGTTTAAGGGCCGGTTGAGGCCTTAACCCCAGTGAGAAACCCGTGTTGGGAGATCTGTACAGAATTGTTTAGATAGTGAAAATCTATTGGAATCGAGACAGATCCATTCCTAAATATTTTTCCTCCAAGCCATCAAAGCCACGAGGTCTTTCCATGCGGACCATCTGTTCAATTCGAGTGCAACCGATTCAAATAAAACTATGCACGGCACTTCACAATTTTCTAGGTCGCCTAATTCTAAATGTCCGAGACATCAAAATGGCGAGGTGGTTTGATGTGCATCACACAACTTCTTTCTTCCTTCCCCCACCTTCCCCCCCAGTGTCCCGCTCCTTCTCGAGTTCTGCTGTCCCCGCTAACCAGCTGGGCTGGTACAATATGTTCAAGGCCATTGTCTCTTCTCTATGGCTTCAAGCCCCTCAAGCTCTTGTATTCAAGTCATTGTCAAACCTCGCGGGAAAGCTCAAATTCAAGCATCGTTTCAAAGAATCTCGCGCTCGTGGCCCACCTGTCTGGTACTTCTGAAGCTCCCTGGAGGTTCCTTCAAGTGACTGGCCTATGTCTGGACTTTGGACACCGAATGGTATTCCTACCTAATGCCACCTTCGAGTTTCTCAGCATGCGCCATCTTTGCATCGCAGACTTATCCTACGGTAGCCGGAGTCGATGTAATACAACTTCTTTTTGATACATACTTGAACGGATTCCTATATTTTCCCCTGCATATGGATTGGAATTGGAATTGCAACGATACCAATGCAAATGAATGCATCCCAACAGATTTCTTCGCGTAGACTAAGCGGTGCCCGATTTTACCACATCTTTCTCTTTGGGCACAGATCTCAATTGAAAAAAATCTGTCCACGCTAACTTTTTGGTGGAGAATCTGTTCAATCTATTTTTACCGCTCTGAACAGATTTCCCAACACGGATTTCTCGCTGGGCCTTAACCTCCACCTCGAGAATCTTTAAGGCTTATGTTAAGGCCTTGATAAGCCTTAAAGACTTTAAGGCCTTAACCTTAAAGCCAACACTGGTTCAGATCCAATTGTACGCCGTTCAACCTCTTCTCGCATCGCTCATTTCAAGTTAGATATCCCCAACTTCGTCGGTGACATTCTTTTGCATTCTTATCGCCTTGTTGAATTCTTTCATCGCTTAGATTCTATGTTGATCTGGCTCAGTCCCCAACCGCCGCCTTCCCGTCGACTTGCTCGATCTTCCCTTTGATCCCAAGTTCAATATATGCGCGCCAACCTGGCAATTCTTTCTTGCTCTATTCTCCATTGACTGATCTGGTATTCACTGTCCCAGGTTATCTCGGTGTCACCCTCCGCGGCCACTTCAACTCGCAAATCCGTCCCGTTCAATTTCAAGATGTACTTTGGTCTACAAACCGGATATATGCGCGTGGAATTCAAGACCCTGCCCAGAGGCGTCCTTTCCGCGCCTTGGTTTTCTCATTTCATATGCCCTTGCTGACTTTATATTCCTTAGATTCTGTAGCCCGAGTTCCCCGACAGCCGCCTTCGACCCTCGATATATGCGCGCCGAGGGATCAAGGAAAGGAGGGAAAATAGTATGGGAATGTGCACGGAGACTTGGAACGCTCGATTTCCCAATCCAGATACGAGAGTCACGTGGTGTCACACTTGTCACAACCTGTTCTGCTCGTCCATCGCCCGGCGCCTGCTCGTCCGTCGCTCGGTAGGAGGTCTACTCCTAGTTCTCGCGTAGTGCTCTGCGGCAGGTTTTGAATCGAGCGGAGCCTTTTGCCTCCATATTTATATCATTGTATGAACCGGCACTCAGCACTCACGTTTGAATTACGCGCGAGGCACGAGCGAATATCGTCCGTTTATAAGACACTACGTTTGAATCGGGCAGCGGACTCTCTCGAGTGGACGAATCCAAAAATCCCATCATCCAATATGTCCGCATTGGGAACCGAATAAAAAATGGGCCATATCAACTTTGGCCTTGTTGATCAACTTGTTCCTTTCAGTTCTTCACTCCAATTCACGCTTCCAATGTTCCATGTTCATATCGCGTCTCGGAGCCCCTTGGACCGTGACAGCTTGGTCCCGCGCAATCTGAGCATAGCCTGGAGCCTAACTCTGTTGATTCTTGTCTGGTACACTTCACGCGGCAAAATGCTGGGAGGCGCGGTTGAAGACACCATATCCTATGCCCGCGATTCGTTGCTTCACTTAATTAGTCCAATTATGCTCTGGAATTCAATCCTATCCATCGACAATCTCATTTCGTCTCTTCGGCTCTCCTCGTCGTTCCTCGTGCCGGTATCCCGACCTTTCGAAGCTGTCGGGCGGAAGCAACCACGCGTATCACGCGTCATTCGTCTCTTTTGGGCAGTCGCTCGACCAAACGCAAGGGATCGCGCGGATGTAAATAATTTTGGGGCGGGATCCGGCGTCAATCCAGACCGAGGGTATACAATGGCTGTCACCCGGCCTCGAGAGAACCACGCCCGGCGTATTTGGCGCGGAATCCTGCAAATGCGCGGTCGTTCTCGATCCCTGGGCTGGGATATTCAAGTCCCGACCCCGGACGGCGACATTTTGACCCAACGCGCCTTTCTTTCTTCCTCTTCCTCGCCCTTTTCTCCTCCAAATGCCTGCTCTGAAACGCACGGTAAGCACCATAGAATTCTACATGTCGCGTCCCTGAGCGTTTCTTACAGGGCAGCGCTGTCTCCAAAAGTGGACTGGTCAGCGCGCGCAGCTCTTCACACCACCCCGCATGCACTGACCTTTCTCAAGCCGCCGCCGAGCAAGGTCGGGCGCTCCCATGGTCCCTTGGAAGAGGAGGACGACGATGTCTTCTTCGAAGGCCAACCCGTATGCGCTTTCCTTTTTCTGTCGACCGTGTACTGATAACTCGCCAGATTTTTCCTTTGACAAGCGCCGTCCCGGCTTCGGATGCAAACGGCGTGGGTTTTGAATTTCCTTCGTTTGCTGACAATTTATTCTTTGCCTCCTAGAAGTCGGACGACAAAATGGACGTGGACCTCGCGCCACCTCAAAAGGTTTTCTATTTTCTCCAGGTTTCTTTCGTCGCGACTGATAGAAACAGGCCACCAATAAAAAAACGAAGCCGACAACGGGTCATCGGCCTATCAACTCTTACTTCAACGAGCCCATCAAAGTGCCGAGCACACCGCCAGTTTCGCGCAAAGAGGGCCGACGGCTAAAAGTCCAGGTCAGTATTAACTCGGTCTAATGCGAGATGTGCCTTATACTTTGTAGGATGTTTCACCTGAAGCTTCATCCAGCGAAATAACAACATCTGGTGCCGCGGTAAATATCAGTGCGACTGTTTTCGGACTTTTTCTCATATCCTACTAGCCCAAAACCAGGGCCGAGAAGCGCAGCGCCAAAAGACAGGGAAAACCTGCCAAAGATGCTCGCGAGAAACGGAAACTCTCCGCCGCCACCGCTCAGGACGACATTTTGGCGGTCGATTGGTTTTCTCAAACCCCCGAATTGCTATTTAGTTGGCGCATGCGTACAACGGAGACACATCCCTCGTCGAACAAAAATCAATGCTTCACGCCCTTTTCACGCTGTGTCTAAGCTCGACTCCGTCGAGCACGGCGTCCCTGACACTTGAACATCATTGTGATTGTACAGTTTTATTTTCGTCCTCATGCCAGTGTTATAGTGTCTGCTACGCTCCTGCATTCTCCTATTCGATGAAGAATGCATATTCATATATTATTTTACCAGTGACTATCTGTCTATGGAAGTAAACTTGTTGGTCCCAAAGAACGCCTTCGCTCGAAATGAAATAAATGGCGGTTTGGATTTGGTTTGGATGGATGGGGTAAGCGACGCCATAAATCAACAGGAGACCAACAAAACCAAACAGGGCCAACACTGACTTTGCTCTAAACGTCCATGACTGATGAATCTACTGCTCCCCGGCGGTCGAATCGAAAGCCTAAACCCACCCAACGTGAACCAATTCCGGCAGCGGAAAATGTCCCATCCAAGCGCAAAGCTAAAGAAGACGTGGAACCTGCGGAACAACTTCACTTCTTGCTGCAAAATCCGAAAAGTCGCCTCACAAAGATGAACATATCTGTGCGTTTCTGGCTAGACACTCGACAAGAGCTCAATTGGCGCCGATAGGACCTCATTAATGCCAACTCTTGGAATATGCTCTCACCAGATTCACAATCTCGGCTCGCGGCTTTGCTACCTCCTACTGCTTTCCCTTCATTCCAGCCTACAATCGGATTCGACCATCCCGCAGCAGGTGATTCGATAAACATTGACTCCAGTCAATCCAGCCCTATAGATACCTCGCTATTCACCGACGCCCATTTTCTTGCTGCGGCACATACCTTCCAGGACCACTTGTATTCCAATTGGCTATCTGATGTGCATGCCGAAAAGGTCCAAAAATACGAGCAAGGGATCAAGGATGGCAGTCTCGCGGCCCCGTGGAAAGACGAGGTCTGGGAACGAGAGAACCAAAAGGAGGAGCCGACGGGAACAAGCGCTGTGAATTCTCACTCCGCAACCCTTGCCGGGTACAGGTTTTTGTCCCCAATGTCTCTTGTTTTTCTCACTTTTGCCGCTAGGGAAGCCGCCGAACTAAAACTCGGTGACCTCGCCAAGAGCTCCGTTCTCCGCGAAGGGGATGTAATTGCCTACAAACGCAATTTCACGAATCTGGATATTATCGTTGAGAAAGATGTTATTGTGGGACTTCTCTCTCTCTCTCTCGTATGATCGTGCTCATCCCATAATCGAAGGTCCAGAGAATTGATCCCCGCACACACAGCTTGACGGTGTTGTTAGAGCCGGGTACAACGCGTGATCTCCCCGCTCACCTCCTCATACCGGGTCCCTCGGAACCTGATGCTCCGACTCGCAGTATGACGATAACGAGCCCCACACAACTCGAAAGCGGACTGCTTGATGTGGACGGCCGGGTGGAAAGAACACGGCGACCCAATGGGAATGCGTGGAAAGCATTGACGCTGTGGCGGTGGACAGGCGATGCCTTGGAGTATAATTCGCCATCGAATGACGGCCACCGCGGCGGTAGACAAGACCATGGCACGCTGTTCTACTTGAGGGCATGTTATTACCAAGATAGGTAAATGTGCAGTCTTATTCGGTGTACTAGCTATACTATTGTACGTCTACGTGCTCGTTCCTACGAAACAACTAACCCTTTGATAAATGCTATCAGTACTTCAGAGCTCGTTGCCAGTGCACCGTTGTTGTCAAGGACAAAATCCGCCCCGTCTTTCACGAGTTCGGCGCCCCTCGCCCGCTTTACAACGTCCTTGTCCTTTAGCTCCCGTATTTTCGCTGCAGCCATCGCGGACCCAACCCTTGCGAACTCCCTTCTGATTCTTTCTTCCTCGGACACATCGATGTATACGATCTGCAGTATTGGACCGAGGATTCTTTTAGCCTCGCGAATCGACGCATACCGATGCAGCGACTCCAAAGAGAGGATAGACACCCAAAAATGCGCCTTTGAGTAGTCCTCTATTTGCTGGATAAGCACATGCGCCTGAACCTTTTCAGGAAGCGTATATATTTTGATTCCAAGCTGTTTGCTCGCATTATCGAACAAATAACTGCCAAGGACGAGGTCAGACTTGATATTGCTCGCGATCGTAAGCGGCGTACCCAAACTTCTCACGGCGCCCTGCTTCCCCAAACTTGGTGTCCACGATTCTTCCCATGGAAGACTTCCCGCACTCGGAGAGCCCCCCAAGAGCAACCACCGTTTGCAAACGTTGCCGGTGTAAAAATGGTTTGAACATCATGTCTCCCGATACTCCTGTCAGCGGGCGAGGGAACGCGTCGAAAATGAGACTGCGTAGATGGTTCTGGACTTCCAAAACTGTTTTATTGTGCGTGTCGATGATGAAACGCGGCTTCCATGCAGCAAGCGCAGCATCGGAGATCTTCAGCGTATTCTTCTCTTGCGCGGCAACTGCTTCGCAATCGTTGAACCCAGAATCTGTAAACACAATGTGGATCCAGTCAGCTTCTCCGTCTGCCACCGCAGTGGAATTTATCCAGGCCCGCGACCCGTTTTTTATGACGACGAGTTTCCCGTCAGCGAGGTATTTTTGAACTAGCTTCAAACGAGCGCCCAGATGTCTTTCGTGATCGTCAGATTTCGAGGCAGACATAGGAACGAGAGGGCCGGATCCAGATCGAGTAGGGTGTGTCTGAACGGCGGCGCATTCCATGCGGATAACATCCGGAGAGAATGGGAGAATGTTAATCTGAGTGTCCAAAGTCTCAGTCGCCTGAGCGAAGGTGGCGGCTGTCGTGTAAAGGGAAACGGTGGGCATGGACGTTGGAAGGTGGGCGTTGGTTTCCACGTGTGATGAAGCAGGCGCCAATCAAATAGTCAATTTTTTGGTCGATCCCAAGTTTGATTTAGACAGTTATATAAATTCTACAACTACGGATGGTTTCAAAAAGCCTCGGCGTTACCTGCGCGCTTGGGGCAGTTTTCCAGCGGTGTGGTCCTCGTCCGATTTCAGATACACCACTCGGAGAATTATCTAACTGCATACTGGAGTCGAAGGGGCAAACGCGAAAAGGAAAATACGCACTCTACAGTATAGGAAAGCCGTTCTTTAAACAGTATGCTATAGGATGGTCCTTGTAATCAAATCCATGTTTGAACCACTGGAAGCACAGCGGCGCTTTGGAAGAAAATTTCGCCCGTAGAGTATCCGCCACATCCAATCGAAGAGACCGATCATAGTGAAGCTCTGACCGTGTGGGAGCAACCAACTGGAAAGTGAGCTGCTGGAACTGCGGAAATTTTATCAAGAGAAGGTCTGTGAACACATTCTTCCACGGAAATCCATCCACAATTTCGTGAAAGCGTTCCACATCTGATGCGAAGTGTTCTTCGGTGTCTTCCCAGAATTGAATCCTAAAAGTGATGTCTGTAACATTTGGGGATGTCGGCCAAACTTTGAGCAGCATTTCCGCCGCTGGACCGGTCATAAGCCACATTGTAAGCGATTTTGTAACCGTAAGTAGAGGCAAGCGCTGGAACATATTTAATCTTCAATCGCCTGAGTCAGTGAGATTGATAGTGCCGAAAAGGAAAACCTTTGGGCGCCAAATCCAGGGTCTAGCATCGAGCTCTCGAGAGAATTGGCTGCAACGTTGAGAATCTTGTCTATGACGGCAATAGAGCATGGGTCGTCACAGCTCATCGGGCCGCCAAGTGTTAAAGACTTGAGCTGAAGTGGAGTGGAGCGGTCAAATAGGTCGGCGATATAGTTCGCGGGATCGATGCAGTGAATGACCGGCTCCTCAGGGGCCGTAAGGTCGAACAGACCTGAGCGAGGGCTTGACTTGCCGATCCGACCATCCGAGGCTATTGTAATCTCCGGTAGACTAAGAACCTTGAGCCTCCCGCACACTCCCAGCATTTTGGAGAGGGAGTCGATATGGGGGAACGTCGTAGTGAGATGTAATTCTGTGATATTCGGGAATAGAAACAGGTGTGGGGCGGCCATGTCGATCTCTTGGGACAGCCATGTGACGACTCGAACATTAGGCATGGGGGGGATTGTAGAAGGACTCGGAGCCCGATGCATATCCGGTCCTACCAGTATTCCTCGGCGGGGGCGACGGCTCTGCCTTGTAGAAAAGGTCGCTCTTTTGAAAATTCTTGTTCCCAGCTCTGGCGTTCGTCCGAGCATGTCCAGCCAAGCGTGGAAATCTTCTGCGCATGAAAGGTCCACGAGAACAAAGAGAAAAATGATCGCCGAGCATCAGCCTCAGCATCTCATTCTTTTGGATACAAAGGACATGGCGCTCAACGTCGAAGCATGGTCGCCATTGTGCGCAGTGATCTCGTGAACGGGTTCGAGGGATAATCTGGACCCTAATGTTCCTCAGACTCAGAGGCTCAGACACACGCTGCCGAAGTATGCAAAATACACTTACAAGCATCGCATAACATTGGCCGATGGACTCGTCGTGCCGCTCAAAACTTGGATCTAAATCCTGGATAACTTGGTGAGAACTTGAACGGAAAGGCAATCGTCGAGAATGGTGTCCGACGAGTTCAAGGGCAAGAGACAATTCAAACTCCGACTGTTCCCATCAGTGCTCCTCCTCCCTCCCGCCAAAAATTAAAAGAAAATCCTTTCTTAATTCAGACTCGCACATACAAAATTCCAGAATCCAATCCAATCCAATTATCCTTTATATACAGCCTAGCGCTATGTATTTAAATTACTGTCCAGCCCGCGGCAGGGATGTAGGTATGTAGGTATGTAGGTATATGTATGCTAGCTATGTACCTATGCACAAGCTCCAAGAAATCCTAGGCGGTAGCCGTATGCTGTACAGAGCAAAACAAACTAGACTGCCGCTGCGTACGTTTACACGATACTGCGAAGACAAGAAATCGAACGTGATGACGTTAGGTTGGGGGCGGTTGCGCGGTGTCGAACGGACAAGAAATAGGAAACGGAAACGGAAACGGAAATGGAGAGAAAATATGACACTTAGCAGGTCTTTTCACGCAAAGGCGGGGCGGGTTGTAGTATGTCGGATAGCGATAATTTAGTGTTGCTGTCTTGCGCTTGGGCGTCGACTGTTGAGTCGGAAAAACTTGGTCTTGCGATGCATCGCTCTCATCGAATGGGTATCTCATGCTCATCAGGCTCAGCCGCCGGAAGGCCACATGATATTTTCAAAACTAGGACCCCATCCTCCATCGCCGCATCGATGTCGTCGGGCTGGCAACGGCGGGGCGCAGTTGGCACACAAAAAGACGGGTCAGACATCGGGGGCGGGAGGGGGGGACGCACCTTGGTGTCCGCGGGGACGGGGAACGCGCGCGTGAAGCGCCCGTACTTGCGCTCACGGATCATCGCGGGGGCGACCGGGAAGGGCGGGCGCGAGGCGCCGTGGACGGTGACCTGGCGCACGCGGTTGAAGAGTGTCGTCGCGAGCGTGATGGTGAGGTCGGTACGCTTCATGCCGGGGAGCTCGAGGAGCGCGGTGAGGATGCGCGTGCCGGGGTCGTAGTGCGTGTCCGCGCGAATGATGTAGCGGTGCGCGTCCGCCGCCGGCGGGCGCGCGGGCGGCGGCAGCGGCGGGACCGCCGCGAAATGCGACGGCTGCGGCGCGTACTCGCTAAGCAAGTGGTGAAATGACGACACGGAGAGCCAGGCAGGGGGGAGCGCACCTCATCGGCGACGCGAACGTCTGGCGCCCGGGCGCGGGCGAGTGCATCGCGGATTGCGGGGTGTTGGCTTGGCTGGCGAAGCGAACGTGGTGGTGGGCCTCGAACTCGCGTCTATCGCTGTGTCCCGCGCTGGTCGGGCGTTGGGACGGGTCGTACGGGTGGAAGCGCGCGCTAGAGGCCGGGCGCGTACTCGGACCAGCGCGCGCAGTCGAGCGCAAGGTCGTCGTGTCGACATGCAACATCACAGGCTTAATCTCCACCGGCGGCGAGCGCACTGGGGGCTGGCCTGCCACCGGGAGGAGGCGTATAGGCGTCAAATCATGAGTACCTCTCGGTGGTATCTGACTCGGAACTAAATGCTGGGGGTCTTCGAGGTACAGTGGCTGCTGAGGCGGTGGTGGTGGTAGCGACAACGACTGGTGGTGTTGCTGGGGTTGCTGTTCAAGCCCTTGGGAATGCTGGGAATGCTGAGACTGGTCGAGCGCTTGCTGGAGCGGATCTTGTGAGTCTTGCTGCTGCTGCTGCTGCTGCTGCTGCTCCCATGGAGCGTAGGTTGTCTCGCGCGGGGTGGAAGGAGCTGAATATTCATCGCCGGTGGGATACTGCCCGCCCTGGCCTGGGTAATACGACATGGCGGTCAAGAGCAAAAGCCGGCGAGGCGATCAATACCCTTTTATACGTTTCGAGTCACCCGGAAGCGGAGCCAAAAGCGGAAACAATGCGCCATCACCACGAGGCGCGATTACGGCACCGCCACACAGCCGACCCCCGCCGACGAATTCGAAAGGCTTGGATGACTGGCGTTCCTGGCTGCACAGAGAGTCAGAAACGACGCGCAGAACAAGGCGGGTACTACCTGAACTTTCGTCCAAAAAAGCGAAGACTTTCGGGTAAGTCTCGAACGGCGCGCGCTTGGCGGCGGTGCTCGGGAGCGGAAATGCAGTGCGCCTCAAAATAAAATTGGAGCAGACCCAGTCAGACGAGCCCTGACCCACATGACAGTGGACAGGGCAGCGCTTCGACGGGCGGGACAAGCGCAAGCGGAGCATTTCAGGCGTCACCCGAAGAGCTATTAGCTAATTAGTCGGCATCCGAACTGGGACACGAGGCACGAGCGCAAACGAACTCGCCAAAGAAACATAGGAAATGTGGTGTGCAATTCAGACCACGACGCGAAACGCGCCGCAAAGGACGCGGCGCTGGCAAAATGGAACAAGAACTGGAAGAAAACGCACCCGACTGGCAAATTCGGCCTTCCTCCAGCGTGGAAACCACGGGCACAAAGAGAGAACTGTACGGGAGCGTGCAGATTCCAGAACCGGACATGCATTCATAACGCTAAATTCGTCCCTGTGGACTCTGGAGAGCGTGGGGTGTTTCTGCAAACGAGGGAGCACATCGTACGCGACTGCCACAAGTATGAACAACACCGTGAGGTTGAGGGGCAGCCACCTGCGACGCGTAACCGAGCCCGCGCGGAGGCGACGAGGAGAGGAGAGCGACGAATAAGCGCAGGCACAGCGACATCCCATTCAGTAGACGCTCGCGACCACGCAGAACACCGTGACATCCAGATGGTATGTACTTTAAATGTGCCGCAAATTTACTTACCGAACAGGAAGAGGCACGGATTTGCTCGTGACCTTGCTGTGCTATCGGACACCGGCCATCGCTCGCAGCCTCTATTGCCACCCACTGAGGTTGTCCTGCCTGGCAGTCCTCGAATGCGGAAGCTGCTCATGAGGTTGAGTCACAGACTCACTCGCCACGCCCAACACCGATACCGATTCCCGACGGCGGTTGCTTTTCTCAGGTCATCCGACCGTCATCGTTATGATTCTGCATGCGCTATGGTCCAGTACCGGCGCGTGTGCTGGTGCTCGCTAGCCCGACACTTTGTCGTTCTTGATCGACACCGCGCCGCTTTGATCTGGCTGCGAGCCTAGAAGAGGCCTGGATTGTGGTAAATTTCCATGGCGAGAGGACGTCGAACTCGAAATACCCAATGGGTCCCATATACTTGCGGGAGAAAATCAGCGCAACAAGAATCAAGTTGAACAACGGAGACTGCGACAGCCTGTATCCCATTTCTTTGCTTCTAGTTATCTGCAATCAATGGGCACAAACCATGGATCTAAGGCGGACTGTACCGTGATACCGCGATACTTCGCGTTCCATAATCACGACCTCCTTGGCATCGTACTAGAGTCGGGCTCAGGCTGGGGATTTGCTCACAGCATCTCAGCGCTTGCTGGCCGGAAAATCAAGCTCCTGACACGATTCAGGATGTACTCGCGGTCTCAATTCACACACCTCTTCAGAAACCTCCAAGTTCCATGAAGCCTGAGGATGGCTTCCGGGAAATCAAGCTCCTGACACGCTTCAGGATGTACTCGTGGTCTCAATTCCCACACCTCTTCAGAAACCTTCAAGCCTGAGGATGGCTTCCATCTTTACAAGTTCGTACCTCGCCCTTCTATGTTGAATACGCCCTGGAGAAACTCAATTAAACTTAGGGCTGCCCACCGTCCCGCTAACGGGGACGGCCGTCAATCTGCGATGCCGAGACGGGTGCGGCCCGCTGCCGTTCCTACCGTCTTTTACAATTTTCTGACCCCGAGACGGTACGGGACGGCAAAAAGCCGGCCGTCAGCCGCGAATTAACGGGAGCATGCCAAGGTGCGCGAAACGTGGCATCAGACCTCGAATTCTGTGGGTCTGAAGCAGTAACCCTCACAGGGAATCTTCACGAGTCTCCGCTGAGTAATTTCGCTCCCGAATTTGTGCAGAACGGATGAATTGAACGTGGTTGAAAACCGGCCGCGCTCGCACACGTGACTCGCAGTAACTGAAAAGAAATCGCGAGGGACCACGATGGTAAGTTTGGGGACCAAATTTCAGCCTAGGTAAGCAAATGACTCCATTGCAAGAGCTCAGACCGTTTTCCCTGAATTTCGACACCATCGAGAACCAAATGTGTGCTAAAGCCGTTGACGGCCGTCAACGGCGGCACTTTGACGGGACGGACGGCAATCTTGCCGTCCCGCACCCGTCTTATATTTTCCCTCGGCCCATGACTCGACGGGACGCGACGGCCAACCGTTAACGGCACCCGTCCCACCCGTAAAAATGGCGGGGCGGTGGGCAGCCCTAATTAAACTATGTCTTCTCGCATCCGCTGGGGTACGCACGCTAAAATTGTCCATCTTGATAAGTTCGCCCTTGTCTTTTTCTAAAAACAAATCAACCTCAACGGATCCGGATTCTGGCTCGCAGGCCCTCGCGTATAAAATACAGTTCCACCTCACCGCACGCCAGTACACATCCACACTACCCACCACCAACATGCGCTTCGCCCTTCCCCTCCTCCTCGCCATCGCAGTAACCCTCGCGGCGACCACCCCCGCGCCCCCGCCCGCGCCGGACGTCACACTCTGCTGCCCTAGCATCGACACCCGCAGCGGGACCTTCATCGACGGCTTGCTCACGAGCACAGAGCTCTGTTGCGGGTTCGTACTTCTCCATTACACGAATTAAACTTTAAACTCACACGCAAACAGATACAGCGACGGGACCACCTGCTGCTACGCCGTGAGCTGTCCTGCCTCATTCCTCGTCGGTGGCGAGCTGATGTTGTTGTTTCTTTTTGCGCCGCCGTGCTAGCTAACTGGGTCGTTGCTGACCCCCGGCAACTCATGCATTGTATTCCTGTCGACCTGTTAATCGGCGCGGGACTGGTGTTAGTCGAAGCGGAATAGTGTATCCTAGTAGGACGGATGTTGTTCAACTTGTACCTCGAAAGAAAATGGTCACTTTGAGTTGGCTTTGAGTGTTCTGGCGTTGGAAATTTGACTCATGTCAGGTAATTCCCAGGTGGAATCTGTTGTCCATGTAGATCGTCAACGTTGTGCACCTGCTCCATGTTCCTGAGCTCAGTTCAGGTACCCTCGAAGTAGTAGGTTGACAGGATTACCCGCAAATAATTTATAGCCCCAAGCCTAAATATAAGACACTCCGCGGGATTTTTCTCCCTGGCTGATGCTGACAATGTGCATGGCTCTACCGTATGTCAGCTTTGCGCACGATATACTTACAGAAGTACGAACGTCGGGGAGCCGAATACTAGGCCACCGAATTAATCGCCCGAGATCTTCGACGCCCTCAGACTGGTTATCTATGACGTCGAGATGGCGGCAGAGGAGTACATCGTCGAAGACCTCCAGCGCTCCATTCGACAGGTTTGGGAAGTAGCTCTGCGTATTGGGGTCAAGCATGGGCAGCGAGAAGCTCGTCAAGCACACACTAGCACCCCAAAGGAGTTGGAGCGCGAGCGGGTGTGGGGATTCGAAGTTGGGTGGAGACTTGCAATGGAGGAAAACGCGCTGAAAGCGAGTAAGCACGCTGTCCCCACTTCCCCTCTTCCCTCTGTGTCTACAATCGCGACGCAAACGGACCCGCCGCCACACCCCTCGTGTTTCCGCTGTTGTGCCAATGTTGTGCCGAGTAAGGATAAGAGTAATGCACTATGCACTCCCACATGACAGTGGACATGGCGGCGCTTCGACGGGCGGGACAAGCGCAAGCGGAGCATTTCAGGCGTCACCCCGAAGAGTTAATTAGTACTCGACGAACACGGCATCCGAACTGGGACATGAGGAAATCAGAGGCGATGAGCGCGCAGACGAACTCGCCAAAGAAACATAGCAAATGTGGTGTGCAATTCAGACCACGACGCGAAACGCGCCGCAAAGGACGTGGCACTGGCAAAGTGGAACTAGAACTGGAAGAAAACGCACCCGACTGGTAGATTCGGCCATCCTCTAGCGTGGAAACCACGGGCACAAAGAGAGAGCTGTACGGGAGAGTGCAGATTCCAGAACCAGACATGCATTCATAACGCTAAATTCGTCCCTGTGGACTCTGGAGAGCGTGGGGTGTTTCTGCAAACGAGGGAGCACATCGTACGCGACTGCGACAAGTACGAGCAACACCGCGACGTTGAGGGGCAGCCACCCGCGACGCGCAACCGAGCCCGCGCGGAGGCGACGAGGTCGGGGGAGAGATCGACGAATAAGCACCGGCACAGCCACATCCTATTTCAGTAGACGCCCGTCGTCCACGCAGAACCGTACCGTGACATCCAAGTGACATCCAGACGGTATGTAAATGTGCCGCAAATTTACTTACCGATAGACAGTGACACGGAATATGCATGTCGCGAAATTCAAGTCGGATTGGATTGGCTAATATACACTTTATGGCGTCTATGGGACATTATCAAGTACAGTACGATCATTCTCAGTGTCCGGGCACAGACAACCATATGCAAGAGGAAAGACTCGGTGGCACCTCCAACACCATGTCCACCGTCTTTACCCCGCGTGCGCGTGCGAGCTGCCATTCGGGGGCCCGGGGATGTCAATGTTGTTCGGGGGAATGCTAATGCCGCCCATGCGCGGCGAGTCGGGCGCCTCGGTCGTCGCGGGGAGCGTGTGCGTGTGCGTGTGCCCCGCCGCGTCGGGATAGCCCCGCGGGACGAGCTGCCCCGTCTCCGCGACGCGGGCCCCGCGCTCGACGCTCGCGCGCCGGCTCTGGCTCGCGCTGCGGCTCGCGCTGATGCTCCGCAGGTTGCCCGCCTCCGCAACGCGGGCGCCGCCGCGCCGGATCGAGTTACGCCGGCTCTGCGGTTCGACGGGCGAGAGCGACGGCTCGCGGTGCGGCATGTGGTACGAGACTGTCGGCGAGCCGAAGGACGAGGAGAGCGACGGCGGGGGCACGGACGGGTAGGTCAGCCCGCGCGAGGGTGCGCCGAAGGTGACGCCACCGGGGTTGTACGAGGTCGGCGGGCTGGTGAGGTTGCTGCTGACGCTGACGTAGCTCGTGGGGTTGGGCGACGTGACGGGCGAGAAGGGGAACGGCGAATCGGAGGACGAGGAGGGCGAGTGCGAGAGGGGCGTGTTCCCCTCCGAGATGTTGTTGCTGTTCACGCGCCGGACCTGCGCGGCCGGGCGGGGGATAGGGACGCCGTTAGCAGGGCGGGAGGTGGGGAAGTGCAGCACCGAGTTAGTCGGGGACGAGGCATTGGACGAGTACGCGGATTGCGGGCGCTGGTGTGTCGCTTGCGAGTAGGGATCGGCCGACGTGAGGCCGATGAGGTGGTCCACAGGCAAGCCCAGCTGTCGGGCAGTCAGCCCAGTGGCCGCGATGGGGAGGATGGGACACTTACGCGGTTCCTGTGCTCGAGCAGTTCTTCGCGGTAGACCTCGTTCAGCCTCGATATCCGGACATAGTCCCGCTCCGTCGCGACGAGCCGCGAGCGCAGTGCCTCGTTCTCGCGCTGCAGCGCAGACAGCATAATCTCCACCGACGGGTCAGAAGGTCCCGGCGACGTCCCTTGCATCAGCTGCTGTTGCGCCAGCCGCAGGCTCGACAGCTCGCGGGTGAGGCGGTTGACATGCGACTCGGACTCAGCCTCGAGCACGTTCTCCAGCTCAATCTTCTCCTCCCGAAGCTGCAGACGCCGCGCGCATGAGCATGAATAACCGCGGTGCGAGTGGTGCAGTGGCGCCCACCTGCTCCAGTTTTTTGGACAAGACGTTCATGATGCGCTCCTCCTCCGCCTCGTACGCATTGATCAGCTCCTCCTGCTTCGTCATGGAGCTCACCGACAGCCGGCGGATTGGGGGGGATATCGACATGCTGCAGGCCAGAGCCCGGATAGTGAAAGGTCAGTATACAGTAGGCAGTGGTGTCCGGTCCGAAAATGTGACTCGATCAACCGGCGGCCGCATGGCAAAATTTCGGCTACCTACCACCTCGTTCCTGGGTCTTGGAGAGATGACTGTCAGAACGGGATGTGTATCTGACTTGCTTTGCATTGGACAGCCGTTTAGCTTTTTTCGACGAATTTAGTTGGAGCAGCAGCTGACAAGCATTAACCGAGGCGACAGGCGGAATCCAAGATATATATACCCCGAGGCACGAAGGTCCATAGAAATTATCACCTCCTTACTCTGCCTCGCTCGAGGTACCGAACAACACTGGTAAGTTCAACTTCATTCGTTCTCTTTATTTCATTCAACCTTCTCGGAACCTACCACTGTAACCTCAATCTACCCAGAGCTTTCCTTGGAGACGGTAATTGAACGCTGCCTAATTGACTAATTCACGTCACGGTCTCCGTAAACTTCGCTAGCTGCATGCCGATTCAGGCGACGTCTTTCATCTGAGACTTGAAACCGATATCTGGGACGAAAAGCGGCGGGGCGGTCGTCCATTCTCCTTGCGCATGACATATAGCTTTCAAGGCGACCTGATTAATTGGACCAATTCACGCCTCCACAAATTGTGCTAGACGCGCGTCGATCAAGGAGACGTCTTTCATCTGGGACGAGCGAACGAAAAGCGGCCGGGCGTCCTCCCACATCTTCCTCGCCTCCTGTGAATTTCCTTGCTTCATAGAAATATCCCCGATTCGAGACATGCAATCCGCCCGCCGGTGGTGCACATCCATTTCCGTCGCGCCTTCCAACACCGCGCGAAATATATTGAGCGCCGTGTCCGTGTCGCCCTGCGCAAGGAATACATCGCCGAGACACCGCAGCGCCTGGTACGTCGGCACCACGTCTCGCCAGACGCGCACGAGCGCGAGGTACGTCCCGGCCCAGCGGAACGCGTCCGCGGGGCTGCACATGCCGTGCGCGGGGTCCGCGAGCATCGCGAGGCACTGCGTCGCCCCGGGGAGCATGTGCGTCCGGCGGTACGCCACGAAGCACCGCGCGTAGCCCGCGCGCGCGGCGGCGGTGTCCCCCCGCGTCAGGTCCATGCCCGCCATCAGCCGTGCGTCGAACAGCAGTCCCTGCGTCCACCCGAGGTGCGCGGCGGCCTCCTTCGCGCGCGCGAGCCCGGCCAGGATGTGCGCCTCCTCGCGCCCCACCGTGAGGTCAATCTTGACCAGGTTGAACAGCGCGTTGGCGTGGAAGTACGGGTGCCGGTCCAGGGCCGTCATGCGCACCACCGCCTCGTACACCGCGCGCGCGTCGGCGTACTCGCTCTTCTCGAACTTGATCCCCGCCTCGATGTCCAGCATGTTGACCTCCCGCGCCGAGCCCTGGTGCCCGTAGGTAACCAGGATGTCGCGGCCGAGTTTGCAGAGATCGGACGTGCTGCGCAGCTTCGTTAGGCTCCAGTACGCCGCTGCTTGCTCGTCCGACATACGTTTCCCCGCGACTGAATAGCCAACCTCACCTTCGCGGAGATCGGCCTTCAGATTGACGGCGCCGAGCTGTTCTTGAATGTTCTGCGCTTCGGTCGCCGTCATGCCGAGCTGGTTGAATTGCAGCGCCTTTGGAAGATTCCCGGTCAAATAGTAGTACCTGGCAGCGACTTTGTAGAAATCAACTGTCGAGCTGGTTTTATTAAGCCGGAAAAAATGTAAGAATTTATCCGCACCTTTCCCGGAGGGATCCTGTTCAAAGTACCGAATCCCCTCCTGAATCAGGATATCTGCTTGAGCAGGCGGGAAGCTATAATAGTTCGCGAGATCGAGGGAGGAGCATATGCGTTCCCAATTCAACCGCTGATCGCCACTGGCCTCTATGTGCTCGACCACATGGCGCGCCAGTGGGCTCTCACCTCTGAGAATATTCTGCGAAAAGAGGTCCAGATTGAGGATACTGTGCATCAGACGCTGGCGCTCCACGCCGGACAGCTCCCGCGTTAATGCAGCTTCTGTTACACTGTCAATGTTGGCGAGGTTGGATCTGAGCCGCGCGATGAGCTCGCCCGAGGGCACCTCTTTGTGCGCTTTCCACAGCACCAGCAGGCTGTCCCAATGTCTGCGCAGGCGTTCCACGTTCTCGTGCGAGGGCGGGTGGATGCGCCGCACATATTCGCGGATGGGGCTCAACGCCTTGAGCCGCCCGTGCTCCATGTACCCCAATGAAATGCGAAGCAGCACCGCTCTGCATTGCATAATATTCTGCATATCAACGGCCTCGCGCGAGAGAAGGTCCACGTCAGCAAGACCGTCGGGTAGCAAAGAGAGCAGGCTGAGCAGTTCTTTGGCAGCGGGAGAGGACAGCATGCGCGGGCTCGAAAGGGATATGGTGATCGACGTCTCCAAGTTCGATCTCTTGTCGTGACCGTCCGACAAAAGCGCCGTCTTTTCGGTTTTCCAACGTAGTAAAGTCTTGGGGTAGCCTTCGTACGAGGCTACCGTGGCCAGCAGATTCACAGCCAATGGGAGGTGTCCGGAGAGGTCGAGGAGTTCTGTCAGATCGGATTCCTCGTCGTGGCTTCGAGGGTCATCTGCGATCTCGATGAAGGTTTGACGGGATGCAGATGGAGGAAGTGGCTCGAGCGGAGGGAGGAAGGGCCGAGTCCACGTTATTTTGGGCGGCCTTTCCGCACCGCGCATCGTGATCTGGATATTGTCGTCGAGCATCGTTCACGGCGGAGTGAAAAACGTACGAGCAACGCCAGCTGCGGCAAGCCACTCAGGGCCGAGAGGAGATCCTCCACTTCTCCTCGACACTCAGCCTGCTCCCACGGGGTTTCGAGATTATCTAGTACCAGCAGGACGCGTCCGCATTCAGCAAAATAGCGGACAATTGCATTTGAAAGCTGCCTCGATGGCTCGAGGCCCAGGTGTGCGCCGATGGCATTGGTAAAATGGCCCTGCTCGAATGCCGATTCGCATGAGATGAAATGGTGCTGGTCGTAATTCGCGATGATTTCTGGATGGTGAAGGACGGCTATCGCAAGGGTGGTTTTACCCATTCCCCCGGGGCCTAGAATTATTATGTGCGCTGGTTGGACTCTGAGGGTCGTCACAATCTGCGCCAGTTCCGAATCTCTCCCGTGGAAAAATTTTGGAGAAGGTGGAAGTACTGAAAGCACACCCGAGCTATTGGACATAAGGCAGTGGGCCTTCCTGACGGCCAATTCACTCGCCTGTTACTGTGCTGAAGAAAGCTTCCGCGGACCTAATAAACTGTTCAGTTATATTCTCAGTCAACGGAACATAACGCATACCGAAGCAGAGGATTCCGAATCATTCTGCGCTTCAAGAAGGGTCATGAGTTCCTGATGTCGCTGTCGTGCGTCCAATTCGAATTCAACCAATTCGGTGGCCATGTTGACATTTCGCATCTTTAACGGAGATTATTGACTGGGAGGTCACTCCCAATATGCTCACGTTGAAATCCTCCAGAGTAGTCTGCAGTTCAGCCTCATAGTCTCGCAATTGACCGCTGATTTCATGTTGTCGGATAAACCGCTTGATCTTCCCGAGCTCCTGCTGAAACTGCAACGAGGTCTGAATGTTCCGGAGGGTCCTGGGACCTGAAATGAGATTATGTTTGGGTCTCGGAAGGCTGATCGTACTCTGCAAATTGCCCGATATGACCCAGTATCTTAACCGATAAAACGGACTCTTCCGCCAGGCATATCTGGATTATAGCGCACAGAAGCTGGTGAATGAGTCCCACCATGCGCTTAAGCATTACTTGGTTCGTCTTTATTGCCTGAGCGACGTAGTTTGAGTCCAGTGGGAGGTCCAAAGTGCAGACGAGCGCACACACTTTTATTTCATCCAGCACTAGCAAGCTTGCACCAGCGGCAGTCTGTAGAAATGGAATACGCGAGGCCTGGCCGAGATCTCGGGCAGTCGCTGCCGCGACCGCGGCGTATTGGAGAATTTGACTTGCGTCGTTTTTCCGCGTCGATATCGCACTCGAAGATGATTGCATGGTCGACGAAGCTTCGAGGGCTAATTTGCGTGTGGGCTTATCTGGACAGTTCATTTATCTTGTCGCTTGTCGTTGATAGCTGTTCAAGTGGGTTTTCTCCACCTTTTTTTGGCATTCACGTGCGACGGGAACGGGGACGGAGACGGGGACAAACGGCAGACGTCCGAACGGCAATACGAACATGAGCGGTTGAGGGACCTCGTCCGGTTTGGACTGCAGAGTCTCAAATTCGTGCGAAAAATGGTGCCATTTGAAAGAATCAGAAACGCCGAAGAGCGTCGGAGATTTAATCCAGATAATCAAGGAAATTGGAGGGGGGGAGAGAGGCGGAATGACAAGAACGCAACAGACTGGTTGAGTCCAAACGAGGGCACGGAATCATGTCGTTGTCACCATCACGAGAGAGGGATTTTGGCGGGAGGGAGGAGGCGCACTGATGGGAACAGGCGGAGTTTGAACCACTCTTTCCTCATTCGGACACCTCTGCCTCTTTGACTATCAGACCAGAATTTATGCCGCAAGAGCCTCCGCCCCACATGTCCTGCTCTCCAGCCTATCAGCACCCAGCCTGGCGCGGAGGCCAGAGTCCGACGCCTGTGACCAGCCAATGGTCGGCGGCAGTCCAGAAACGAGCGGAATGTTGGCGGAATGTGGGTGAGGCCAGCGGACATACAGGTCTAACCAGCGGGAGTGCTGGAGAGATACGGAATAAAAAAAATATCCTGTCGCGCCTCCCAGCAGTATAAAGCTAGCGGCATGAGGGGCTTGAGGGCCAGTCTTACTTTCGCCAGTCCTCTCCAACAAATCAGTCTATCTTCTATACCGCTCAAAAACATACCCGCTATCCCTGCCTCATCTCCCCAAGTTGCTCTATCTCGTTCCTATGTACTCCTTCTCTCCGCACTCTTCGCTCTCATCGGTTTTCTCACCGGCATGGTCCTCGTAATCCGTTTTAGCCAGCGCAAGGTAGCGGCGCGCCGCGCCAAGTGCATCGACGGCGAGGTACGTCTGCCTCCCTCCTACTCATTCTGACACTCTGACACCTCTTTTCCAGGCGCAGATGGTGGCTGGAGGCCGCGGCTTCTTCGTCAAGCGCATGGTCAAGACCGCCAAGGTATGCATGCATCTCCTTACTATGTGAGGCATGTCTTTCCTCACAGACAGCGACCGTATCCCCCGCGGACGTCCTCGAGAAGGCTCGGAAGGCTCCCCTACCCCTCTCCTACTCATACCCTTCGCAAAACGCACCTCGATTCACGCACTAGTCAAGGACCTTGCAGTCGCTCCCGGACGCTTCGTCACCTGAGTAGTCCATGCGCGCCTCCCCCCTTTGTGTAATTCTCAGTGTGCAGGAGCCCATCACCGACTACACCGCTTCCTACCCCGTCGACTTCGCCCACCTCTTCACCGGCCCCCTCGAAGACGACGACGACGACCTCGAGGACACCAACAGCATCGCGCTGGACACCTCCCCGTGGACCGCTGTCTGCGAGGGTTCACCCTTCCCCGCCACGCATCCTGCCCTCAAGGAGGTCCTTTTCGTCGTACAACCCGTCGGGAACCTGCAGACGACCACGCACGATGGGCCCTTCACTGTCCTTGTCCTCGGCGGTCCCCTGCGGCCCCGGGGCTACGTCAAGAACACCTCCGTCGGCAGCGTCAAGACGCCCACCAAGCCCAAGGTCCTCGGCAAGGACAACTCCCGTAGCACTCGCACCCCTCGTCTTGCCCGTCGTCCCGCCTTCCGCGTCGGCTAGACTCTTTCGCTCGTCTCATCGTCATCGACGCTGGTCGCCCGACTCTCTTCGCCCGGCTCTCCTCGCTCGACTTCTTACCCCGCTGTAATACGGCCGCCGGGGACTTGATCAACCCTCGGTGACCGCCTTCCCGTTTCTCCGCATTACTACGCGCCTTTCTTTTTTCTCTCTCTTTCTCTCTTCTCGCCCCATCATCTGCTTCCGATGAAATTGTCCTATTGTATACATGTAAAAACCCTAAAAATACGAGAATTCTCGAATATGATTGCATTCTGCATCCCAGTGCGAGGCCTACAACATATTTTGATGGCGGCCGAAAGCGGTTGCTGACAGTGACAGTGACACTGCTCGGATTCGACCACATCCTACATCGTTCTTGCAGATTTTCCTGACTCCCTCTGCCCAACATATGGAATCCATTGACACAATGCCATACTCATACACGAGTCTCAGAGTTTCCTCCGCGTACCTCCCTCATCCCGCCGAGAGAGCTCGACTGCACGCCCTTCTTCGATCCAATTGTCCTCCACCTCCCGCGACTGATCCACAAACACACGTCGTACCGTCACTAGCCAAGGTCGCGGAGTACGATGTGGAGATAGTGAAACTGCAGGAACTCATGAATAGAATGGTCGCCGACCGCGCTATCCTCCAATATCATGCCGACGGCTACTGCAGTCTTTATGCGCCCATCCGACACCTTCCCGACGAGATTTTGGTGCAAATATTTGACTACTGCTGTCCTCCAGCGCCTCCCCGTCCCCTCGATCTGTGGGACGGGCTCCCCCGCGCGGAAACTACAGATCGCATCGCGCAACGACATCTACGCCAACTAGCCGAAGTCTGCGGCAGTTGGCGTGAGCTCGTTCTCGGCACACCATTGCTATGGTCCACCATAGAATTGGATCTTGTAAATCAGCTCTCGGAGGCGTTCCCGAGAGACGAGGAGCGTAGAATCGTCCTCTTACGATCATCCCTCGAGCTATCAGCATCCACTCCACTGCGGATTCATGTCCGCGTTCCGAGCGTCCATCACCACCTTCCCTTCACTGAGAGAACAGCTGTAACGCTGTTGGCGCAGAGTTCTGCCCGCTGGCGTGACGCGATGATTGACGTGAAACTAGAATTCGCGCTTCTCGCCCCCGCCAAAGGAAATCTGCCTGTTCTCAAAAGTTTGCATATCTTCGGGACCATGCCAGACGACTTCGATGTGTTCGAGATTGCTCCCGAATTAACAGATCTTACCCTTGAACAAGCATTCCCACCGCACCCAAAACTCCCATGGGGCCAGTTGCGTACCGTTTGTTTCACTGCTTTGCAACCAGAGGACCTTTCGGCCGCATTATCTCACTTGTCTCGTTGTCCAAAGCTGACAAAACTGTCGCTCTACCAACTCCACATGGAGGAAGAAGAGGATATCCCCCAACTTCCATCCTTCGTCCTCGACATTCACACCTTCAACGCTGTATTCTTCCTTATTAGCGGGCTGTCTCTGGAAAGCCCTGTTGCGGATAAACTTCTCCAGAGCCTCACTCTGCGCTGTGCGAGTGTCGTGCAGCTCAAGTGCTTCGATACTCCTCTCGTGTGGCCACAGCGAGCATTTGTCGCACTCGCCTCACGTTCCTCATTCCACGAAAACCTTAAATCACTCGAAATCTTCAACATGTTGATATCGGCGGCGGACCTTCTTCAATGTCTCGCTGGCCTGCCACGCTTGGAGGAATTAATCGTCTCGGATCCCATTTATTGGATGAACGGACACTCCAAACCGGCCGTGTATTTGGTCACCAACGAGCTCCTTCGTGGACTTACATGGACCTCGGATGCTGTCTCCCTCGTCCCTCTTCTGCACGCATTCGAGTGTGAAACATTGTTTCAATTCGAGCCCCAGACGTATCTAGATTTAATCACCTCCCGGTTGGAACGGGGACGCGACGCACATGGACCCTTCCAAACTGCGTTGTTCCGTACACGGGGCGGGTATGTGGATCCGGCGTTGGTGGAGCGACTGTCCGAGCTCGTGCTGCGGAAGGAACTCAAGTTGAAGCTGGAGCATGATTACTTGGAATACCGGTGGCCATTGGAGCGATGTAATGAGCTGCTTTGAATTTATCCCCCCCCGGATTGTGTTCTCAATTTCAACCACTTTCCCTCGAGGACTTGAGCAAACCTCGAGCTGCAGGCGGACCGACAGTGCATACGACACCGGGGTACCGTTCATAATCGAGTCACTGATCCCAACGTCACGTACTGTTGCTCTACAACCCTCGGTACCCTGAATGCTGATAGTCCCACTGGCAGAAGGGAGAGCCCGCCTGCACTATCTCGGAACTTACGAAGCGTTGAATATATTTTCCTCTGAACGGTGCCTTGCATGTGCTATAGTGGTCTCAGCATTCCTTCCGATATACAATTGAACCCGCGCCGCCGTTACCACCGATGCCGCCTTGGAAGCCTGGAAGCATTCAACCCCGATTCGTAATACAGATACAATTGCTCACCACTGATGTCACGAAATCGCTTCACATGCTCTAAATCCATCGTCCTCGCCAGTCCCTCCATTACCGCCACGTCCGCCTCTACCACCTAGCAATATTGGGAGTTGGCGGTGGACGTTTACCAAGCGAATGTACGCGTACCCAGGAGAGTCGGCCTCATATCGTCCGTTTGGACATCTTGATGCAAGTGTTATCCTCCTCGAAATCGGTCCATTCGGAACTTGAATCAAATTACTGTGTTCAATACAACTGAATTTCGTCCGCTCCTACAATGCAAGCACCGTTTCACTCCTTCCCCCGTCCTCCTCGTCCTTATTATGATCACCCCTGGACTTGCCCAAATGCATGATAGGTCACCATAATCGCCCAAATACAGTTCTTTATAAGCGAGATTTAAACAATGGAGCTTTTGCAACGGAGGTAAGATTTTCCAAGGGCACCATCAAGATTTCAATCGCCCTCGTGAAACTACATGCCCGACGTGACTACGACTGGAGCGAGGAAAGCTGCTTACAATACCGAAATCGGCTCCTCTTACTCCCGTTCGGGTGGAACGATCACTGGATTCGTGCGTAACATGCTGATCACGGGAGCTTTTCCCGAACCACCTTTTCCACCGACTTCGATCCCTATCCCACCGGTTCCACCTGTTCCTCCTGATGACTGTAAGCCAGGCTGGGTCTACAAAAATTTCAAAGCTTACCGGAAACGTTGCCGATTTTCCAACGCTCGTTTGGGCTCATATCGAGCTTTGGCCCTTCGCCTTCACCACCCTCCCCGCCCATGCGGGCGCTTCCACCAGTCCCACCCAACCCTCCTTTAATATCCCCCATCTCAATTTGTCCTGAAATGAAGATGAGCTCGGGGCGTCACGGCAGTGGGGGCCACCTGCCCTGGGTCTCCAATTGCAAGAATTTGGATTCCTGATGTATGCCGTTGACGTGATATCATCCATCATATCAAGACTCGAGCTCACCTCAAGGTCGTGGAGAGACTTGAGAACCTCGTGAATGGTTACAAACTATTCAAGTGAGCAACAAAGAAGCTTCGACGCTACTATGGCGCACCGTTGAATCAGCAATCATCTTGGTGAGAGTCGTGTTGTGGATATTCGGTTCAGATATCTGTGTACTGCCAGAGTGGTGCGACCGACTCCAGTCTTGGCTATTCACGGCCGCAGCATGAGGAGTTTTGCGGAAAGATTTGGAGAGGCGCTTAAAGAACTGGTACATTGTCGTGCACCGGAGATGGGGTATGTGACAGTGTGGACACAAGAGAGAAAAAATGTGAACACTTGGCCTACATAAGCAAACCCTGGGGCTGCTGGGCAGCGCTGTCTAGCACTACAGCAGCGCTGTGCAGTGCTGTAGTGCGGTAGTGGGGGGTACCCTCTGTGCAGCACTGCGTAGTGCCATGTAGTGGACCCCCTTGCTGTGAAGTGCCGTGTAGTGGTCACGTGCATTACTGCGTCGGGTTAGGGTTGCTGTGCAGTGCTCTGTAGTGCTGTGTAGTACTCCGTAGCAAGCCGGTGGTGGACTCAATACCCCCCTGTAGAGAATATAGCGTAAGATACCTCAGTCGCACACAGTGGGAGCAAGACTGTATATATTACCTGTAGAGAATATAGCGTAAGATACTACAGGTAATGAGTAAGGAACAGTAAGTCGGAAGAAGTAGGTATGAGACTCACCCTCAGTCGCACGCAGTGGGAGCAAGACTGTATATATTACCTGTAGAGAATATAGCATAAGATACTACAGGTAATGAGTAAGTAACAGTAAGCTGGAAGAAGTAGGTATAAGACTCACCCTCAGTCGCACACAGTGGGAGCAAGACTGAGGGTCGTCAGGAGGAGTCTCCACCCTTTATACGGTGGACACGATCGATCGGTAGTTGCTGATAAATAAATGAAAGAAATAAAAGAGACCCGGAGAGGAACTCTATGCCAACATCCCAGAATGGAAGGTGTGCTTCACCACCCCCGAATAGTATCAAATGTCATGCTCAATGCTTTCATGAAAGTCAAGAAAATGGAATTGCATTGCTATTATGTACTACATGATCAACCTAATCATTTGCATCGCGAACAAATTTGGCGACACTTTACCTGGTCGAAAAAGTCAGTATGCCAAGCGGTGCAAGCAGTTTAGAACTCACCTTGTAATATGGGGAAAAACCAGCGCACACCGATCCTCCTGGCACCTGCACTTTTGCCTTCGCAAGTTCTGCGCGGAGATGCAGCGCACAACAGTCTACACAAGAGTCAGTCATGGCCAAGTTAATGAAAGCAGCACACTGTGGGGCGCGAACGACTGGAGGAATGAGGCGAAGACAAACATAAGTATAATGCTCAAGAGTAATCAGTGAAGAAATGGGCTGGACAGTTGTGCACACTAGTTCCGCTATTCCATGCCATCAACACGCAGATGGTCGTGATGCTTGATGTACATGTATACAGCACGTTGGGACGAGGTCATTTTCGTGGACTCCAGCTCTGCACGGGGAACCTGCTGAACCATTTCAGGTAAATGAAAAACGGCGAAGTCACTTGGTTGCACGGGAACGAGGTCTGATTAGTGCTGGCAAGGTTCGGTTCGATTCAGGTTCAGGGCACTTGCTCTGAACGCTGAACCTGAACCTGGTGTTCAGTTCGGGCCGATCCTGAACCCCGAACCTGAATGCGTGTTCAGGTTCGGTTCAGCGTTCAAACACGTTCGAACCTTGAAGGCATTCAGGGATCTCGGAGCACCTAAATTTGGTCCAGGAACATCCAAATCGTAATTTGGAGACCCACATATGTGTGTAAGTCCTTTGAATCAGTATTTGATGCTCTATAGGAGCACAGAAAAATTCACTCACTAATTCAACAATCCCGCATCATAAGATTTAGTTTGTGAAAATCCATATAGTTGCTGAATCTGCCCCACATAGACAGGGGAATGGCCCGGCCAAATATACATGATTGTGGCATAAGATGCGGGCAAAATACCGACAGAATTTCACGAAATCATCGGAAAAATACACTTTTATAACTCTCAGGTTCGGCGTTCGGTCCAGGTTCGAACGTGGGGCGCAAAGCGCAAACACCGAACGTGAACCTGGTGTTCGGTTCAGCCATTCGGTGAACCCTGAACCTGAACACCGTGTTCGGTTCGGTCCAGTTCAGGTTCAAACCGATTCCTGAACTGGACCTTGCCAGCACTAGGTCTGATCGGCGCCTCCCGTCGCGAGAGCTGTGAGAATTCAGTGGAGAACAATGTACATCTACGCAAGAGAACACATACTGGGCGTCGACATCTCGAACTTGAGTTCCGTCTCATCATCATCATCGTCTCGAAGCGCGGGGAGAACACTGCAATATCTTTCCATCACTAAAGAGAGCACAGAGAGAGAGAAAAAAAGTCTACACTGACAATCAGAGAGTGTGTTGTTAGCTTGATGGACCGTGAGTGGAGTGGAGGTATGCACAGAATCCATTAAGTAGCTTGATACAGACAGGAAAGGTGCGCACGAACCGAATCTCTCAGGGTTCCTCGCGAACTTGATTGCGGGTAAAGTGGGGGCACGTACAGAAACCGTTAGCACAACACAGACAGAAGGAAAGGAGGCACGCACACAGAAATATATGCTTTATAGGCACTCCTCGCATGGCTACCCGCAGCGCAGTCGGGGCAGCAGGCGTGCATGCCCCGGCCAAATACTTTATTAGCTCATCTTAAGTTCTGGTGGTCTAGACCGCCATGAACTTAAGAGTTCTGGCAGAACTTAAGTCTTGTCAGAGGACCCTACTAGCTAATTTACTGCACCTACAAGCAATATAATGAGCTTCATCAGAACTCAAGTTCTCAACTACAACTTAAGTTCTCGAACACTTAAGTTGTCGACTAAAACTTAAGTTCTCGAAGACTTAAGTTCAGGACTGGAAGCTCTGGCTACAAATGCATTTATTGATAAAACACGGTGGTGTACATGTCGGACAAGGTGGGGGAGGCTCTTGGAGGACACTGCAGAGGAGATGGAGGACTGCACAAGCGCGACGCGGCGCGCAGAGGATGGCGGTGTGAAATGTCAGTGTCGGGAAAATGACTACGGATAACAGATAACAAACAGACTTACCATACTGCTGTATACACGCGGATGGACGATGCTGTACGCCGAGTCATGGGGGCCGCACATCTGTTCAACGTCGCGACCCTCCAGATGGGTATGGCAGTGTCGACACGCCGGGGGAGATCCGAGATGGCGACGGTCACGGTCGTGAACCCGCACGACTTAGCGGAGGGGGGCGGGGGGTACAGTGGGCTCGTTCCCCGGTAAGGGAGTGGAATGGGATTTGGGAGGGTCGTCAGAGGTGGTGAAGGAGAAAGGACAAAGACAAGCCACCGCCTTGCCACCGTGACTGCCAAATATTTGTCCCAATGTCACTGGCACGTGCGGCTTGACTTGGCAAAATTTCGACTTCCTCTCTCCCTCTCCGACACCCTTCACCAGCACAACGACCAGATACAAGGCGAGCTACATCCTCCATCGTCCTCTTCTTTTTACTCTGCAGCTCATGCTCCACTTCAGTCCGCCAGCTTGTTGCCACGCCGCGGCTCATGTTACATGTACTTGCCACCCCGGGTCCGACGAGAGAGGTGGCAATACCAAAGCCTCACCATCTTCACTCCAATGCGTGTATATCGCGACACTTCTCCGCGCCTTCACAGGCTGTGCCCACAGAAGCTGTGGGACGCGTGCCACGATTTTAGATGCTTTGCCACCCCATGCCCGCCTCGTCCATGTCCGCGCCCATTTTGTCAACGCCCGCCTCGTCCACGCTTGCCTCTTCCGCGTCCACCCTCCCCTGCCTCATCGCTTCCGCGTTGCCCCGTTAATGCCCGCACCCGCCTCATCCGTGTCTGCACCCACGCTCGCTCCGGCCACCAGCCTGTGGGCAGCTGCAGCTACTACCCCTCACGTGCCACGCACCCGTGCTCGCCTCGTCCGCCATCACGTTCGTGTCCACTCGCGCCTCAATGCTCCTCCACAGCCGCCTCGTTCACACCATCGCCCACGCTCACGTTGTCCGTGTCCACACTCGCATAATTCAGTTGCGGGTGGGCGGAACATAAGTCATCGACGACAAGACTTAAGTTCTGCCTCTAGAACTTCAGTTCTAGAGGCGGAACTTAAGTTCACGTGGAGACTTGAGTTCTGGGGCAGAACTTCAGTGATCGGGGAGTACCCTATACATGCGAGCCATGTAAGTGCATAACACAGTTTTATCAATAAATGCATTTTTCGTTGAGAACTTGCAGTCATTGACTCGAGGGACTTAAGTTCTGATGACACTTATTATATAGTGCATAGTAGGGTAATTTGTGAAAACTTAAGTTCGCCCCGAACTTGTAAGTTCTTGGCGGTCTAGACCGCCAGAACTTAAGTTCGGCCGCTTGAGTTTCATCCCTGGCGCACGATGGTACAGATTTTGAGGGTGTGCAACTGGTGCATACAGGGTCGGCGTGGCTGAGAAGCATTCCTCGACTCGTGCATGCGATACCAACTAACAATTCAGTTCAGAGCTGAGGAAACGAGAATCGGACACAGTGGGGGCAGGAATCATCAGTGAGTTAGATAGAACAGATGTCCTCATTGCGCACTGGTTTCACCATCTTGATTCTTGAAGACGTGACTTGGACACGACACACAACTTGTGGCTGCAGCGACCGCAAGGAGAATCTAGCAACATGGTGGGACCGGATATCGAGTACAGTCGAGGGCACATCTTGTTTAGCGATATGCCAGACAGATTGTGCGGAGGCAGAGGTGGTGGGTCGAGAGAAAGAAAGTCGAACCATGACCAAATATTTGGTTTGTTCTATTCCCATCATGTCGGCTGCCCTCCGAAAACCTCCGACTCCGAACTACTCCGAGTCGCTCCGATTCGAATCGCAACCTCTTCTCTCGCTTCTCTTGCCTACGACATGGTCGGAAGGGCACTCTGCACCCCGCTCGCAACAATCCCCGGCGCCTCTTTGTCTGCACCGCACCCATCAGCCGCACCGGTGACGCCTCAGGAAGCGGATTGCTGCACACTTCTGCAAGTTCTTGAGCGTGCTGAAGCATGAACATAAGTGTGAGTGTGCTGGCCAAACATGGGGCGCCGCCTGAGGTGAATTACAATGCCCCAAGAAATTACGTACATTTTCTCTTGATTTCTTTCTTTAACTTGGCACTGACTGAGTCCTCACCATCCAGAACGTCGCCTCTCTGCATCCTCTGCGAGGTCAGCGGCACTGTGAGCTGGACCTTCTGCTAATGTTCTCAGCAGAGGCGTGCTAGTATGTGCCATTATATTTTGGAGTTCTTCTGATACTGACTGGCCAACTTGCAGCTCACTTGGCCATGCACAGCGGTGGGGCTTCCTGTCCATCCCCATGCCATCCATGGTCACGCCATTTTGACGAGGTTCTAGCCGAGAAACTTGCGGCCCTGCACCGCCCTTCAAGCATCGGCCCCATCGTAACTGACTGCCCGCTTCGACTACACACTTGGCAGCGGCGTGCTCATGGACATGGGCTATGTGTCTCCTCCTCCTTTCCTTGTGTCCTGCCCTGACGAGTCACTTCAGGCTACACCATCAATGCCATGTGCTTCTTTGCCTGTGCCGCTCCCACCACCGTGCAGTCTGCCATGCACATCCTCGCCGTGCCACAGGTCGACCACACCACCACTGCGACCTTCACGCTCCCGGGCGATGCAACTGGCACAATCCAGTGCAACTTTGGTGTCCCGCCCACGCTCGGGCTCAGCCTCCTTCCATGCATCCCCGAGCTGCACGTGGCCATATCCGCCCCAGGGACGATGGGACTGTGTGTGGGCAGCACACAATGGTGGGTGCGACTCAAACGCACTCCCTCACCCGCATCCGGCCTCTGTGTACTGCCCCTCAGGGCCAAGGGGTTGTGTATTCCGCCCGCGCCTTCGCGCCCATGGCGGCATGCATGCACAGAATAAGTCTCGTGTCATGTGCGCCGCACACACGTCTTCTGAATCCAAGAGTGTTCAGCATGGGCTCACGCTCATCTACCACGACATGTGATCCTCGTGATTTCGTGCGGAAGAGTCCTGCTGCAACCCAGGATGTGATTTGGAGGGCACATTGAGTCTAGTTGGAGCTTGTTACTATTGTATATCTGCTGCCATCCTGATTTTAGTCCCTAGCTTACTGATACGGACAACATGTAGTGTGAATACATGGCTTTTCTGGTATGAATAATAAATGAAATTGCACTGTGGCACCGGGCAGATGTCCATTTGTATTTGTAGGGTTAGGGTTAGTTGATTGTGTGAACCCTACACACGCGCTGGGGGTACAAAGGAGTCCGTAGAGAGTCTACACTATGAAGCACTCTGCGGTGACCCGGCTACTACGGAGCACTACGTAGTGGGCCTGCCACTACGCACCACTACTATCATTGGCCCCCCTTTGACAGTGCACCCCAATGTGGTAGTTCTAGTAATGACAAGCTCAGTTCTTCGCATTTTGGTCCAGTAAAAAGATATGAGGTGTGTCCATATTCTGCCCACGCTCTGGCAAATCTTGTACCCGTACTTGGTCTACAGCCAGTGCAATAAATCGAAAGGCTGATTTTGTGACACTTTGTGAACCTGCCAAATACAACCGAAACTCGCTACCACATGGTGTCCCACCCCCGGAACGTCAATATCTTTCCACTGAGGCAATTTAAAAACACGAAAATATTTGAGGGTGTAGAATATATGCTAAAGACCTTATCTTTACGTGCCAGAGAAATTCTACGTGAGGGAAAATATTATATCGACCGCCATCACTGCCGCTGTCAAAAGGGGGACAATGATAGTACACAGCGCAACGTAATGACGTTGGCTACTACCGGCACTACGGCACTACGGCAAAATCCCGGTTTTGCTGATGACTAGCTGTTGGAGTACACACATGTAAAGTGAGAGGACACGGCATTGTAGGTCCCTTCCGATTTAGACTAAGATTCCAGTGTCACAAATCCCTTGGCTAAGTTAATGCTGATCCATTCCGCGCGTTCCAAAGTCGCCTCGCGCCTGGCGTGCGAGCATCAAACCTTGATTTCAGCCAGGACTCAAGACAATCTCGCGGCGGCGATCAAGGTTCATCCGGGTGGTTCAAGGACGCCGCGTAAACACAATGTGACTGTGTGCGGTGGTCCTAGGGCTGCCCACCCATGACGGGCGCCGTCAGCGGGTTGCCGTCCCGGCCCGTCGGCCGAGTTGCCGATGAAATATGCATGCGGGATGGATACGGGACGGCAAAGTCGCCGTCTATGCCGTCAACGTGCGGCCAACGGCCGTTGACGGCCGCCTACGGGTTGGGTACGTATTTCACTCTTTGTGGTGTCGTGCCATAATTTCATCCAAAAGGATCACTAGTTGACTGGGGTTGAAAAGATCCCCACCCCAGCCCCACACAAGCCCTCACGATTTCTTTCCGCTCCACTAGGAGTCACGTGAATGAGTGCGGCTGATGTTTAACTAGCTTCAATTCATCCGCTTTCGCTCAAATTTGGGAAGAACGGTACTCGTAAGGGACTCTGCTGGGACGGCAGGCTGAGTCAGGCTGGACCTCCGAGAGCTATAACAAGGCTGTTGTCGCTCTGAAGGACATTGGTGTTATACGGTCGAGCACTGGCAGACAGGTCAAGTCTTGCTGGACCAGGGTGTGTGATTGAACTTCTTCTTCTATTTATTTCTGACAGCTGGTTACCAGTTGAAAGGGCGCTATAAAATCATGAAGGAGATGCTTGTCCTCTTGGGCTTTGGTTACGATGCCAAAACAAAGTCTGTTACGGCTACAGAAGAGGTCTGGGATGCCTATCTCGCTGTGAGTCTCCTTATTTCGCTTTTTCTCTCCCCTTCCATTGACAGGCTGGTTTAGAAAAAACCCAAGCTAACCTAAAGGTCACGGGAATTTGTTGCTCTCCGCCTTAGTCCGTCAAATTCCTCTAGGTGACTTCGAATCCTAATCGTTTTTCTTCTCCCCGACGGTCTCCTTCTGCGACTGTGTTTCTCGCTGGGATCATCCATTAATGTCTAGGTTCTGAATTCAAATCTGTATCTAGCTCTTCACGGCAGTTGACCAGACTCAAGAGCTAATGATTGACCGTAGACTCAATGAACATTAACCCTTGACAATCGTCTTCTGACCACGCTGGGAAGAATGAATATCGCCACGAATCCCTGAATTCTTTAGATGCCTCAAAACCTCTTGCATTTCACCTATTCTTGCGTGTTTATGTTGCTGCCAATGGGCTTGCCTACAGGCTTCCTGTCGGTCAAGATTGATCGGCACCAGCCAGTGCGGCCGATCTGGATCGCGGCAACGTCAGACTCTTGAATTAATATTGCCCCTGCATAGAACACATACCTTCTCACATTTGCCGGTCATTTCTATCGGGGCTCAGAAACGACGCATCAACGTCTCTTCAACGTCCACCAAGTTCTTATTCCCCTTCATCCTCGTCATAACATTCGGCTGCGGTGCCTAAATTGATCTCCACCGATTCCCATTCCACTGCCCCGGTGGGCTCAGCGTGCATGCATCGTGTTCCTGGCTGAAAATTTCTTTCTGTTAGGGATGTTCTTTCATTGCCGTTTAATAAATTGCGAAGTTGGCTGATCCCTAGCCATTGTCGCCGTTTTCCTTCGACCTTAATGTGCTCTGACCTTCGACTCTTTACGCCTGACTTGTCTATTCTTTCACATCTTTTAAACTTCGGTTCTCCTTCTGTGTCCCATTTTTGTGGTCCACATGACGATTTATCTGCGGTAGAACTCGACCTCTGTGCCTCTGACTCTCCTCGTGTCTGTCCCCAACAAGCAAGCTAGCTCAACTTCTCGAATTCTGACTACTCTCGCCATCTGATCCCGAGGTTCACTCGTTCACTGCACAACACTTTGCATTGCGCTGGTGCAATAAATACATCGCAACGCCCAGAGACTCTGTTCGGGAGCTTTGCGAAAGCACACAAAAATTTCTTTTTTTTAGAAATTGTTCCACTTCAACGGGAACATAAACACATGTATGGTGCCGAATATCACTCATCCAAATGTAATTCGCTGATCTTTGCTCCAGCTCTTCACATCAGACGCCTTACCTTTTCCCTTTTCTTTGGACTTTGAGCACGGGAATAAAACCGTATGACCGCCTGGATTGAAGCAGTACCGAGCGAGTCGGAATTAAATAGCAGTTAAAGCATCCAATCCACCGAACATGGGAACATAGAGGATTGAAAACAGGTGCAAGATATGTGAGGTATGGCTCAATGCTACTGTCACGCGCTACACACGCGGCGCGCGATGTACTGGGATGTACTACAGCCACAGTTTACTTTGAGATGCACAGCACTTCATATCAGTTGTATAATATGTTCTTTTCGATCAGACAGCTGGAATGCAGCCACACAGTCCGAAGGGTATAAAATCTAAAAGCTCCCTCACCTCCGCCCTTCGTTCACATTCTTCTTCACCGAGTAACTTGCATTCGTTTCACACTCTACTCTTTGAAAATAACTTGGTTCTTCCTTTGCTCCCACCTTTTTTCTCACTGGCACATCACCTCAAATGCAATTCTCCTTCGTTGCCATCCTCGCCATCCTCGCCGTAGGCACCGCTGCGGGTCCCGTCCCCCTTCTCCTTCACAACGAGACATGCAACATGGACAGTGTGTGCCCGCTCCTTCGTTCCCCCCTCCCTTCCTGCGCCATCTGATGTATCCACCCTCTGCCACAGCCTGCGTCCTTGACCTCGTGGGCACTGTCACCGCCTGTGGCCCTGCCATCGCCGAGAAGGGTGCCAACATTTTCGCAGACATCAGCTGTCTCGTCTCCGCTATCAAGGAGCTTGACAACATCCCCGACTCTTGCATCAGCTGCGTGGCCCAGTTCATCCCAGACGGCAATGTTAACCTGAACGCTGCTGTGATGGATATTGGCACTTTTGGGCCTTCGTTTTATATAATACTGGTCTTAAACCTCCTTATACTCTGGTAGCTAGTATTAATGTAGTATTTTATTATTTTCAACTGTAGGGGCACACTTCACATGGCATGAGTGCCATCAATCGAGATTCTCACTGAACGAGGCTCGTACATGGTCGAGTGTAAGATGCAGCGGTTGAACACACCCGAAATGCGGCATCCAGCGTTCAAGTGCAGCACTAGTGCCTCATTTCGATGAAGTGCAGCACAAATCAATGTGCCGCAGACTCAGATGTGCACCATGCAGCGCGCTGTTTTATGTGTCCAAAATGCACATTTAATTCCGCAGGCAACATATAACCCAAAATTGCATTTTTAGCCCTTTCAAATGAAATCCCAGACAAAGTTAAACCAACTACCTGATTTGCGCGGATTTGGGGAATCGCGCAATTTCTGAGCGTGAAATCTGTGCAAAGTCGGCATGTTCGAACCCCGGGAAACGTCCGAGCCTTAAAGACGGCAGCTCAAGAAACCACGCAAAGGCGGGAGGTTTTTTTTTTTGTTGTGTTTTTTTCTTGCTTGCTTGCTTTGTTTCTTTTTGTTTTCTTTGCAAAGTCGGACACAATAGGGGAAGTCAAAGTTGACGCGGCGGGACCGATTACAGAGCGATTCTGATGTCAATTCTGAATAGATTCTCAGCGGATAATGATCTTTTGAGATATCACGCACCTGTGGTTAGAGATGTGCTGTGATGTATCATATGGGCTCAGCTTAGAGATCTGCATGATGCATCACACCAGGTTGACCCTATATCCAATAGGTCCTCCTGATCGGGTTCCTCCGGCTGATTGATTTCTTGGGCCATCATTGTTGCGGCAGCGCGTGGCGCATCCGCCAGTGATGGCGGCCAGCTGACACATGTTCGGATGCCATCACGGCCAACCAACGGCCAACAGCTCGTTTCCGCCCAAACTGTGCTCTGCTCCATCCCTCCTTTCGCTATACGCAGGACAACAAAGGTCAAGACAACCAAGGTATACATGCATCTCCTTACTATGTGAGACCCGTATCCCCGTGGGCGTCCTCGAGAAAGCTCGGAAGGCTCCCCCTACCCCCCTCCTGCAGTCTCCTGCTCATACCCTTCGCAAAGCGCACCTCGATTCACGCACTAACCTCGCAGTCGCTCCTGGACGCTTCGTCCCCCAAGTAGTCCATATGCGCCTCGACGTCTCCCCCCTTTGTGTAGCTCTCAGTGTGCAGGAGCCCATCACCGACTACACCGCTCCCTACGCTTCGTCCACCTCTTCGCCGGCCCCCTGGAAGACTACGACGACGATGACATCGAGGACGCCAACGGCATGGAGCTCAACTCCTCCCCGTAGACTGCTGTCTGCGAGGGCTCACCCTTCTCCGTCGCGCACCCTGCCCTCAAGGATGTTCTCTTCGTCGCAGAGCCTGTCGTGAGCCTGCAGACGACCACGCACGACGAACCCTTCACTGTCCTTGTCCTCGGCGGTCCCCTGCGCCCCCGGGGCTACGTCAAGAATACCTTCGTCGGCAGCGACCAAGCCCAAGGTCCTCGGCAAGGAGAACTCCCGTAGCACTCGCACCCCTCGTCTTGCTCTCCGATCCGCGTGACGTCGAGGACCTCGCCCTGCGGCTTTAAAGTTGTTGGTACCGTTAATCAGGATTGGAGATGACAGTGAAAGAGCCGTCGGACGCACGTAGCATGGTATCGAATCCTCGTAATCCCACCAACTCTTCCCCAGCCTCACCCCGGCCGATATCGGGGGTGCAGCATGTACCCCTGCTCCGCCAGAAATGGCTGTTAATGTGCCCACTCGCGCGCTCCCTCCAGCAGGGTGGTTGCGTCCGATTCGCCGGCAGACATGAGGTGTGAGGATAGGAGCCCTCGCAAAGTTTTATCTCAGATCGGTGGCGGATAAGATAGGGGCTTGCTGCCAGCGCGTTACCACTATCTCCCACGGTTAAATATGGAATCCCACATACTCCCGAAAGGCGCCACGATTTTATCACAAGTAGATCTGCCAAATTGGAATGTTTGTATCGGCGTCCAAGTCCTCGTGGCGCGGGATATTCCTACGCGCATCACACAGCGCGCCTCAGTTCAAATGGGTATTCAAGTATGCGGACCGAGGCGTGTATGTCACCTACGCGAGACGGCAGATGGAGAACTTACAGCAGATGACAGCAACAATCCCCACTATCCACTTCTCGCTGTTGACGTCCCGCTGCACAGCCCACGCATAGGGCCGGCCGATTAATTTTTGTATTTTAGGGTGCTGATTTTTATACTCGAGGGTGGGCCAATTCATCAGACGGAATATCCCCGCCGTGTGTACTAGAGATGATTGTGTAATGTGATCCGCCGTACGCCAAAAAAAGAAGTTTGGCATCTGCCGTACACCAAAACAAGGAAGATTGGGATCAGGGTGGGCTGGACCTTACCAGTGAATCCAAAAAATAATGATTCTGAACGTCAGCGGATGAGTATTCACACAATTAATGTGCGCTTGACCATCTTCCCACGGTTCAAATTGAATCACCACGTAGTAGCGATATCCCCGGCGGGTTGGTACATATCTTCCTCCTGCTCAGTCTAAATCATCGACTCCCGACTCTAAGCTACAGTGAACGGATGTCCTCGCATTCTGGTTGAATATTAAGGTCAAGTTCAAGTTGAATTTGCGGGCCGGGCATCTCGGGGTTCAACTTTCAACTTGCCGCGTGGGGTCCGATTAAGAATAATATTGCAGAGGCTTCAGCTGGAGTTCAGGGTGACTTAAATTGCGATGACATTCAATGTACTCCAGGGTATGCCGCCCCGGATTTTTAACTGCGAGCCGACGATAAGAAAAGATGCTGTACCTGGAGAATGAAAAAAAGGCGCGCAAGCATCTGTCATCCCCGCGCGTCGCGGCCTCCACAGTCCACACCGCATGCCAGTGTGTCCTCATCACGCAGCAGCACGCAGCCCTGCATTTAAATTGATATTGAATTTGATGGGACAGAGATGGAGACAAGGATCACTGACACCCAGCGTGCTGTCGGTGGTGTCAAAATCTGTAAATGTGCGGAAGGCGCGTTAACCTCAGTCTCCCGTTTTGTGGGATAAAAGACTATATTAAGTACCTGTAAATGTGCGGAAGGCGCGTTAACTACAGATAAGTAAGTAAGGTAAATAAGTTAGATACATGGAGTACTCACCCTCAGTCTCCCGCTTTGTGGGATAAAAGACTGAGGATGTGAGCCGTAGATAGTCGTGTATATATACTATTGTACCAGATGACCGACAAGAATCTGACACGGAATTTGATCCCGGGCCGGAGGCCGGGGCGGGCTGAATACTTCATTTCTTGACAGGTGAGTCCCTGTGGGTCCGTCCGATTCTATGCCTTATAAGTGTTCTATTGGTGGTGGTAGGAGAATTCTGATTGGGATGGGAGGTCTGATGTGTGTTCACATCTCCATTTGTACCCCTTTCCTTTCTGCCGGTTTTTTTTTTGCATGCAGGGCGGGGTGATATGCATCCCGGACCAGAACTAGTAGGACACAAGGGTGGTGGATGTTGCACACGGATCAGATACATACATTAGTATTCGTATTCTCGGGGCAGTTCAACTTGCAATTAAATAATGTCAAGTAATGTTAATGCTGGGCGGGGTCGGACTACTATCCACCATCCATTCCGGTTTGAACTTCCAGAACCTACTCATGATCATCATCTTACTCAATGTCGTCGTTCATGCTTAAAATGAGGGTTTATTGTGATTTCCCGGAGCTGTAGAAGAGGTTGGCAGCTCGAGACTAGACCCACATAAAATAGCAAACAATATAGTATTCGCGAGTCTCTGTGTACTACGTGCCCCCGCCCCACCTGCTATCAATATTTGCATCGCGCACTCCTTCCCTACGCTAGGCCAGCAACACAAGATAAATCAGTGGTGCGAACACTAATTTAAATGAGAGCCACCGACCTGTTTGAGTGCTGCCAAGCACTGGAAGATGATTTGCCGGTTCTCCACAAATACCATTCCATCCGACATATACCTGTGCAACCTGGGGGTAGGAGGGATGAGTTAGTAACAACAGTAGTATGTGGAGGATGCTTTCCCGACTGCGTCGACCAGCCCTTCAGAGACGGGGATCTTGTAGAATGTAGATGCACGAAACCAGCGAAGCCCTTGGTGGACACGGGGGTTAATCCAAGAGCCCGAGGGCGTCTGTTGTTTTCGTAGTGGGCGGCAATGGCTTCCCCGATGAGTCGAGGTTCCGCTTCGACCGGCGACATGTTGCGCTGATGATACGCATCAGTTGTTTGTCTTTCATAGAGATGAATCAAATATTTGGACGAGCAAAATATAATCCTCGTCGTTCATTATTACCACGTCGGGTATCGCATTGACCTGCTGACCACACATGAAGAAGTCGATCTCCAGGCGCCGATGCACGACGCGCCCAGGCTTGTTGTAGTCCGACATTTGTAAAAGAAAGGCGGCAAAGTTGTCAACGGCGCTGTCTGAAGAAGGACCATATGGAAAGCGGCAAGCGGCATCCTCCAGCCAGGTATCGAAAAAAGAGCTGATTGACCTTCGAGGTCGTTCCGGCAGGCCGCGTAACGTTTAGACAGGATGAGCCAGCAACACAGGGTCCGTCTGCGGATCAGGTAAAGGGTCTCCAAAGAAAGAAGTGGGGTCGAGGGGTTGAATCGTGATCCGCAACTCGTTGAATGTCCAGTCATCACTGGAATTGGCACTGTTGGCAGAGAGGTCCATGGAGAGGAAGGTGAAACTCCGGTGATAAGCCGTGTACAAACCACAGGTGTATTTTCGCATTTCGCGTCTTTATACTTATAAAGCACGCTCTCTCTATTCTATAAGAGGCTATCGGGAGCTCCGAACGAGTAGCTTAACAGTCACATAGCTTAGGTTCTCTATTGGCATGATCCTATGGCGGTACCTCGACTTGGGGCCAAAGTACGACTTACCGAGAACAGGACTAACTACCTTATATCAGTACCCGTGTGCGTACGGATGAGCTGAGTGCTAGACTAGTATCAAGGAGATGGGAAGGAATACATGACATCGCATGCAGGCGACTGGGGCCTTCCAAAGCGGCCGACTTCGAGATTGTTTACCATTGTGTCTCTTATCGAGAACAGCGCGACAAGTCACATGATGGGTCCAGACCCTTGGATGGGGCGAGACTTCTGTAAATAGACACGGACGAAGTGAGTTGCCGACGGCCGAGCGTGCCTACGCATCAGAATAGCTGTGCCGGTTAAACATCGAATCGCGATGGCACCGGCACTTACCGAGACAAGTGGAACTTTGGTCTATCACAACAACCAGACTAGCTACGGACACGGGGAAGGTGTCCACAGGTAGCCATATCATAGACGATGAAGACTGACGCTCGGGACGAGCACTAGACGAAGAAGACACCAGCTCGGAAGCTTCCCTTCGATTAACCAATAACTCTCAAACCGATTGAGTACCAAGGAGAGCTCTGACTCATAGAGCCGGCGCGTGGCCAATAGGAGTCAGGGGATTCCCTAAGATCGTCCCGCGGCTCCACGCCGGGACGGAGTGCTTTCCGAGGTGTAGTAATAGATGTGTTGTAAAGTCGAGATCCCAGTAGTATAAAAGCACGTAGTTTAGAGAGGTTCTGGAGCAGACTGCCCGACGGTTTTTGTGTACAACTCGCGTGCACGACATCGTTTGGTTTACCTTGTTCACAGGCACATCGGTGCTGTGGCTAGGATTAGTCTTTGACTCTTCTGGAGCAGACTGCCTTGGGGTTTCGCGCACAACGGTGCAGTGACATCACTCGGTTTACCTTGTTCACATACGCAACGGCGTTGTGGCTCGGAGTTGTCGTTTAGCTCTAAGACCCAAGTGACCGTTATCTCGAACCGAGTACTGTACCTTTGGCAAACGATTGGATTGGATTGGATTGTATCTGTGATTGACTGTGTGACTGAATTGTGAATTGTGTGGACTCTGTCCAGCACTGCGGGTCGTATTGTGTGTGTTTTGTGTTCTGTGATTTGTGTTCTGTGTTGTGTTATATACTGCGGTCCTGCAGGAGTGTATCGTGTCCCAAACCTGGAGAAATCCAACAAACCCGTCTTAATTGACATAAACTCGCCGGCTACTGGCCGTTATTGCCTTAAAAACCCACGAACCCACCGCTTGTACGAAGTCTCGAACATAGCGCGTATTGCTCGACTTTGGTTTCACAACCCTTGTCTATCCCACTCCCCTGTTCTCTGAACAGTAAGCGATCTATTGACCTAATACTTGGTCTTTACCCCCGAACACCCGCGATTATCATTACTCATAAAGAGGAGGAGTTGTTGTTTGATTGATTGTTTAGTTGGTTATATTGGTTTAGACCTTTATCTCGGCTTCATAGTTATCGTTCCACCGCACCCCGAGTACCATCGTATCACCGGCACGTGCTGATGTATTGGAAATTCCCGCCGCTACATGTCAGCATGGAAATGCTCAGCAAAATTTGGACTGAATGAAGATTCAAGATGCACAGATAGCAGTCTGGAGTTTACCACGCGCCCGGTGTTACGAGCTCGACCTTAATACATAATCGTTGTAGTTTGAATCCCATCGAAGGCCTTCCCGCTTCAATCTGACTACGACGGACAAGGCTTAAGAGGCCAAGTTGCCTGAATTGGGATTCCTATGAACTGTGCCTCTTCAGAATTGTCGTGTATCCCATTCTCGAAGAGAAATGAAACACCGCCGTTTTCACCTGGCCCCCCTATCAAAATTCGGCATCGCGATTGCGCGGTCCGGGTAAGGGAAATAACCGGAAAAGCTGCTGATTTGGGTGTCCTGGTCGAAAAATCCAGCATAGAATGCCGAAAGACACGTCGTAACCGTTGTTAAAAGCTCGAGAAATTTCAGATTACATAACAAGGTCGAGCTCGGATCAAACACCTCGGGTAATCGATAATCTTAATCTGTTGGCATTCCGGTTAGCGGAACCCGGATTCCGTGCCGAAAACGTGACTGCGCGTGCCGTTCCCACGGCCCAAATTGGGGGGGCAAGGTGATTTCTGCGCAACTGAGCGTCGGAATAAGGATTTGCGGTCTTGTGAGCAAGTTTTACACCAGATATATTACGTCTGGAGGTCAGATTTAATTTATTTCATCGTTCAAATGGGGCTTTCCATATATTAAGGAACTGGAGCGCAAGCGTGCGCACCGGGCGGGGAAGGAGCGCGAGCTGGCTGAACCGGCACAGGACGTGATGGATGTCGAGACACACTCAGCGGAGTTCGAGGCAAGCAGCGTCGAGCAGAGCTCGGCGCTGGTGGCGGTGACGGCACAGACCAGTGAGGAGAAACCCGGCTCACTCATGTATGCCAGCATCGCTGAACAGATCAACACAGAGGGGTTTCCCGGCGGGGTCATTACGCTGGAAATGAAGCAGCAAGCAGCCGCCGAATTCGCGCAGCAATGCCCACGCTGTTGAAGCGATGGCCGGGTCACCTGGACCGGCCTAAACCTACCTTCGACTCAATCGGGTTCGAGGCGCCGTCACGGCAATCGCCCGCCGATCTCGAAGGTGTGGATAAGCGTGGAATGCCACTGACGGCAGTGGCATGGGAGTATCAGTTTTTGTCGTCAAACAAACGACACATCTGGGTATACTTCTTCCGTGCATTCGTGCTATGGGCTTATGGACGCAGTATACTGGAGGCGATGCGGTCCCCAGCACACACACATGCTGTGGCAAACTACAGGATGCCAGACTGGTTCGCCGACACCCTGGCTGTGATAGGCCGACAGCAGCAGACAAATATTCAGTGGTTAGCGACATGCAGAAACCACAGTCAAGCGGACTTGGAGTTCGATGTGCAGGGACTAGCGGAGTTCCTGCAATACACCGAGCAGTCGATTCGAGGATGTCAATTCGTCAACAATGCATGGACGCTGCGTCTGCGTAACGTGAGGGGCGCTATGCTCTTTGAAGTGCTGAATGTGGAACGGCTCGGCAAGAAGGAATTCGCACCCGCACACGAACACGTGGCGCGCATCAGGTTCGAGAAGATGCTGATCACATTGCTGGTCACGCCCAACACATATATGGAGGCGGTGAAGGATCAGGACCTGATGGTTGCTGATGAGTTCGTTCCCAAGGCCTGTTCACGCGAGCGGGCCACCATGATCAGCATGGAAGAATTAGTGGCAGAAATGGCTGCTAATGGCATCACAGTCGAGCTGGTCGACGATGCCTGGGTGTTCACGTGCGACTGGGTGAAAGAAGTAGCGGAGACGTCTCCGCTACCTACGGGATGGACGGTCAGTGAGGCTAACGAGCTTCTAGCCCGGTCAAACAATGTACCAGACCCAAGCGGATTCGACGACGTGAACACATTGTGGCCGCGTCATCCGTCGCTGCCATGGTCCTCCAAGGCAGAGCAGATATTGCTGTACGAGGTGTCCGGCTGGCACAGCCCGTACACCACTGGGATGAAGCGCGAAGCTAAATCCCAGATTCAGGTGATCATCGAGCGCGCGGGCACGTGACGTCCCCCCGCATCACCCTCATAACCCAGAATACCTCGCGCTGAACAATCACTGGACCACTCGGACCAAGGAACTCAATAACCCAATGGCTCGCAGTCACCCATTGGCAAGTGTCACGCGCGCGGCGCGTTAGGCGTCAGAGGCTCAGGTGTCGCAAGAGGTGTCACCAGCGCTACTGAAGCGGATGGCATCTACCATGGTGGTGAAACGCGTGCACGCGCCAGTAATCAGTCTGCCCGTCGCATCGACATCGCGCTTGCCCAGCGTTCCCGTGTCTGACTCCGCGATGGAGTTGGATATTCACACCGGCACAGACCCTGATGCCGGTGAAGATCATACTATGCTGCAGTACGACGAGGCGCTGCGTGAGGAGGGTCCCGCACCAATGTAAACGCTGGAACATTGAACGTTCCAGCCAGATATATATATTTCTTGCGTTGTAACTACAGCGTGATCATGTACTTAATTTCAGTGAATGTATAGCATTGCTGTACGCGTACGAGGAAGACCGTGGCTCGGTCTTGAGAGGGAGAGTGTTAGGGATCGCTCCTGGCGCCGTTTGCATAAGTAATATATATGAGTACTAATTGTACTTGTATTTTGTTGTTAGGATCAGTGGACACTGATCCCTGTATATAAGTGTATTTAGATTAGATAAGCGAGGTCGAACCTCTTACTTGTACTCTATACCTTGTGGTCAATACCACCTGATAATACCACCAAACCCCTCATATTAGAGAGTATGATATGTATGCCTCCCACCTCTAATATGAGGCAACTAAGACTTCCACGAGTACTGTGAATACCCTAAAAGCTCCTTGCCACCATTTCCACGGAAACAGCCTAAAAACCGCCCCGGCAGGGAAAAATTGACATTTTACCACCATTTCCACCGGTTTTGAAGCCTTTTTCCTGCATCCATTAGATTTCTTAAAATAGTCAGTAAACTTTGTGACTCTCTAGTTCCATGACTTCCATGGATAAATGTGCAGAGTTTTGTGACCTCATTAGGTTCCACTGTTTCCACGGGTTGATTTCCGAGGGTCAGTAAATTTTGTGACCCTTGTTAGCGTTCCACTGGTTCCACGGGTTGATTTCCGAGGGTCAGTAAATTTTGTGACCCTCGTTAGCGTTCCACTGTTTCCACGGGTTGATTTCCGAGGGTCAGTAGATTTTGTGACCTTCGTTAGTGTTCCACTGTTTCCACGACTCAATTTCCGAGGGTCAGTAGATTTTGTGACCCTCGTTAGTGTTCCACTGTTTCCACGACTCGATTTCCGAGGGTCAGTAGATTTTGTGACCCTCGTTAGTGTTCCACTGTTTCCACGACTCGATTTCCGAGGGTCAGTAAATTTTGTGACCCTCTTTACCCTTCCATCATTTCCACGAGTCAATTTCCGAGGGTCAATAAAGTTTGTGACCCTTGTTACTATTCCATCATTTCCATGACACATCTTCAGACTTGATGATGCAGGCCACTCAATTCCACTATTTCCACAATCCCCAATCCTTATCAAATATCAAAGAAATCAAGAAAATAATTCGTTCATTGCAACTGGTAGAGAGATACAAAAAAAAGCGCGGGTCTAGTCATATGGCGGGGTCAACATTCAGAGGGAAAAAAACGCGGGCGCAGCCGTGAGCGATGAGCCGAAGAGACCAGCGACAAGGACACTAATCGGTGTCATCACTGTCGCTGGATTCATATTCATCATCGTCGTTGATGACAGCGAGCTTCAGCGGCTTGGATGGGCCGGCGACAGCGCTCTTGGAGGTTGTGATGCGTCACGGTTCGCGGGGCTTCGCCGTGGCTGAAGGTTGGTCTCGCGACAGAGCAGCCGCCTTTAGGGGTGGCGCTGAGTCGCGAGAATGCCGCTAGACGGGGGCCGCCGACTCTGGCGCCCGCCGTTGCTGTAACCCTGCTACGAGGGTCCCGATGACCCGAGGAAGGGCCCTGTAACCCTGGGGAGGGGAGCCTGTGTCGCTGGCTCGGCGCCCTTGAGGTGGCAGGGGTGATCCCTCGTAGTCGTCGTTCACGCCGTGGTAGAGCAGAGTAAAGTTAGATTATATTAGGTAATATGTACACGTGACTACACCACGGCGTGAAGTACAAGTAAAAGTAAAAGTAAGTAAGTACATTATAAACGAACGGCACTAGGCCGTGTATAACAAAGTAAGTGGGCGTCACAGTGCCCCCCACACGGACGGTGCCCTCGTTTGTTCAGTGCAGCCGGGAGGGCCCAGCGATTGGCGCGATGTCGTCGTCGTCGTCACCCTCATGCGACCACCCCGCTGCGCCGTCGATTTCCTCCATTTCCCGCGCCTCCTCTTCAGCGACAACCGCAAGGGTCGGAATCCAAGACAACAGGGATGCGTCACCCGTTGCCTCCGCTTGCGCTGCGAGAGCCTCCGCCTCCTCCCTGCGCTTTTCGCGCGCGGCCTGTTGCTCCTTGACTAAGCGCCCCGCGCGGACCCCGCGCCGCTTGCGCTTGGACGGCAATGCCGCAGGCGAAGGCAAGGCCGAGGCCGAGGAGGAGGCAGTCGGCGTCTGAACAGCGGCCCTCTTCTGGCGCTTCGGCGGCGGCTCCTCCGGCTCCGAGATCCGACTGGCCAAGGGTGGCGCGGAGCATGCCATCCTCTGCGCTAGGGAAGTCGGCGGTGGCAGGGGCGAGTAGGGAGGGTCTGAGAGGCGATCCGCGAGCGGCGCCGGCGGGGGGTCCGTGAGCCGCTTCTCCAGGGATAGCTTGGCCAGGAAGGACTCGGCGCCCCTCAGCATGGCGCGCGGCGCCCGTGGCGCTTGCGGCGGCCCTGAGTTCATGGCGGAGGTGACGGGGGCGGATGGCGCGGCGGCGGCGACGGGGGCTGGCGGCGTGGCAGTGGCGACGGGGGTGGGTGGCGGGACTTCGGCGGCGCTCACAAGAGGGCCAGCGGGCGGAGACGGGGAGCGCGGCGCGACCGCGGAGACCAGCGGCGACGCGGGAGGGGTTTTTTCGGGGAGAGGGGGCGCCATCTCTATGTCCTCGGTCTCTAAGCTCCACAGGTCGCGGCTGTAGGTTGCGGCCTCATGGAATTCGCTGTCGGACGAGAAGGAGGCGTCCTCCGTGCGACCTATCCGAGATATCGCGCCAAGCGCCCTCAACCCCTCCGAAGCCGTCTCGAAACGAATCCACATCCTGCCCTGCCCGTTGACGATGGCTAGGGGGGCTGCGCGCGCCTGCGAGAACGCGTCCGTGGCGAGGTGGCGGAACATTATCGCGCTTACGGAGGAATCAATCCCGCGCGCCACGACAACGTTCGAAGGTCGATCGCTCGCTGCAGGTTCGTCGACGTCCATGCCGCCGCCATGCTCATCCTCCTCATCTGAGGCCTTTGCCTTGCCCTTGCCTTTGTCTCCGCTCCCGCCTTCCTCCGCTTCCGGACTCGGGGACCGATGCAGCTCCTCCTCCGCCTCCTCGGCCTTGACCTGGCCGTAACGGCAGCGAGGGAGATGCGATGGTGCAGGCACTGGGGCCTCTCGACCCGAGTCGAGGGGGCGAGGCTCCATCGTCTTGTACATCCAGGACGAGGCCTTCTTGGGGATGCCGTCGCGTCCGTCATCGTAAATGAACGGGAAGCGGGGAACGGGAACTCCGAAGCGGTCCGGGTCGACGACGCCCTCCGGGATCACGAAGTCGCCGAGGAAGAGACGCCGTTTGTTCTCCCGGTCGTACCACTCGTCCCCATCCACGTCCTTGCGTTGCCCTCGGCTAACCCAGGACTGCACCGCGGCCCAAAAATCCAGCTCCCACTTCTCCCATTTCCCTTTCTTAGATGGGGGAGGGTGCACTTTGGGAGGCACGATCCAGTCGACGTGGTCAGGATGCACGATCTGGTAGATCAACCCCCGGGCCGCGTATTTGTCATGGTCTGCGGCCACTACAATGGGAGAGGAGGACGAGCCCGAACCAGACGCAGCAGCCCTGTCGGGCGCTCGCGCTGGACGAGCATCGGAAGCGGGAGGAGGGAGCATTGGGTAGGAGGGTATCGGAAGCGCCTGGGGCGCGACTTGACGATGGGGTGGGAGCCTAGGACGAGGAGACGAGACTCCGGCGGCATAGTAGCCGAAGCTCACAGGAGGGGTGAGCGAAAGGTGGGGAAGGGACAGGAGATAGAGAGAGGAGGAACACCTCTCATTTACTGCTAAAGCGTTTGGCGCATCCGCCCTCCCGTCGTTCCAGCGGCGCACGAGAGCGTCGAGACGGCCGGGCTCGGCGCGAGCTTGTCGCTGGTAAGGGTTCCTGTCGCTCAGCGACTCCGCCAGTTCGGTGCCTTCGACGAAGTTCGGGAAGACGGGGCCTGGTGCGATCTCGTTGGCGGCGATCTGCGCGGAAGAGTACTCGTGTACTATGAAGCATGGTATGCCCCCGCCATATAGTGTAGCACTGTCTCTTCGTCCAAGCCGTTGATCCATAACCCCATGTATTCGTCCCGAGCGAGGGGCATGTCCATCCGCCTCAACCCTGACAAGGTCAGCCCGGCGTGGCGCTCTCGTTCCTCCATCCAGGCTATCCACGCCTCTCTTTCCCTCAGACCCCTTTGCACAGCTACGCCCAAATCCACGGCTTCATCCCAGTTTCGGATGCCTAGGAGCCGCGTGACGCTCCGGTCCGAAGCGTACGCGGGGCGATCTCTCCAAGTCACCGAGTTCTCGCGGAAGCGGCCACGCATCGCCCTCATCCGTTGGTCGAGTTCGCGCGTGAGCGCGCCCAATCGGTCAACGAAGACAGGGTCGAGGAAGCCGGAGTTGCCCGGGCGCGACCCGCGGATCCAATGCTGCGTTAAGGGTGCGAACACGCAATAGGCCGGGTCCTCCGCAGGCACCATTGACGCGCGACGCACGAAGGGCCAGTGCGCGGTATCCGAGCGATAGTATTGGGGAGCGTGCAGGCAGTCGTGTCGCCCGTTGTGGCCGTCGTACCTGTGCTCCGCTCGAGCGTCAGGAGGGGATTGGGGTCGGTAGTCGGCACTGCGCGTTCCGGGCAGAAAGGGATGCTGAAGCGAGTTGTTGGACCAGAGCTCGAAGACGCGATCTTCGATTCGGACGATGCGGGAGGAGACGTGTGGGAGGTGTCGGAGGTCGAAAAGCATTGCAGTGTAGATGCCAGGGACGTCGAAATACCCAGCGAGGCAGGCGGACCGTTCGTACGAAAAACGAGCGCCGCAGTCGAGAGCGAGAGCGGGATTCGTGGGCGTCATGTCGTCGGGATTGGAGGGGGAAAAGGAGTAAGGAAGTATCAGGTCGTTAGCTCCAGCCAACGACGAAACGCAGCGAGTGAATCGCGCAGAGTCGCCGAAGGGTACGACGAAGCGCAGCGTATAATACGCGCAGAGTCGTCGTGGTGTGAGAGAGCGAGTGAAAACTTCAAGGCTGCCGGATCTTTCCGCAGCATCCCGTGACTCGAGTGACGGAGCCGGCCGAGCTGTGATCCCACGCCCCTAACTAAGCCCGTGCGTCCGGAGGTACTCGCGCTTGAGGAGGGGCGCGTTCCTCAAGTCGTATTCAGACACCCAGGTATCGTCGCTCGGCTCGTACCCTTCCCACCGTACCCGGAACATTCGCCGATTCCCATCTTTCCGAGTACGAATAGCGTGGCCTAATATGGCTTCAACAACGTATTCCTCCGAGGCTTGAAGGTAGTCTCACGTCTCGGGGAGAATGGTCCGTTCTCCGAGCGCAGGGTCTGGGAGATGATACTTGCGTAGGTGAGCGAGGTTAAACACCGGGTGCATGGGATAGGTGTCGGGCAGGCGGAGGCGGTACACGACAGGATTGATTTTCTCGAGGACTTCGAAAGGCCCGATGGTCCTCTGTACTAGCTTGCGACCCGTGCCCTTCACGTCGACTAGTTCGAGAGTGTGAGGGTTGACCAATACAAAGTCCCCTTCCTCAATATTCTCCACAGGACGCCTGCCTTTGTTGTAGGCGCGAGCCTGTCTTTCCTGAGCCATCACGACCACATCACGCGCAGCTTGGCGGTGACTTTCTAACGCCTCAATGAACGTTTCGCCTTTCTGGCTGGGAAGAAAGGGACGGGCAACCGGATCTCCCGTGGGATTAAGCAAGCCGGCCGCTCCTCGAGGCTGATAACCCATGAGAAGGAAGTTGGGGGTATAGCCCGTAGAGGCGTGCACATTGGAGTTATAGGCGAAGTTAATTTCGCCTAGCCATAGCGCCCAAGAAGCACGATCTGCAGCGACGTAAGCGCGCAACATCTGCTCTATCGTGGCGTTGAGTATCTCCGTTTGTCCGTCCGTCTGCGGGTGGTGTGCTGAAGAGAGCGCCATAACGCTGCCGTACTGCAGGACTACCGACTTCCAGAAGGCGGTCGCCCAGCGCTTGTCCCGGTCCGCGATAATGCGCTCAGGCATTCCGTAGACGTTGACGACGCGGTCGACAAAGAATTTGGCAAACCCTTTTTGAGAAAGGTTGGTATGCGTCGGAATCATAATGCCGAAACGTGATAATTTATCCACGATCACTAGGATTGCGGTGAACCTCTCCTTGCCAGAAGGAGGGAGGCCGGTGATCAGGTCTAGGGAGACGGTGGCGAAAGGGCGAGCGGGTATGTGCGCGGGACGAAGACCGCCCATTTTGCGTCGGTGGTCCGTTTTAATCTTCTGGCATACGTCGCACGTTTCGGCGAACTCGTTCGCGTCTTTACGCATCGACGGCCAGAAGAACAGCTCCTTCAATCTCGCGAGGAACTTGAGAGGCCCTGCGTGCGCGCTCTCATGGGGAGATTCATGGATCCACTTGAGGACGAACTGCACTTTGTTTCTGGGCACGCACAGACGGGAGTTCCAGTCCGCGTCGATGAAATAGAGGAGACCGTCACGCCCCTTCTGAAAGCGAGAAGGTGTGAGTACCAGCTCCGGGTTGGGAGCTTCCTCCACGTAGCGGTCCTTAAAATACGAGTCCTCCGCGTACCCGCCAGCGAAACTCGAGGCGACTTCGGGTGAAATAGAGACGAGGAGATGAGCTCGGGTGTTCCAGTCGTCGACGTGATCTAGCTCAGGGTCTAGGGCTTTGACCCCGACCGGGTAAGTCCAGTGGTCACCCGCGGGGAAGGGGAAGTCATCCGAAGGAGCCGTGACGAAGTCGCGCTCCTCCGCTACGGCCTCCGCGTCCGCCGGAGAGCGTGCAGCGAGCGAGTCGCGCGTCTCTGCCAAGCGGGATTCCTCTTCCTCCTCTCTTTCTTCTCGTGCTTTCTGCCTCCTCGTCTGGATAGGAAACGCGTACTTGTCGATGGCATCCTCCCACCACCAGATAGCAAACGCGGCCTTCTTGGCAGGCGCGAATGTTCCCCGATCTTCGACTTTCTGCGCTTCCAGTTGTGCTTCGGCGTCCGGGACGATAGTGGTCAAATCGTCGCGAACAGGCGAGTCGTGCGGCGGGATCCGTGGCAGTCTCGATAGGGGGTCTACGTTGGAATGTATCCTCCCTGGTCTGTGCACTATCTTCAGGCCTGGGTAAGCCGCGAACACCGCCCCCCACGCCGCTAGCCGCCGGTTCGCGTTCTCGTAGACGCGCGCCCACTGCAGCGCGGCGTGGTCCGTCACCAGGATCACCTGTTCTCCTTCAATGAAAGGTTGGAAGCGCACCAGTGCTTCCTTAGCGCCCAGCGCCTCCCGCTCCGTAGCACTGTAATTCCGCTCCGCTGATTTCAGGCTCCGGCTCCAATATGCGATCACACGTTCTACGTGCACGATCGTCTTGTCCAAAGACGCCCCCCACGCGTCCCCTTCTTCCACCTCCTTCACCTCCTTGGCCAGATTGACAAAGAGCCGCGGCACTGGCAGTCCTGCATCCCACGCCGCTCGCAAGCGGTCGTAGATGGACGTGCCCTTCAAGTCCGCCACCAAAATCGGCTGAACCTGCTGGAGGCTCGAGCCCAGGGCGTAGTCCGACGCGTCCGTGTACAGCCGGTAAGGGACACCCTGAATAGGATGACCCAAAATTGGCGCCGCGGACAGCGCGTCCTTCGCCTGCTGAAAGGCGACCTCCTGCTCCGCACGCCAAACCCACTTGACTCCCTTCGCCAGCAAGGAGTGAAGAGGCTTCGCGATGAACGCGTAGTACGGGATGTACGCCGAAAAGTAATTAACCATCCCCAGAAATTTCTGCAGGTCGTTGACGGACGTTGGGCGTTCCAATTCCTGAATAGCGGCGACTTTTTCTTTGTGCGTCGAGAGGCCGAGCCGAGAGACTTTCTGTCCTAGAAGTAGGATGGACGAGTAGCCTATGAAGCACTTCTTTGGCTCCAGAGTGATCCCGGCAGCCGCGATGGCGCCTAGGACCTTGTCGAGGTGAACGAGGTGCTCGTCCCAAGTCTTTGAGAAGATCACGATATCGTCGATGTAGACTAGGGAGAATATCCAAAGGTAGGGCGCTAGCACGCCCTGCATAATCCTCTGAAATATAGAGGGGCCGTTACGAAGTCCGAAGGGCATTCTGCGGAACTGCCAGAGGCCCCGATGAGACCGGAACGCGGTCTTCTCCTTATCGGCTTCCTCCATTTCAACCTGCGTGAACCCAGCGAGCGCGTCGAAAGAGGAGAGCACCTGCGCTCCCGACAGAGCCTGGATGATCTCCGACTGCCGGGGAATGGGGAATTCGTCAGGGATGGTGTCGGCGTTGAGTTTCCGGTAGTCCACCGCCAATCGTGGCTTGCCGTTGCGGTAGACCACTACGCACGGCGCGCCCCAAGGGCTAGCGGACGGCTCAATGACGCCGCGTTCGAACCAAACATCCATCTGCTTGTCGATGACCTCGCGCTTCGCCGGGGAAGCCGTATACATCGGGACGGAGACCGGCTGAGCTCCTGGTTTAAGAGGAATGCTGGCCTTCTGCGAAACCTGGCCCAGTCGCCCCCCGACGCCGAACGCAGCCGCATTGCGGCGCAGGACTTCGTCGAGTCTAGGGCGCACCTGGGAGGGGATATCCGGCCCCAGATTAACCAGTTCCGTCACGTCTCTCTCCGCGCTAGTCCCGTCCGATTCTCCGGGTAGCGCTGATGTCTTGGGGCCCCAACTGTCGTCCTCGTCGAGTTTATCGTTCGATCCTTCGGGCTCATGGGGCAGGGAATCCGGGTCCTCGGCACGCAGCGTCTCTGTGATCACCCTCGCGATAGCTTCCGCTGAGGCCGCGTATCTGTCTACTTCCTCTCCCGAAGGGCAATCCGCGTAAGTCGAGGGATCGTGTAGCTTGCCAACGATGTCACCCACACGAATATACCAAGGTCGGGAACTGGTATTGGCGATAGGGAGGTACGGGGCTGAGGAGGTGATAAGAGTCGAAGGCGCCGCGAGAACGCTCTCGTCTTCCGTGGAGATGACTAATTTCTCCACTAGCCATTCTTCGCGTCCTTCGAAGGGTCCCGTAACCTTGACGTTGTGAACGGATCCAGCCGCGATGAGGACGTCGTTGGCAGCGAGTACCGGCGGTGAATCGGTCCTGCCCTCGCGACGGATGCGGGCCTTCGAGCGCTGGTACGTTTTCCGCCAGATCCCGGGCAAGAGGCGCTTCATGGTTTTAGCCATGCTTGCTTGCCTGATTTCAAACCCGAGGTCGACGGAATGCGCCGAGGAGGCCGGTATGATGTGGCGGGATCGTCCGACTTGGATATCCGAATGGCCCGTCGCCCACCTCTGCACGCCCAGCTCATAGCTGGAAGCGAAGTCTTCGCCGAGGAGAAGGGGTACGCGCATGTTTCGTACTACGTACGCTTCCACTTCAAAGCTCACGATCTCGCCCTCTTTCGTACTTAGGTAGATCAGCAGCTTGACGTACCCAAGCACTTTGGCCTGTCCCGTGAGGTGGTAAAGCTTCATGCGGATGCCCTCCTTAGGCTTCGCTAACCCCGGGATGGACGCCCAGAATTCCTCAGACATAAGGGTGATGTCCGCACCCGAGTCTAGTCTGGCCCGTATCAACTCCGCTTCCAGTGACCCTACTCGTGCTCCGACGTGCAGCGCGCGCGCTCCCAAAGATCCTAAGCCATCGGGAAGCATACACCTTTTGACAGCGGCGTGGACCTTCACCCCTTCCGCGGTAGTGGAAGTAGCTAGCTCGGCCACGCGAGCGACCTTACGAAGCAGGCGCCGGGGGCGAGGGACGGAGGTAACCGCTTCCTCAGCTCTTTCTTTGCCCTTAACCTGGGGTTTAGGTCTCGCAAAAGCCTCTCGGCGCCGTCTGTTTCGATTGAAACCCCGGGATTCTAAGTGAGCAGCTGCAGCGCCGGTGCTTAGCGCGTCTACCGTGAATACCGTACGACCGTTCTCGAATTCTGGGTGAGCAGCCGTAGCGTTGGAGCTTAGCGCGTCTACCGCGAACGTCGTTCGAGAAGTCTCAGGTTCGGAGTACTTAGGGTCTTCACGATCGGAATAAGAGGAAGTGGGGTGGCATTCGGCAATCATAGCTAGGTACTCGCGCAACTCCTCTGCTTCCTCCGTCGCATCCATTTCCACGTGAATGAGGTTGACGCTCCTCAACGCGAGCCACCGTCCTCGATGAGGGCAGTCGATGGCAACGTGCTTCGGGCTAGAACAAATGTAGCACTCGCCGTTGGGGAGGCGCGCACTAACCACCGAATCGTCACGTTTGAAATGGTATCCTTCCACCGTTTTCCCTTTAGGCCACGGAGGTCGGGGTCCCGAAAAGGACTTTGAACCCGAGGCGCCCCCGGATCCTCCTTCGCGACGTCCGTCTGCAGCGTGAACCGCCTTCTCCTTGTCGCCGGGTACGTCGTCCGATTCGCTACCAGAAGACTCCGAGACGTCCTCTTTAGCCGCTACGTTGGCGTTGCGGCGGCGACGGAAGGGAGCAGCGCTCGCAGGCGCGCTCGGACCCGAGAAAATGGAGTCGATGCGGCGCGCCACCGTCCAGGTGCCTATGAGAGCGAGCGATTCATGTTCGGCCGTCTTCTGGAGGGTGTCGAGGTTGGGGCAAGACACGGGGTTAAGTTCCTTGAGCCATTCAGGAGGCTGGTTGCGCAGTACTCGCGCGACCGCATGAGGGCCGTCCACTGCATCCGCGTAGAGGAAAGAGTGGGCTTCGATCCGCCGCTGGAAGAAGTCGACTGGGTCTTCTTGTTCGCAGCCTCGCTGTCTAAAGCGCATGCCCTCGAACTCCTTCTCGCGCTCCTCCATCCAGCGGGCGGTGAGGAACTGCTGGCGTATGGCGTCGAGCAGGTGAGTCCAGTCTTGACTGTATTCGGCGCGCAGAAGGGGAGAGAGGGCATTCCACCAACGCAGCGCTCGGTCCGTGAACTTCCGCGGCGCTAACTGCGCCACTCCCTGTGCCATCCTCTCGCTCATGCTAGCGAGGTGGGACATGGCGATCACATAAGTGATTACGGTTTCCCCCATGCCGTCCCAGCTGGGAACGACGCTGGAACTCAACTTCGGGTTGAGTTGCCACTGGTCATAGGCGCCCACAGGATTATATCCTGGGTCAGCCGCACCAGTCGCACCAGCATCACTTCCGCCTCCGCCTCCGCTATAGCCCCTTCCGCCATTTCCTCCGCCGCCTCCACCGCCGTTCCCTCCGCCGCCTCCACCGCCGTTTCCTCCGCCACCTCCGCCGCCATTCCCTCCGCCGCCTCCACCGGCGCCTCCGCTGCTTCCTCCATCGCTTCCTTTCGGGAATCGTGCTGCCCCACGCCATGACGGCGGAATTCCCCCGCCTCCGGTAGGGGGTCCCTTTGCTGGAGTCTCTTGCGCCGTGAAGTCAGCGGCGTTCGCTCCGGCCTGAGCATGGTATCCGGAATAAGCTCGAGCGGGAGCCATATTCTGGACGAGGGAGGGCGCGACGCCGAGAGCCGTGGCCGCGGGACGCATCATCGATGGCCCCCCAGCCGCTGACGACAGTGAAGGCGCGCTCCAGGCATCGCGAATAGGTCCAGATCCCGGGAGGGAGCTGACGACGGAACGTCTAGCCGCGGAGATGGCTGAAGGGGGTGCTGTGGAAGGTGGGGCGCTCGCGAAGCGCACCCCGAATGGCTCAACCGTGGGTTGCGAAGGGGGCTTGAGCAGAGCCTCGGATGCAGCGGCCGAAGCTGCGCGTCCAATCGCTCCGTTAGGATTCCCCATCCCGAGTTGACGGTCTTTGTAGTAGGACGACCGCACGTCTTCTCCGAGCGCCGCTATCCGCCTTCGTACCGAGTCCTCGTCGATGGTCTCAGCTCGTAACCCGTAGTCGGGGCGGGAGAGGAGTTTGTATAGCTCCTTGACCGGGGTTTCCGTGCCGAAGTCTCGACGGACGTCAGAGATTGTGGAGTCGACGGAGCTCATACGGTCCGTGTCACGAACACCGGTCAGGGTCTCGCGGATACTACGGAGATTCGAGCGGATGTGGACATCAGCCCTCGAGAGACGCAGCTGTAGGGAGGATAGCGCGAATCTCAAGTCGATGCGACTCGACGACTGCTCGAGCATGCGAGTGAACATGAAATCGGGGTCGACAACGAAGCGGGTGGCAGGCTTCTGCTTCAGGAATGCGGCGAGGGCGTCCAGGATTTGCTGAACTGCCACTACGGCGTGGGCGACGGAGGAGAGCGCTTGAGGTTCAGTCCGTAGTAACGATTCCCGGACTCCGCATCGATGGAGGGGACCACGGTGGTAGTTGCAGCATCAATTTCTCCAACCACGGTGATCAAGTCGGACATACTGTCCCACATGAACGCGCGGTTACGGTGAGAATAACGGATGACGGCGTTACGCAGCGCATTCGTCGCGCTGGTGTCCGTGTACGGCAACTCCCCTCCAATCGCGCCGTAAGGGAGGAGGGGGTCTTCCTGGTCGTTGGACTCGGCGTCGTACGCAAAGTGGTAGCGGTCGACGGACGCCGATAACGGCTCCACGAATAGATCGATGGAGCGACCGATGCCCGTGAAGAAAGGCTCACAGGAAAGAGGGGACGAGCCTGCTTGACTGTTCAGCGCCGCGGTAACGCTCTCATTCAGGTCTGCGTCGGCAAGGTGCGGGGGACTATCGCGACGATGGTCGACGCTGCTGGGAGGTGATCTCCATCTCCGCTCTCGCTCATCCGAGCTTTGCGCTGTTAGCTCCGACTCGCTGGAGGAAGGAGCGCGGGAGGAACCGAGAGTGGTCGTCTCGGTCAGAGGGGAGGGCCTCGCGTGCGCTGCCACAGGGACTGCGCTCTGCGGGGCGGAGAAGAGCGGGGTTTCACTTGCCTCAGGGTGCGCTGAGACAGGCTCTGCGCTCACCTGAGGAGTGGGATCCCCCTCGTCCTCGACCTCCTCTAAGGAGACTCGGCGGGAGCGACCTGAAGCGCCCGTCATCGTCAAAGGCCGACGTGGAGCGTTGCTTCCGAACGGTGGAGAGGGAGGGGGCTCCGCGCCAACGTGCCTAGCGCGCGAGGCCGCAGTAGGGGTAGAAGGCCCCGAAGCGGATGCTGGAGCACCTCCGCGGGCGTTGCTCGAACTTGCGGAGCCGCGGAGAGAAGCGGAGCGGGTCTTGATGGCGGGAGCTTGGTTAGCGTTCGAGGGTCCAGTTTTGCGTTGCATGGTTCCTCGAGGGAGTCCGGGAAATCAGTAGGGACGTCGACACGTCTTTAGGAGCGATCAGGTAGACAGGAAGAATTCTAGAAAAAACGGACGCGGAGTCCTTCGGTACGTCCCGAGAGACGGGCGGAATCCTGGGGACGCGAGTACGGTGTCTTGGGCACGCGCTACTCGGGTTGATGGCGGAGACCGCCCGAGGATATCACCCGCCTTCACCCGGTGCGCTTCCCGCAGTACACGTAGTGCAGCATCTCCGAGGTGACGGGGAAATCCCTTTCGTGAAGGGATGATAGATGAATGAAGAAAGCCCCCCAGGGGTCGAAAAGCTGGGAAGTAAGTTCCAGCGTGCGGTCTTGCGTAGCGGTCGGCCAGGTTTTGAGTGGTCAATTCCTGCGCTGCGCGGACCGTCGATGACGAAACCGACGCCAATAACGATTCCGTCCTCGCGGTCGCTCTGGCGTAGAGGTTGCCTCGTCATCGAGGGATCTTCAGCCGTGGTGAAGCCCTCGCGGTGGGCTCCATTGTGATGTGTCACGGTTCGCGGGGCTTCGCCGTGGCTGAAGGTTGGTCTCGCGACAGAGCAGCCGCCTTTAGGGGTGGCGCTGAGTCGCGAGAATGCCGCTAGACGGGGGCCGCCGACTCTGGCGCCCGCCGTTGCTGTAACCCTGCTACGAGGGTCCCGATGACCCGAGGAAGGGCCCTGTAACCCTGGGGAGGGGAGCCTGTGTCGCTGGCTCGGCGCCCTTGAGGTGGCAGGGGTGATCCCTCGTAGTCGTCGTTCACGCCGTGGTAGAGCAGAGTAAAGTTAGATTATATTAGGTAATATGTACACGTGACTACACCACGGCGTGAAGTACAAGTAAAAGTAAAAGTAAGTAAGTACATTATAAACGAACGGCACTAGGCCGTGTATAACAAAGTAAGT